>JAJJWX010001032.1:0-600000 GCA_023529315.1 Papaver bracteatum
AAATAATTACAAGAAATGACTAAATATGTGAAGATTTTATCATTACTCAAGAAGAATAAGGTGATAGTTCGCAAGAAATGTAGCAAGAAGGAAGAATCATGAGACATGGGAGTAGACTTAAGGGAAATGTAATAAACTTGAGAGAAATGAAGAAAGCTTGCGTAAAGATATTACCGTTAATCCCAGATCCGAAATTGGGTGGTAAGCTTAATAAATGAAATGTCATCCACTATGTAATTACCTATATAAAGAAGAGAGCAGAGAGAGAAAGGGTAAGAGAATTTTAGAAGAGAGAAAAAATATATTTTTGCAGAGAGAGATTTTTAGAGAAAGAAAATGTATTTTCTTTATCATCTTCTTCCCCAAAACTAGATCTAGAATTTTTCCAAGAACTCCATTAATGGAGATTGTAAATGTAAGTTGATGTAGCTACAAATTATCATAGTGAAGAACCGTGGATGTAGATCACATTGATCGAACCACGTAAAAATCTTGGTGTTTATTTATAATTTTAGTATTTTTATCACCATTATTATATTTAGATCTAGAAATTGTTATCAAGATATGATAAGGGGTGTTGTAGAAAAACCCGAAATTACATTTTGGCGTTAGAAACACTACCTGCTATTTGATTAATTGAGGAAGATTCAAAGAAATTACACAGAAAGAGTTAGAATTTGAGAGATTTAAAATTTTGAGAGGAAATTCGACATAATGGAGAAGTTGTGTCTTTCAAAAAAACACCAACAACACAGTGAAAGAGCATAAAAGAAAAAGATGAAGATGCAAAACTATGTAAAAAGGATGAATTTGTTGATTCAAGAAAATTCCAAGAAAGATTAGCTAATGCTCATGTATATTTTTAGATCTAAAAAATTTAGGTTAAAATGGAAATTTCATGGAAGAAATTACATTTTCGTGAGTAAGCATTATCAACAAGCTCAAAGACATGTGGAGACTAAGAGAAAAATTAGTTGTTGTGGTGAATTTGAGAAAGAAAACCAAAGTTTCAGTGGAAGATTTCATGTTCAGAGAATAAACAAGAGGCAATTGTGAAAGAAATTAAGGGAGGACGAAGAGAAGATAAGAGGTAGACCCTGCAATTTTTATCACAAGCATAAGTTTGCACAGATGGTTCAAGTCTCGAGAATAACAAAGAGGTCAAGGGTTCAAATCTCGCAGAAATACATATTTTTCATTTTTTCTCATTTTCAATGAGAATAAAAGAATAAGTAAAAAAGTTCTCGTTAAATGTCGCAGAGATTCTTGAACAGCTTGGTTCAGAGAATGATGTGGAGTTTGTGGTCACATGATCGAATTTTCCTCATGAGCATAATTTTCTTTTTTTACAAAGGGTGAAAAATAGATAATTTCGCAACATTGTTTCATTATCTCGCACAAGAGGCATCACAGCTTGGTAATCTCTGCGAAGTCAATGAGTTTATGGTCGCAAGTTCAAGTCCCAACACATACATATTTTTTTCACGCAATCCTTGATAATTTCGCAAGTGTATTTCACGCAGAAGATAGTTAATGATAATCTTGCAGAGAAACTTCGCAGAGAAGGGTTAGAATGTATGGTTCAACATGTGATATGTCGCAAGCAATAGGTCCAGGATCAATTCTTACTTCACGCAAGTTTATTTTTTTTATTTCGCAAGTTAGCCTTGATTATTTCAGTATAAATTTCGCAAGCAAGAGAGCTAGCATAGCTTGGTTGAGAGGCATTGATGAGTGCCAAATATTGCATATTCATACACCTTTTCATTGGCACTTAACTCATCTTTCGCGCTTCAAAGTCATATATTATCCCAAATTCCGCATTTTTACCATTTTCAAGAATAAATATTTGTATTAATTAATTTTGTGTTTTTAAGTACTAAATAAAGCTTGGAAGAATTGAGAAGACAAAAGAGAAGAAAGTTGGAAAGCGTTTGCAACTACCGCCACAGATCACAGTTGGCAACCTGCTTACAAATTCATGGGATTAAACAACCCATGATCCAAAACCCAAGAACCAAATCCATTTCCACCTCACCCCCATTGGATTCTTTCCAAAACATCCACCCCACCCCCATTGGATTCTTTCCAAACATCCACCTCACCCCATTGTATTCCATTTCATCCATCAATTAAAGAAAACATCCCCATTCTCTCACTCAATCACTCCCAATTTGTTTCCCACAACCAAATATATTCCATTCAATCCATCAATTAAGAAAACATGTTTTGTTGAGTGGATGCTTCCCAAATTTCGAATCCAAGTGCTTGAGGGAATTTTGTGTATAAATAGAGAGGGTTGTTGTGTTGAAAACCATCCAAGAATAGCTTGTTCATGTTAGTTTATCAAATTTCAATTTTGTTGTAATGTTCTTCATGTTCTAATTTCATTTACTAGGGTTTAGATGAAGCCCTAATCTCATTGGTATGTATTCATATATTGTATCTTGTTCTTGAAAGTTTAGAATTGTTTAAAGATATAATTTAATCCAAGTTTTTCAACATCTTTGCTCTCACAATGTATGCCATGTATCCATTGTAGTTAGATTATCTCTATGTTGATTATGCTACAACTCATGCTTAACCAAATATTGATCTTTAGATTAGTTGTTTAATTAGACAATTAATGCTTTGGAGAAATACTTTAGTTGTGATTAAATTATCCATTGAGAAACACCTTAGTTATACTAGAGACTTGAATCTACTATAGGACAAGAATAATATTACAAGTTGAATGCATATCATAGGTTATTGGTGGATTTGAATACCCTAGTATCCATATT
The DNA here is from genome assembly GCA_023529315.1 of Papaver bracteatum. Taxonomy (NCBI): domain Eukaryota; kingdom Viridiplantae; phylum Streptophyta; class Magnoliopsida; order Ranunculales; family Papaveraceae; genus Papaver; species Papaver bracteatum. The sequence goes on from JAJJWX010001032.1 coordinate 2,784, forward strand.
ATCATTGTTTACATATCTTGTTATTTGCATCTTTTACTTTTATTATTTCAAATACTTGAAAATCATATCGTCAGATCGACAAAAATCAAATCCTTTTGGTTACTCTCAATCCTGTGGATTTAGAATCAACTTCTACACTCTCCAAGTCTCTGTGGTTCGAATTCGTGCTTGCCCCGTGTTGCTTGTCGACACCGTGCACTTGCAGTATACACAATAGTAGGTATCTTTCCGAGCCTACCAAGTTTTTGGCACCGTTGTTTGGGACTCCTGGAGTGGTGTAGTTCATTTTTCATCTCCCGGAACCCATCGGTTTCACACATCACTATAGCATAATCACCGTAGTGTGCCAGTAACTATTCACAAATAATTTTACACTTTTTTTTTTTTTTTTTTTTCATTTTTGCTTTTGCTTTAAAACTTCAGAAACCCTAACTACCTCTTTTGAGCTCAACAGGCCTGGATAGTCATGGTAAAGGCGAAGGAAAGGAAGCGAAAAGAAGTTTTTATTTTAAATTAAAAAAAAAAAGAGTTTATTTTTTATTTGTATTAGCATTCCTCTACTCTTGTAATTTTCTTTTTCTTTTGCACTTTATTTTGGACTTTGACTTGGACATTCTATTTTTATTTTTATTTTTATTTTTAAACCCTACTAAGGGTATTATTAAATATCAATCAAGTTGCGTAGAAGGACGGTGATTACAATATCACCTCGCCTCTCGTGCCCGGTTCACATAGGAGTCGTGTCCAGTCGACAACACCTGTTCATCCCTCCGTCCGGAACTGGAGTGGGTGTTTGTCGAAACACTCGCGAATCCCTTTGTTAGCGAGTTACCGTATTCCTCGTTGTATATGTTGAGGAATTGAATACGGGGCCGCTTTATTTTCCTAGTAAAGGGAAAGGACTGGCCATAAAGATAAGGGTTCGGATTTCATCACCGTTTCCGGTTTTGCCCGCCTTAGGAAAACGATACATACGCGAACCTAAGCTTTAAAATTTTGAATAGAACAAGACCTATAAGGTAACGAGCTTAGTAGGAAAGTCATTTGAGAAATATTGGTTACTTCTTAAGCATATTTCCCGAAGTTCATGACGGTTTCAGAATTGAATGCGGTGATCGCGCCGCCAGGCCATGAGGCCTTGGGTATCAAAGCCTCTAGCGCTTTCCTCGCCTTATTCAATTCACTTAAAACTGGGATTGATTCCGAGGGTTTGCTCATATTGTAACGAATTCTCTTTCAAGGATTAAGTCGGTCTAGAAAACAATCTAAGCGGAGCCATCATGCTTTTTGTTTATTAGAAATCAAGTGAGGTTTACGGTGGTGGAGTCATCCTTGTTTGTGATTGCATAGAACTTGCCTTCTAGGTGAATGGTTAACATGATTGATGTGCTAGCTAGGGCTATGATTGTGTCTTTTAGAGACCATACACGCCGACTAGTTAGGAATCAGTCAAGACTTAATGAAATCATATAGTTCTGAGGGCAAAGATAACCAAAACCCATCGAAACAATGGGAGAACCAAGAACTCCACTCCGTAGTCTAAAGGACTACATGTACCTAACGAGGACAACCTATTCTCGCATTGTCTTACCAAATACTTATTGATGGAAAAATTTGAGCTAAAGGCAAGTATCCTCAATATGTTTCCTAAATTTAAAAAGGGGTTGGAAGCTGAAAATCCCTACCACCATGCGAGAGAGTTCGAGGAAATTTGTGGGACTCTTCGGATCAACCAAATGACTTGATGAGCACCTCAAAATAAAACTTTTTCCTTTTTCTTGATAGACAAACTAAGACTTGGCCGGTGCCTCACCACTCACTACCATTTCATACATGGGATGCTCTTACGAAAGAGTTCTTTCAAAGTTCTTTCCCAAACCATAAGACTACGACACCACAAAGTCCGAATAGTTTTGTGCAATTAGAGGAGGAAACTTGGCAAAATATTTGGAGAGATTCAATGAAATTATTGCTCCAATGTCCTCACCATGGTTTTGAAAATGGAGACTTGTGAAAAGTTTGTAAGGAAGGCTAGATGTCAAGAACCGAACTACGCTGAGACCATGCTAATGGTCAATTTATTGAAAAACCTCCGATGAGTCTTGGGATTTCTTAATCGAAGTCGCCGAAAAGACTCGCAACAGTGGGAATCCCCGTGAACCAAATAGGATTACCTCTTGCATCCAATGTTCATATAATTGACTCGACTTCCAAGGAAGTGCAAAGATGGCATCCTTGGCCAGGCTAGAACTAGAAAGAATGGAAAAACTAATATCCTTACTCTCCGTAGTCAAATTGAAATGGCCACTTGTGCCGCATGCCATAGTTCATCTAGTGGACATCCTCAATGCATTTCAAGAGTCCCCAAGCCAATGTTTTGAAAGGCAAGAGAACAACATATGACCTACAACCTGTGGTGAGAAATCACCCTAACTTTCATGGTCTATGGACCCGTAGGGGAACATCAAATAAAACCAAGGATACCCTTATCCTAGAAACCCCAAGAAACATGTTCGACTTATGATAAAAGCTCAGCCTTTCAAGAAAGCTTGTTGACCCAAAATTTGGTACAACTCCAAAAGACCATGACCAACGCTTTTACAAGTCTAGAACTTAAAATGGGTCAAATTTGTGAAGCATTCGAATGAAAGAGACAAAGGAAAACTCCCTAGTCACCCAACAAAATCCAAAAAATGTATATCAAAGTAAAATTCAACCCGAAATGAGGCCTCCCATAATCAAGTAATGCCACTCAATTTTCGTAGAGTGGTAAAGTTGTTGAAAACAATGTAGGTACTGATAAGCCGAGCGAGTTCACATCGACTCACCAACCGCATAAAACCCACGTAAAACACCTATTATTGAAGACAACATTGAGCAACATAAGAATTCCCATAATTCTAATGTCTCTCGCACCATCCATGTACCAAGGCTCCATTCCCACAAAGATTGGTGCAAAGAAAAGAGAGTATACAAGATAACGAGATTTTGGAAATGTTCAAACGAGTTAACATCAACATCCCATTTCTGATGCAATCAAGCAAGTCCCTCGCTTATGCTAAATTCCTTAAGGATCTCAGGCACACAAAAGAGAAAGCTTCTTATGTGCATAAGCGTGTTTTTCGACCGAGAAAGTGAGTGCAATCATTCAAAGAAACACACCTCCTAAGTTTAAAGACCTGGTAGTCCAACTATCACATGCAAAAATAGGTGACCAAACAAGTTAAGAAGGCATTGCTAGACTTAGGTCTAGTGAATTTACTACCATATTCAAAAGATATGTGAAGTTAGGTCTTGGAGAGTTGAAGGCAACACCTATAACTCGCAACTGGATGACGATCCTAAAGTGCCACGTGGTGTGGTAGAAGATGTTTTGATTAAGGTTGATAAGTTTTATCTTCTCGCGGACTTCATCGCCTTAGATACTCAATCCTGTAAACCCCGACGCTCACATTCTCGCTATTTTGGGACGCCCTTCTTAGCAACGTCCAATGCAATCATTAACTACCGTAATGGAGTGTTGAAGTTGTCATTTGGTAATATGACCGTGGAGTTGAATGTTTTCAATACTATCCAACAATATTTAGATCTTGATGATGATAATGACGTGCATGAAATCAACATGATTGAAAGTTTGATTCAGATTCGTTGTCTAGTAGCATGTCTCGTTGACCCTTTGATGCTTGTTTGAATAATTTTGACTTTGGATTTGTTTTATGATGAATACATATGAAGCGAATACTTTGCTTGAATCCACACCACTTATGGACACGACTAAGTGGAAAGCTAGAGTGGAACCACTTCCACTCTTGGAATCCAAGTATGTTCCCTCTTGTTGAGCCACCAAAGATCGAATCTAAACCATTGCTGATACTCTTGAATATGCATTTTTGGGACCTTCTAATACTTTGCCTATAATCATTTCATATGCCTTAGATAGAGAACAGAAAGTAAACTTTAGAAGTACTTAGGAGCATAAAGAAGCCTTAGATGGACCATCTCATACCTTAAAGGAATAAGTCCCACGATTGCATGCATCATATAAACCTTTGAGGACAATGATAAACCATCTAGGAGATGCAAAGACGACCCAATCCCAACATGAAAGAGGTTGTTAAGATGAGATTATAAAACTTCTTGACGCGGTATCATATACCCAATCTCGATAGCAAATGATAATTTCATTCAAATAATTTGAAATGAGTTAATGTAGTTCAAAAACGATAAAGATGAGTTAATCACTGCTCGAGTAACCACAGGTGAGCAGTTTGCATTGATTATAGTTTAATGCGCTACAAAGAAAGATCACTTCCTCTTCCAATTTAAGGATCAAATTTTAACGATCGTTCTAGCGTGAGATTCTATTGTTTCTGGATGGTTTTCCGTTACAACCAGATTCATATTTCACCCGATCAGGAAAAGACTACATTTACATGTCCATTTGGAACATTTGCTTATCGCCGATGCTCCTTGGGCTGTGCAACGACACCAGCCTACATTTCCCGTTGTATGATGAGCATTTTTTTCCGATATGATAGATAACTTCCTTGAGATCTTTATGGATGATTTGTTTGGATCATCTTTTACGAATGTTTGAACAATATCACTCGCGTGCCGATTAGATGTAAGGAAAAAGATTTGGTGTTGAATTGGGAGAAATGTCATTTTATGGTGAACTGGCACAGTTCTAGGACACATCATCTCTCAAAAAGGCATTGAAGTAGACAAAGCCAAAGTCGAATTCATTCAAAACTTGCCGCAACCTCGCCCGAGGGAGGTTAGATCATTTTTAGGCCATGCTGTTTTCCACTCAGATTCATTAAAGATTTCGTGATCTCAAGACCACGGTAATCTACTCGCAGAAAGATGTTTCCTTTGTGTTTGATAATGCTTGTGTGCATGCTTGGGAAGAGCTCAAACTCTTCTAACTTCAAACACCTATAGTCCGACCTCCCCGATTGGAAATTACCTTTGAAATCATGTGTGACGCATCCGATTTTCGTTTGAGCCGTCTAGGTTAGCGAGTTGACAAACACCCCTATGTGATCTACTATGCTAGTAAGACACCGAATGAGTCCCAAATGAATTATTCAACAACCGAAAAAGAGTTGCTAATGTTGTGTTCGCATTAGATAATTTTTAGATCTTATTTGATAGGATCTAAATCATCATTTATACCGACTCATGCTGCATTAAGATATATTTTATCTAAAAAGATGCTAAGGCTCGTTCTAATTCGATGGATACTCTTGTTACAAGAGTTCCACCCGAAATTCCGAGATAAAAAGGGTCGAGAATGTTGTTGTTGATCACTTATCTAGGTTGAATATCGAATTCGCGATGAATCGAGATTATTAGGAATCCTTCTCCTCGATGAACAACTCGATGGCCGGGTTTCAAATGCCATGGTTTGCCGACATCGTGAACTACCTTTGTTGTGGTAGGATGCCACCATTGGTCTAAACAAGACCGGCCTAAATTCCTTGGTCAAGTGGAACATTTCCTATGGGATGACCCATATCCGCTCAAATACCGCCCACTAAATCATTAGGAAATGTGTCACCAATTAAACAAAGGGATGTCATCTCTTTTTGTCATGATCAAGCATGTGGAGGACACTTTTAGTGTAAGAAATCCGCAAAGATCTCGCAGTGGATTTTATCGGCCAACATTATTTAAGGATAGCCATGCCTTTCTCGTGGTTTTCAGGACTGCCCCCAGAATTGAAGTATATCAAACGAAACATGATGCCCTTACAACCCATTTTGATTGTTGAGCTATTTTGATGTATGGGGCATTGATTTCATGGGTCTATTTCCTAGCTCAAGGAAAGTTGTACATCCTTTTTGCTGTTGACTATGTTTCTAAGTAGAAGCAATTGCAACCAAAACTAATGACCACAAGGTGGTACTTTCTGTTTCTTAAAGGAAAACATATTTTCGATTTGGCACCCCTAAAGCTATAATCGACGGTGGTTCACATTTCTCGCAATAGGCCTTTTGAGTCCTTAGTCCTAAGTATGGCATAACTCATAAAGTTGCAACCCCATATCATCCACGCATCAAAGGGCCGTGCAGAGGTTTCAAATAGGGAGATTATTATTATTCTAGAAAAGACTTATAACCCGCCTAGAAAAGATTGCTCTTTAAGATTGAATGATGCTTTATGGGGCCTATAGAACTGCATACAAGACCCCCATTGGTATGTCCTTACATACTTGTGTACTAGCTTGTCATCTCCTCTAGAGCAGAACATCATGCATATTAATGAAAGAAACTGAACTTTGATCTAGGATAAAGTCGGGCACCTAAAGGAAGTTTCAACTCAATGAGTTGAAGAGCAGAATGATGGCTATGATAATGCAAAAAATGTACAAACAAAGAATGAAGGTGTTCCATGACAAACGATTTTGGCAAGTCATTAACTGTGCCGTAAAAGTTCTATTGTATAACTCACGACCGCACCTATTTCCAGAAAATTACGTTCTAAATGGATGCACTTTCTGTGGTGCTTAACAATTTTCCCCCATAGGGATGTAGAACTAGAAGATGTAACAACCAAGAATGTCTTCATCCTATTTGCAATTTTCTTCTATCATTTTCTTAATTTGAACAATCTTCACCACAATTTTCACAAATTTTCCCTTTCAATCCCCGACTAACGCCGAATGTAGTAGCATAGGAAATTCCATACTACACCCTCATAATAATTTGCACAATTGATCTATGAACACTTAATCGAACAACGTATTTTCATTAATTCGACACTTGGAAAATTACAAAGGAAAAAGGAAATTAAAATACAATCACTGCTTTAGAATTTTTCTCCAAAAACTTTCTTAGCATTTCAAAAATTATCTATCTTCAAGTTTTCTCATCCTTTATATATAGTGTATTACATAATGGATGACACTCATATACCTAAGCCATCCCTTCATTTCGATCTAACTTAGATATCTTCGCAGTGCACAAATGTTAACCCTCGCAAACACTCTATTCTTCGTAGGTCTCTTCACGCTCTTCAAGTTTCTACCATTGTTATTTGTTGGCCATTCTTTTTAATCTTTTCTCGCGACGCTCACCACCGTCTTAAGTAAAAACTTCAGTAAAAATGTTCTTGCCGTTATTCTTTTGATACTTTGCTGGCAAGAAAGATAATGCCTCTTTTTTATTAATTCCCACACTTGCCTCTCATGAAGAATAGTTAGTATTTATAAATCTTTTGTTCTATCATGTGGTCTTATTTTTCCTTCCTAGTTAAAGGTATTATTTTGCCACCTCTTGTCATTGCGACAAAATCGCAGGACGTCTCTGCATTTTTTATACAGAAACCCATTGATCTTGCCTTAAATTTTTGTTCTTTTGTTATATTTGTTGCGACAATATGACAGGTCTAAATTTTCTTGCGAAATTAAAGCCCTGTGACATTGCCGTCTTGGGACGAAATCGCAGGACGTCTTTACATTTGCATGCAATGACCCATTGATCTCGTCTTATCTTCTCTTTTGTATTATTTACTCTTCAGGATTGTAGCACAAATATGACAAGTCTTAATACTCTCATGAGTAAAAAGCCTCATGACATTTACGTCTTAAGACACTTATCATCTCCCTAATGGAGTGTGCCTCCCTTATCTTCCCCCTGGTTGCCCCTTCAAGGAGACGTACTTCTGCCATACAAGACTAGATCCTCCCATCCGGTCTTGACAACAACCAGTTGTTTTCGCAGCCTCTTATACCTTTTTTCTATATGGCTTATGGTTACGAGACTGCACCTTAAGTGGGGTTTTGTTCGGGTCGAGTGCATCATAGTCAAGACTTTCCAAGAATGGCCAGGATAGTTTCATATTCCCTGGGCACTCTTGGCTCAACCGTGTACCTCGTCACCTTGATCATACTCTGCACTCTTTAGGAGAGTCCTTATTAACTTAGTCGCCCAACTCAAGTCATATTCTTAAGTTGAGAATCCAAGGTGCCTCTCCTGGATGGGCTTTATTGACCCCAAATTTCCATGACTCAGGTTCCAGTAGTGGTGTAACCTTATCGCTGAGCCATGCAAGAGGTACCACCTCATATGACGTACTTTAGGTCTTACATTTGCCTATTGCGAAATTATATTCGCGAACTAGGGTGTACGCCTTAAAGGTTTTCCCTATTCTGGATCTCAGATTTTTATGGATCTTAGATCGTCTCTTTCGAAAGTTTCGCATATTTTCATTCTGCTTTTGATATTTGTAATCTCGCATCTTCTCTTTCGTAAATTTTTTGCATTCATTCATCTTATTTCATTCATACATTACTTTGTAACCTATTCTTTCTCAAGATCTCTTATGGGTAATATCTTTTTAGGTATAATCTGTTCCATGGTCTACCAAGCCTATGACCCACATCTCTACCTTCAGGATCCATCAATTTATATGCCCCTGTTCCAACTATCTCTTTAATGATATAAGGCCCGTCCTATTTTCTCTCTAACTTTCCACCATTTTCTCACTGATATATTGGTGTTTCTCGCAACACTAAATCACCTGGTTGAATTTCACCTTTTTTGACACGTTTATTATACTCTCGTGCTAGTATTCGCTGGAAATTCTCCATATGTTGTAGTGCTCTTTCTCTCTTTTCTTATAATTCATCAAGCTTGGTTAAAATCATACCCGCGCTAAGATTTTTCTCCCATGCCACTCTCTTTGTTGTGGGAATAACAACTTCTGTTGGTAACACAACTTCAACTCCATATGTTAAACAAAAAGGTGACATTCCAGTAGCTTCTCGCCTAGTTGTGTTGTAATCCCAGACTGCATTATGTACTTGTTCGCACCAAGCTCTATTATGTCCTTTTAATTTTTTCTTCAATATGTCTGTGATTGTATTATTTATTGCTTCTGCTTGCCCATTAGCCTGTGGATATAGAGGAGTGGACTTTCCACACTTTATCTTAAATGCATTGAGAAAAATTTATATGTTCTTACCTTCAAACTGTTTCCCATTATCGGATACCAATTGGGCGGGAGCTCCAAATCAGCAAATGATATTTTCAAATATGATTGTAAGAATGTTTTTGTCCCGAATATGTTGTACTGCCTTTACTTCTGCCCATTTTGTGAAATAATTTGTTGTGACAATTAAGTATCTTTTTTGTCCAGATCCTGGTAAGAATGGTCCCATAATATCTAAACCCCATTTTCCAAAGGTCCATACACTTGTTGAAGATGTTAATGGTGCTCCAGGTGCATGTATTTTCTTTCTGTGCCACTGACAATCTTCACAACGCCTTGATATTTGCTTTGTATCTTCGTGCATATATGACCAGTAATAACCTTGAATTTTTGTTTTGTATGCCAAAGATCTTCCTCCGCCGTGATTCCCAGCATCCCCATTATGTAACATTTTTAGCACCTTTTCTCATTCTTCACGTGTCCATTAAAAGATTTTGATACAATATCCCATCTCTTAATTCATAATTCGTTGCATGGCTCTTTAATTTGTGTGCCTCTAATATGTTCCTTGGTGTTTCCCCTTTTGCCAAATATGCATGAAGTTTTGTTCTCCAATCTGTGATTTTATTTATTTTCTCTTCTTCGCCAACTTCTATTATCATTACATCTACCTCTTCCTCTTCTTCTTCTTCTTCTTCTTCTTCTTCTTCTTCTTCTTCTTCTTCTTCTTCTTCTTCTTCTTCTTCTTCTTCTTCTTCTTCTTCTTCTTCTTCTTTGTTTACAGATGCTGATAAAAGGGTTTGTATCTTTATGCATATCGCAGCGGGTTCTGTCATCATACTTGAAATGAAAGCATAAGCATATGCAAGTCTATTATCTTTCCTCGATATATGTCTCCACTTTATTTTTGGGATTTTCGCTGACAATTCTTCAACAATTTTCTTGTATTTCTTCAAGGATGGTTCATTTGAAGTGTATTCTCCATTTATTTGGCGAATGACTAGCTGCAAATCACTTGTAATTCTCATATTCTCCAATTTCATTTCTATTGCGAACTTTAGGCCATGCACCACAGCTTCGTATTCTGTTTCATTATTAGTGGATGTTAACTCTAATCTGAAGCAAAAAGCCATTTTGTTTCCTTCTGGCGAAATTAGGACAATCCCAACTCCATTACCTTCCCCGTTTGATGATCCATCTACCAATATTTCCTATCTATCAGGTTCTGTTAACAGATCTTTTGGGTTCCCATGTTCTTCTTCTACATCCATCATTTCTTCCACAGCTTCATCATTTTCTAAGGGAAATTCTGCTAAGAATTCTGCAACAACTTGTGATTTTGGTGAAGATAATATTTTATATTTAATTTCGAAATATCTCACTTGTGCATTCCATCTCTACCCTGCCTGACCTTTTTGAATTCTTCATCATTGATTCAATGGGTACCTTTGTCAACACCTTTACTTTATGTGCTTGAAAATATATGCGAAGCTTGAACGTTGCATAAACTAATGGCAAAATTAGTTTTTCGATTTTTGAATAATTTATTTTTGCAGCATTGAATGTTTTACTGATGTAGTAAATTGTTTTTTCAACTCCTGCGTCATTTCGCAACAACACATCACTTAATGCACGTGAAGTTGTCGCAAGATAGATCAATAGTTCTTCTCCTGGTTCTGCTTTTTGTAAAATGGATATATTCATCAGATGTTGTTTTATTCCTTGGAAAGCTTTCTCACATTCATCTGTCCATCTGAATTTTGTCCCCTTTTTGAGTATGTTGAAGAAATGTTTACATTTGTCTGAAGATCGCGAAATAAATCTTCCCAGCGAAGCCAAGAGTCCATTTAACTTATGTACATCTTTCACCGTCGCTGGTGTTGGAATATCACGAATTGCTTGCACCTTCTCTGGATCAACTTGAATTCCTTCTTTTGATACAATGTAGCCTAAAAAATTTCCTGACGTAACCCAAAAATACACTTCTTTGGAATTATCTTGATGTTAAAATATCGCATATGTTCAAAAATTTCCTTCAGATCTTGTACATGGTCTTTGGCTTCTTTACTTTTTATTAACATGTCATCTACATACACCTCTAATGTTTTATGTATCCACTTTGCAAACACCTTCTCCACCATCCTTTGATATGTTGCTCCAGCATTTCGCAGACCAAATGGCATTTTTGTATAATAGTATAATCCTCTTGGTGCGAAAAAAGTAGTATGCTCTTGATCTTCTTCAGCGAGAGGAATCTGATTATAACCTTTGTACCCGTCTAGAGAAGATATTCTATTATTTCCCACCGCTGACTCAACCATTTGTGGAATATTTAGTAATGGAAAGCTGTCTTTCGGACATGCTTTATTTAGATCGGTAAAGTATATACAAATTCGTATCCCTTTATTTTTCTTTGGGACCACAACCATGTTGGCTATCCACTCCGGATATTTAGCTTGTCTTATAATTCCTGCATCAAGCATCTTCTGTAACTCTTCTTCTATTTGGGGATGATATGTTGTTGCGATTTTTCTTATTCTTTATTTGAATGGTCTTGCATTTTTGTTAATTTCCAACTTATGACATGCCACAGATTGATCTATTCCAGGCATCTCATCCACGTTCCATGCGAAAATATCTTTATAATCTCGCAAAAGATTAATAGTTCTTTCTTCTTCATCTGCCTCCATTTTGGTCCCAATCCTTAGCATTTTGGGTTCTTCTTTAGTTACAACGTTCACTTACTTTGTTGGTTCCGCTGCGGTGTAACTGGCCTTTGGTTCTCCCATGGGTGTTGGTTCTTTCATCTCCCTCGCAAGTTCATTTCCTTCTTCTAAAATTTCGATGGGTATTCCTCTTCCTTCTTCTGCTCTTATCATGTACGTTCTAAATTCTTCTTCTTTCTTCGCCTCTTTCGTCATTTTTATACGAGTTTTTATCCTCTTTGCTCGTCCTTCATAACACCTTACTTCAATTTGATAACATAATTTCGCTCTATCAGTATCTCCTTTTATTTCACCAATTCCGCTAGGCATAAGAAATTTGATGCATTAATGTAATGTTAATGCTACGGCTTTAATTGCGTGTATCCATGGCCTTCCCAATAGTATGTTGTATGGAAATTCCATATCCACCACACACAGTGTTACCTGTGTTTCAATTTCTCCTAACGAAATTCGCACCACTATTTCCCCTTTCGGTCTTGTTGTAGATTTTCCAAAGCCGTGAACATGATATATTGGTTGAGTCATTTCTTCATCTTTGTATCCCATTCCTTTATATGCATGATAAAAAATTATATCCACTGAACTTCCTGTGTCCACTAAAGTTCTATTTATCGCCCATTCTTCCATGGTTTTTGCGGTTTTCATATTTTCTTTCCGTGTGGTTACTGTGATTACCAAAGGAGATGTGTGGCTCAAATTTTCTCTTGGTATTTCTTCTGCTGTAAATGTAATTTTATGCTTTTCCCAATCCTTCAAGGGTGATATCTTCTCCACCGTCATGATGTTCTTTATTTTGAAATCTCGTTTATGTATTCTCCCTCTGATGTTTTCGTGAAATTCATTGATCTTTTTTTTGTAATTAAACTACACTCCAATCTCCTGTTGGATTCCTTGATTTTAACCTTCTCTTCCTTAATTGGTTTATTGGTTTGTTTCATCATTTTCTTGACCTCAACTTCCTTAATAACAATTTTTAACCTTGTTTTTCCACAATTTTCAACTTTCAATCCCTAGCGCCATTATGTAGTAGCAGGAAATCCCACACTACACCCCTCACAAGATTCCATACAATCAAGTCATTTCAAGATGAACAATTATAATCTTTATTGATTAATCTCGCAAATTTTACAAGAAAGGAAAAGAAATGAAACTATGAAATTAACAACTGCTTTAGACTTTATCTCTCTTAATAACTTACTCAACACTTCGAAAAAGATCCCTCCCCCCTTAAGCCTGTTCATCTCTTTATATAGGATATTACACGGTGGATGATAGCTATTTTGTCCTTTATTTTAGGATCTGGCTTGTGGTATTTCACAAGCTTACAAATGTACAATTTCGCAAACATCCTAAATCTCGCTAAATCTTCACACCTTTCTCATGTTTATGCTATCATCACTTGTAACATCATTCATGTAATTGTTTTGCGACGTCTTCGCAACGTTGCTAATGTGATTTTCGCTAGTGCGTCGTTGTTGCTATATTCTGATCCGACATTGGGTGTGGTTGTTAGACCCCCGCTTTTTCAATTGGTATCAGAGCAGGCAAACACGTTCAAGACCTTATAAGTCTGTGTTTGTAGCAATCTGACTATATGGACAGAAGTACTATCTCTATTGACGTACCACCAGTCTTCAATGGTTCAAACTACCCATGGTAGAAAATTTCTATGGGATCTTTTCTTCAAGATCGTAATTTTTGAACATGGATACATGTTATCAATGGATACGATCTTCCGGTTAATACAGAAGGCAATGTATCTATACCTAAGGATGCTAGTAGTTATAGTCCAGAAGAAATCCTTGCTGCAAAGCAAAATTCTGAAGGCTTAGATGCTATCAGACATGTCATTACCCCATATCTTTAGCACTATGTGTCTACTTGCACTGAGTCTAAAGGTGCCTGGGATATCTTAGAAACTATTTTTGAAGCCAACAAACATGTTTCTAAGAAGTGTGCCATCGATGGAGGAAATAACCTCAACACTCCTTCTGTAAATACATCTTTTGAAAATAAAAGAATTCCTGATCAAAATTCTGTTCAAGCTATTGCATTCAATGGTGTTTCCATCACAAGTGAACCCTTTTTCTTGTCTTGGGATGATGAATGTTGTTCAAATGGTGTTTGGTTCAAAAAACAATTGATTACAGAAAAGATCAAAGAATTCGTAAAAAGAAGCATTAGACGTGATAAACGTCCTCTGTTTTTCTTCGCTACTAATGATTATGTGAAATAAAATACGTTAAGTGTCAATACGTTTGATGCGTGTGTTGATATCTCAGCTTTTACAGCAGAAACATCCACATACTCAAGTTCTGATGTAGAATATGAATCTGACATAGAGATTTTCGATTTCTTGAATAAAGAGGTTATTCAAGAAAATCTTCAATTAAAAAATTTATTGAAGAAACTAGAATCATTAATCCAAGTGAAAAATCTTGAGATAGACTGTCTTAATGATAAACTCACCAGAACCATTGCTCTAAAGGAGAAGGAGATTAACACTCTTAAGGATGATCTACAAAGATTGCCTAGAAGCTCTGACAAAATCTCAGCAATGCTATTTGGTCAGAAGTCCTTTGGTAACACTATTGGTTTAGGATACAAAAGCAAGTGTACATGCATTGTCAACCCCGTTGCTTCTATTGATCAGGGAAAAACAAAAGTTGGCAGTTATGTTAAGCAGATTACACCTCAACTAAACAAAAAATCCCTGATTTGCTTGTTTTGCAGAAATGCAAACCATGTTCAAAGCACGTGTTGGAGATTCAAGAGGAATAACGAAATAATTTCCAAACTGCAGAAGAACATGCAAAGGATGAATCTAGATAATATGTGTGGTTCTCCGAAAAATAATGCTTCCAAAATTATAAGAGGTTGGAAACCTGTTTACACAACAAACCTTGAAAAATCACTATGTGATAAACAATGAGAGCGGTTGGCTCATAGACTGTCTATCTAAATTAGAGGCGTTCGTATTGTAGGATCAGAATATCGCAGCAAGAACATTCTTGTGAAGTTTTCACTAAAGACACTGGCGAGCGTGGAAGAAAAGATTAAAAGAACGACGCAACAAGTAACAATGGTAGAAACGTGAAGAAAACGTAAAGATCCTGTGAAGATTAGAGTGTTTGCAATATTAACATTATTGCACTCGCGAAGATATCGCAGGTTAAATCCGAAATTAAGGGATAACTTAGATGTCTATGAGCTGTCATCCATTATGTAATACCATATATATAGGGGATGAGTAAACTTGAGAGGGAGAGATAATTTTTGAAATGCTAAGAAAGTTTTTAGGAGGTAGAAAATTCTAAACAGAGTGATTGTATTTTAATTTCAATTTTCCTTTGTAATTTTCTAAGTGTCAATTAATGAAAATCGTTGTTCCTGATTTAGTGTTCATAGATCGATTGTGCAAATTCTTGTGAGGGGTGTAGTGTGGGATTTCCTGCTACTACATTTTGGCACCCGAAACAGGGACTGAAAGTGAAAATTTGTGAAAATTGTGGTGAAGATTGTTCAAATCAAGAAAATGATAGAAGAAAACAGCAAATCGGATGAAGGAAGAAGAATAATCAAGATCGATGGAAATAAAAAGAAGTTGGAATGTAATGTAGTCACAAAAACGTTGATTGATGAATTTTATGAAAATATGAGAGGAAGATTACATAAACGAGATTTTGAAGGAAAGAAGATTATGAAAGTGGAGAAACAACCACCTCTTAAGGATTAGGAAAAGCAGAAAATTATGTTCACAGCAGCAGAAGTATCAGAAGAAAATTTGAATCACACATCTCCTTTAGTAATCACAGTAACAGCTGCACGAAAGGAGAATGGAAAATTAACTAAATCCACGGAAGAATGGGCTGTGACCAGGACTTCGGTGGTTGCTGGAATTTCGGTTGATATAATGTTTTATCATACATTTAAGAGAATGGGATATAAAGATGAAGAAATATCTTGTTCAACTAATCACATTCATGGCTTTAGAAAATCTATAACCAAACCTAAAGGAGAAAAGGTGCTAAAAATGCTGCATAGTGGGGATGCTGGTAATCACAGCGGAGGGAGATCTTTGGCATACAGAACAAAAATGCAAGGATATTACTGGCAGTATATGCATGAAGATGCGAAACAACTATCAAGATGTTGCGAAGAATGCCAGCGACACGGAAAAACGATACATGCATCAGGGGCACCATTATCATCTTCAACAAGTGTGTGGCCTTTTGGAAAATGGGGCTTAGATATTATGGGTCCATTTGTACCAGGATCAGGGCAAAATAGATACTTAATTATCGCAACAGATTACTTCACAAAATGGGTAGAAGTAATAGCAGTACCACATATCCGCGACAAAGATATATTTACATTCATATTTGAAAATATTATTTGCAGATTTGGAATTCTAGCACAGTTGGTGTCTGATAATGGAAAGCAGTTTGAGGGGAAGAACATAAAACTACTACTCAATGCATTTAAGATAAGATGTGGAAAATCTACTCATTTATACCCACAAGCTAATGGTCAGGCTGAGGCAACTAATAAGACAATCGAAGACATCTTTAAAAAGAATCTAGAAGGATACCATAGAGCATGGTGTGAACAGATCCATAATGCAGTCTAGGCTTACAACACAACTAGAATAGAAACAACGGCGATGACACCTTTCTGTTTAACATATGGTGTTGAAGCAGTATTACCAACAGAGATTGCTATTCCTACAACAAAAAGAGAGGCTTGGGAGAAGAATCTTAGTGCTGGAATGATTATAAATAAACTTGATGAATTGGAAGAGAAGAGAGAAAAGGCTTTACAACCTATGGAAAATTATCAGCGAAGATTAGCTCGCGAGTACAAAAAACGTGTCAAAAAACATGAATTCCAACTAGGTGATTTAGTGTTGCGAGAAACACCAGGTTATCAGCGAGAAAATGGGATGGACCATATATTATTAAAGAGATAGTTGGAACAGGGGCATATAAATTGATGGATCCAGAGGGAAAAGATGTCGGTCAAAGACTCGGTAGACCATAGAATAGGTTATATCTAAAGAAGTATTACCAATAAGGATTTTTGAGAATGGGATTGTAATGATTATTGTCAGATAGTGAAGGTGAACAAAACTTTGCTGAATAAATTTCTGCGAGAACATTCAAAATTAAAACAAAATAAGAATATGCGAAAATATCGCAAGAAACGCGAAGAGAAATTCGCAGAAGGGGATGAACCTTTATGGATTACACCCTAGTTCGCGAATAAAATTTCGCAAGAGGAAAATGTAAGACCTAAAGTACGCCACTTAAGGGGGTATCTGATTGCATGGCTCAAAGATAAGGTTATACCGCTACTGGAACTTGAGTCATGGAGATGTGGGGCTCAAGAAAGCCTATCCGGGAGAGATACCTTGGATTTCCAAATATATATAAGGTTATACCCTGGTTGGACGACCGAGGGTCTCTTCTAAGGAGTGCTGAATATGATCAAGGCGCCGCGGTACATGGTTGAGCCAAGAGTGCCTGGGGCGGATGAACCTACCCTGGCCATTCTTGGCAAGTCTTGACTATAATACACTCGGCCTGAAGAAAACCCCACTTAGGGTGCAGTCTCGTAACTATAAGCCATATAGGCAAAAAGGATAAGAGGCTGGGAAAAACAACTGGTTGTTGGTAAATCCAGATGGGAGGAGCTAGTCTTGTATGGCCGATGTACACCTCCTTGAAGGGGCAACCAGGGGGAAGATAAGGGCGACACCCTCCATTAGGGAGCTGATAAGTGTCTTAAGACGCAAATAACATGAGGCTTTATTTTTGCAAGAAAATTTAGGCTTGTTGTATTTGTGCAACAAATATCAAAAGAGGCAAAAAGACAAGAGAAAATATAAGATGAGATCAATGGGTCATTGCATGAAAATGTAAAGACGTCCTGCGATTTTATCGCAAGACGACAATGTCATGGGTCTTTATATTCGCAAGAATATTTATGCCTGTCATATTGTTGCAAAAAATTGACAAAATGCGGATAAGGAAAGATCAATGGGTCTTTACATGCGAATGAAAGGACGTCCTGCGATTTTGTCGCAAAAACAAAAATTGGCAAAATAAGACCTTTAACCAGGAAGGAAAAATAACACCAATAGAATAATTGCAAACATTAACTATTTTTGTAGGTAAATTTTGTTCATCGCGAGAAAGATAATGAGAATAATAATTAGAATTTCTCAAGATACTATTCGCAGCACTATTCGCAATACTTTTCGCAGATTATTCAAAATGTCGCAGAGTAATTCAGAAATTCGCAAAAATTGAAGCAACATTTATTGCTTCTTATACTTCGTATAATCCAATCAAGGATGGATACTTTATACTTCTTATCACATAATATTTTATACTTCAAGAATCCATACTTCATACTTCTTATATTTCTTGATACTTCTTCAAACGTCACATGGATTCATTCCAAGAAAGATAATGAGAGGCAAGTATGTGAATTAATAAATGAAATATCATTATCTTCCTTATAAATACTTAAACAGTTAGAAGAATAATTAAATCCCAAGGAGAATAAAATACATTGTTCACAAAAAGAGAAGGAGAAGATGTAGTTCAAAGGAGTGATACTAAAGATTAAGTTTCAATATTAACTTCGCCAGCTTTATCATTTTCGCCAGCTTTGTCACCTTCGCAAATTTCTCGCTTTCACCAGTATTCCCTTTGTCCTAATTGACTCCAGTATCTTCTTCATTTGATTTATCATTAGCAGTTATTTTCTCACCAGTAGATGCTTCTTTAAGAGGATTTTCTACTTCTTCCTCTTTTTCTTCTTCGCATGTCTCATAGCCAAAGTCATTGTCAGCAGGACGAGGAATTTCATCAGCATCTATTTCCAAAGTTTTAACTATCACTGGGGGAAGAGAGTTAGACAGTAGAATATTATTCACAAGAACTTGAGCTTGAAGATGAAGTTGGCGAAGGAAAGCTTTATCCCGGTTTCTAATCTCTATATCCTTAAAATAAGCAAGTTAATTATATTCTCTTTCTGTTCGATCGCGAAAACGGGCAAAATGAGTAGCGAGAGAAGCATTTTCCTTCTTCAGCACAGCAAGTTTAGAATCCAGAGTATTAACAGAAGACTGAAGTTTTCTCTCAGGTTCTGCGTGGTCAAAGAAAAAAAAAGGGGATTTTAAAATGAGGAATTCGCAACAAGAAAATCACAAGAAATTAAGCAGAGGAAGAATGATTGAGGCAGTCCAAATGACTACCTTCCTTTTGTGAAATTAGATTTTGAATTAAGGAAAAGCAATTATTCTCCCATTGGTTTATTGCATCATCAAATTTATCTCCAACTAAACCCTTCAGGCGAGATCTTAGATTCTTTTCTTTAGAATGGAGAAAAGAGTTTTCTTTCGCGAGAGAGGAGTAGGATTCTTCTAATTTGGTGTATTCTTCTTGGAGCTGATTTGCTTTTACACTTAAAGATATTCTACCTTTCATAATGCATTTTTCTCAGCAATGGATGATTGAGTTATCTGTTTAAGTTCATTTTTCAGTGAATGAAGAGATTGTTCTTGATTATCGCACACTCTTTGAAGGGTAATTAATTTCTGCGAGGATATCGATGTTTTACTTGACAAATCCCGATTCTCTTGAGATAAGGTTTTGTTTTCATCTGATAAAGTTTCCATCGCCAAGTTAGGTTTGGTTAGAGAATAAGCGATTCGAGATATTTCACTACTTAATAAATTGAGCTCCTGCACTAATTGAGCATTTTCTGCAGTGAGATTATTTATATGATCAATGGAGTACGTGTGAAGATTGTCTAATTGATTATATTGATCCATCCAAACGTTTTTATCAGCGCGGGCTTCTTCAGCAGCAGATTCAAATTGAAATCTTTCCAAGAATTATTTCTTGTTTAAGTCTTAATGTGTAAACAAAATATTTTAAGAAAATTAAAAAGGGAATTGACAAAATTATTTATAAGAAAATAAAAAAGATAAAGAAGATTATACATTTTAATTCATCGTTATTTCTTCGAAGAAGCTCGCAGTTAAGTGAGAGATTTTCCATCATTTGGTTTTCATGACGAAGAGTATCACATTCTAGAATCTTGGCTTGGATAGCTTCTTTCAAGACTTCAATTTCTTTCTCCCTGGATGCTTGCGAATCCATCTTACCAGAACCAAAGTATCCACTTAAAATCCCACAGATGCTAGACTTAATAGGATCAATAGAAGATCTCTTAACATCATCCAAGATATCAACCAGAACCTTAAAAGCAATATCTATCCCATTCGCAGCTTCTTGCTAAAAAGGAAAAGATTCAGGTGAAATAGTAGATATAATAGAAAGTTGATTATCATCCTTCACAAGAGAGATATCAGCGAGAGGAGAATTTTGAGGCAAACTAACAGTAGGGCTTGTAATGACATTAATCTGAGGAGAATTGGCTATAGGAGAAGAAAGAATTTCGCTCGCAGCAGAAGGTAAGACAGTAGAGTCTATTGCGATATGCTCGCAGCTAGAAGGAAGAGATACATTTTGTGAGAGGATAGAATTACTCCGCGAAGATGATGAAGAAAGGGGTACGTAACTAAGAGTAGGGAAAGGAATAGCAGTTTCAACAATCTTTGGTTGATTCCTTTGTTGACGAGGTTTCTTAGGAGGCCTATTGGAATTTCCACCATCATGCGAATGACAATCAAGATAAGAAACAGAGGCAACAATATTGTTATTTGAAGAGTGGTGTTTCTTACTACCTTGTTATTCGCAGATTTTCTCCTTCTCGCACCCTTTTTGGGTGGTGAATTCTGGGAATTATTAGGGTTTTGGATTGTAATTCTCAAACCAGAAGTGTTTTTGCTGAAATAAAAAGCAGTTAGGGAATTATATGAAGAACAAACAAATAAGATGATTCAAGGAAAATAAAATCAGTTTCAGCAAAAACTAACAATAGCAGAAAGAAAATTAACCTTGTAGACTCCATGAAGATAAGGAAGAACAGCAACAAGAAGATGGATTTGATAAAAAATAAAATCACAGATGATGAAGATTTGCAGAACAGAGAATATAAAGATAAAGAAGACGAAGAAGAAGAAGTGAAAGAAGATAATTATCTTTCCTAAATTTCTCTTAAATAGGGAAAAGAAAGTGACCGGTTAGATGTGTCAGTGGAAAAAGGAATATTCAACACGTGTAGATAATTAAGCGTGATTCATGGAATCCAGTCGGAAGAAGAATATGGAAAGATAAACAGTCGCGATATTTTAAAAAAGTAGTTTCTCATGATATTCTTTACTTCGCAGAAAATACATGAGAAGAGGCAAGATGTAGGATCATAATATCGCAGCAAGAACATTCTTGCGAAGTTATCACTAAAGACACTGGTGAGCGTCGCATAAAAGATTAAAAGAACGACGCAACAAGTAACGAAGGTAGAAACGTGAAGAAAACGTAAAGATCCTGCGAAGATTAGAGTGTTTGCGAGATTAACATTATTGCACTCGCGAAGATATCTCAGGTTAAATCCGAAATTAAGGGATAGCTTAGCTGTCTATGAGCTGTCATCCATTATGCAATACCCTATATATAGGGGATGAGTAAACTTGAGAGGGAGAGATAATTTTTGAAATGCTAAGAAAGTTTTTAGGAGAGAGAAAATTCTAAACAGAGTGATTGTATTTTAATTTCTTTTTTTCTTTGTAATTTTCTAAGTGTCAATTAATTAAAATCGTTGTTCCTGATTAAGTGTTCATAGATCGATTGTGCAAATTCTTGTGAGGGGTGTAGTGTGGGATTTCCTGCTACTACACGCATCCTCATATTTAACATGAGAAAATGGGGTTTTGCATCTTCGTGGCTCAAGTATTGTATCTACTTTTGTTAAGAAAATATTCTCCTAACTATATAGATAATGGGTCATTAAACTACAGAAGACTTGTTCTTCTAGGGTTTTGATGTTCATAAGTCTATTTAAAGTCGTTTGTAGTCGTCCTCATTCCCTAAAAATATAAATTTCATGGCTTCTGTAACTAGAGGCACCATAAGAAGGGATGCAGTTAAAGTAGCTAACATATATATGTGTAAAGGGATTTCTTCCTCGAGGGTGAAGAAAATGAAGGCTACAAATAATGGAGAAAGTCCTTCCTCTAATTGGTTCATGTCCTTCTATCAGCTTGATGATAACTTCAGGTACTTGGTGAAATATTTGATCAACAAAAGAAACAATTTCAAATTTCAAATTGTTTCGTCTTTAGAGAAGTTGATTCACTATTGTAGTTGCCGAAAATCCCACAACACACCCCATATAATATCATGATAATAATTTCTAGATCTATTCATAAAAATGATGATAAAAGTGCTAAAATTATAAATAGACACAAGATTTTTTACATGGTTCGGTCAATATGATCTACATCCATGGTTCTTCACTATGATTGTTGTAATTACATAAATGTTACATTTATAATATCCATTAATGGATCTTTAGTAGAGCTCTAGATCTAGTTTTAAGGGAAGAAGATGATAAAATAAAGTCTATCTCTCCCTCTTACAAAATTGTGTTTCTGATTTACAAAAATGTGTATCCTCCCTTTTCTCTCTCTTGCCTTTCTCTTTATATAGGTGTTTACATAGTGGATGACAGCTCACATATCCCTTATTTTCGGATCTGGTTTGCGATACTCTAGCAAGAGTTCTAATGTTAATTTTCGCAAACACTCAAAACTTCGCAGGATCATCATGCTTTTCTCATGTTTCTGCCATCGTCATTTGTTACATCATTCTCCAAATCAACCTACGACATTCGTAATGTGTTTTTGATCAAAACTTCGCAAATGTGTCCTTCTTGCGATATTCGAATCCTACATCTTGCCTCTTTTTCCTTGAATATTGCTTGAAGAGCGATCTTTAAGGAAAAATAAACTTTGTTGTAGTTGTTGGAGGAACGAGCAAAAGAATACTGGACTTGAAAAGTACGTACTTGCCTCTATTCTTTTGCGAAGTTCCGAACCTTTGAGAAGTAATTAGAAGTATCGTCCTGAAGTATACGAAGTATGAAGTATCCTTGAAGAAGTATAAGAAGTATTCAATCCTCGAAATATAAAAAGTATCCATCCTGGACTGCGAATAAGAAGTGTTGCCTCTCTATTCATGCGAAATTACTACTCCATTTTTGGTGAAGATTCTTGTTGTTCATTAGTGAACATCCATTTTGGAAATGATTCTTGCTGAGAAGATAAAGAACATAAAATGTTTTCTTGGAAATCCATAGTTGCCTCTGTTCTTTATCTATGAGGGTAGATTCCTTAATAAAATGTTGAATGAGCGAGTTGTTTCTTCATTCTTATCTTGCCTCTGCTTCATGCGATAATATAATCTCTTCAAGTTGCTTATAATTATGCGAAATAATCACATTCTTCGAAATAATCACATCTCCTGCGAAATTCTGAATGAGTCTGCGAAATTCTGAACGAGTCTGCGGCATTCTGAACGAGTCTGCGGCATTCTGAATTAATCTGCGAAATTCTGAAGAGTCTGCAAAATTATGAATGAGTCTGCAAAATTCTGAATGAGTCTGCAAAATTCTGAATGAGTCTGCAAAATTCTGCATAATTCTGCGATATTATTCAGTAAAGTTTTGTAAAATACTTGTGCGAATATAATGTTTATGTAATGATTATGTCATGAAATGTGTTATGCGATGTTTATGCCATGAAATGCATATGCGATGCTTTCATGATGCAAGTGTGATGCTTATATGATGAAAGTGCTTATCTATTGTAATGTATAGCTAATGTTTGTGCTACTTAGCTCATTTTGTCGCGCTAAAATTGCTTCCATTATTCATTTCTCTGGCTTTGTCGTTAGTATATGCATTCTTTATTTCTCTTCGCGTATTGATTACTCCTTGCAAGTTCTTACTTGTGTTTCATTGTATTCTTTGTCCGTCTTTAACTCATTGTATCTCATTGTTTTATTGTCTTTACTGTCTATTCATGCACTATTAGTATCGCATAATATAATATAATCAAAATATCAAAGGTGCATCATTTTCATTATCTCAATTTCATTTCTTTATACATGTTCACAAGCTTGTTTTCTTACATATAATCATCTCGCAAGTTTATTTGCGTACTCTCTTATGTGGTCTTATTTTGCCTTCCTAGTTAAAGGTCTTATTTCGCCAAGTTTCTTTTTTCTTTGCGACAAAATCGCAGGACGTCTTTACACTTTCATGTATTGACCCATTGATCTTGTCTTATCATTTATTTTAGTATTATTGCCTCTGCAGGATATTTTTCATGCGACAATATGACAGGCATATATATTCTTGCGAACGTAAAGCCCCATGACATTGCCGTCTTGCGACGAAATCGCAGGACGTCCGTACACTTGCATGCGTAGACCCATTGATCTCGTCTTATCTTTTATTTAGTATTTTTGCCTCTTCAGGATTGTTTCACAAATATGAAAAGCCTAAATATCCTTACGAACATAAAGCCTCATGACATTTGCATCTTTTTTGACACTGTCATCTCCCTAATGGAGGGTGCTGCCCTTATCTTCCCCCTGGTTGCCCCTTCAAGGAGGCGTACTTCTACCATACAAGGTTAGCTCCTCCCATCCGGTCTTAACAGCAACCAGTTGTTTTCGAAGCCTCTTATCCCTTTTGCCTATATGGATTATGGTTACAAGACTGCTCCCTAAGTGGGATTTTCTTCAGGCCGAGTGCATCATAGTCAAGACTTTCCAAGAGTGGTAAAGAGGCTCCAACGCCCCCCGCACTCTTGACTCAACCGTGTACCTCAGCGCCTTGATCATACTCTGTAATCCTTAGGAGAGTCATTATTACCTTAGTCGCCCAACTCAAGTCATATGCTTAAGTTGAGAATCCAAGGTGCCTCTCCTGGATGGGATTTCATTGACCCCAAATCTCCATGATTCAGGTTCCAGCAGCGGTATAACTTTATCGCTGATCCATGCAGTAGGTACCCCCTTCTATGACGTACTTTAGGTCTTACATTTGCCTCTTGCGAAATTTTATTCGCGAACTAGGGTGTACGCCATAAAGGTTCGCCCCATTCTAAATATTATATTTTTATGGATCTTAGATCGTCTCTTGCGAAATTATCACATATTTTCATTCTTTTCTTGTATTCATTCTTTCATTTCTGTCATTTCTTTCATTCATTCTTTCATTCTCATAATATCATATCATTTGAAGCAAAGTAAATATTCAAGAGAAATTCTAATATATTGTAATTCTGAAATCTTTGTAATTCTGCGATTGTATCGCATTTTGTAAATCAAGTCAAAAATCTTTTATTTTCCGTAAAAGAAATATTCTAGAGAAATATATATAAATTGAATTTTCTCGGTTTTTTGTAATTTTGAAATATTTGTAATCTTGCGATTATATCGCTTTTTGTCAATCAAATCAAAAATCTTTTATTCTCTGTAAGTAAAATGTCATAGGAAAGTGGTACTTAGCTTTCATGTGATTTTCTGTTGTTGTCGTCTCTTGCGAAACTCTTGTAGTCCAAAAATGATGCCAAAAATTCGCGGGAGATAGGTGTAGGATCAGAATATCGCAGGAGCAATAATCTTGTGAAGCTAACAACAATACTCTTGCGAGATTTACAACTGCCCAATACAAATGTCGCAGAATGATTAGAAAAATGACGTAATAGATGACGATAGCACAAACATGAAGAAAGTGTGATAGTCTTGCGAATAAAAGAGGTTTGCGAAGGAAAACCACTAATAAGCTTGCGAGAGTATCGCAAGTCAGATCCGAAATTAAAGGATAACTTAGCTGTCATCCACTATGTAACTACCCTATATAAAGAGAACTAACAGATTCAGGAAAGGAGAGATCAATTTGGAGAGTGTTGAGAAAGTTTTGAGGAGAGATAAAGTTTAAGAGAGCGGTTGTATTCTTGATTTCTTCCATTTCTTGTAATATTTCTGAGAATTAATCAATAAAAGTGTTGTTATTAATCTTCAAATATGTGTTGATTATTATGAATTCTTGTGAGGGGTGTAGTGTAAGAATTCTTGCAACTACATAATGGCGCTAGAAACATGGATTGAAAGTCGAAAATCGTAGAAAAAACAAGATTAAAGATCAGTATTCAAGTTAAGAAGATGATCGAACAAGTTGGTGAAATAGTTGAAGGAAAAATGATTAAAGCCAAGGAGAATTACAGGAAATTAGAGTGTAATACAATAACAAAAGTGATGATCAACCAATTCCATGAAAATATTAAAGGAAGGATTCATAAACGAGATTTTGAAGGAAAAAAAATTATGACGGTGGAGAAAGTATCACCCCTGAAGGATTGGGAAAAGAAGAAAATCACATTCACAGCAGCAGAAATACCAAGAGAAATTTTGAATCATACATCTCCTTTGGTAATCACGGTATCCACTATACGAATGAAAAAGGAAAAATCAACAAGATCTGTGGAAGAATGGGCTGTGAATAGAACTTTGGTGGATACATGAAGTTCTGTAGATATAATATTTTATCATACCTTTAAGAAAATGGGATACAAGGATAAAGAGATATCTTGTTCAACTTATCATATTCATGGCTTTGGAAAATCTATAACAAAACCTAAAGGAGAAATAGTGGTACGAATTCTGGTAGGAGAGATTGAAACACAAGTAACATTATATGTGGTAGATGTGGAATCACCATATAACATGCTATTGGGGAGATCATGGATACACGCAATCAAGGATGTAGCATCAACAATGCATCAATGCATCAAATTTCCTATGCCTAATGGAGTTGGAGAAATTAGAGGAGATACTGATCATGCGAAACTGTGTTGTCAAATCGAAGTGAGGAATTATGAAGGGCGTGCAAAGCTACGAAAGGCTCGCAGAAAAATGGTGTTAGAGGCAAAGAAAGAAGAAGAATTTAAAGTTTACATGATAAGAGCAAAAGAAGGAAAAGGAATACCCAGCGAAGCTTCGCAAGAAGGAGATAAACCTGCGAAAGTTATGAAAACATCAACACCAATGGGAGAACCTGAGGCTAGCTACACCGCATCAGAACCAATAAAGGAAGTAAATATTTGAAGTGAAAAAGAACCTAAGATGCTGAAAATTGGAACTAAAATGGATGCAGATGAGGAAGAGCGAACCGTAAACCTCTTACGAGAATATAAAGACATCTTCGCATGGAGTATGGATGAGATGCCTGGAATAAATCCTTCAGTTGCATGTCATAGGTTAGAAATTAACAAGGATGTAAGACGATTTAAATTAAACAAAGGATAAGAAAAATCACAACAACATACCATTCCCAAATAGAAGAAGAATTAAAGAAAATGCTTGACGCAGGAATTATAAGGCAGGCAAAATACCCCGAATGGATTGCAAATATGGTGGTGGTTCCAAAGAAAAATAAGGGGATAAGAATTTGTATAGACTTTACTGACTTAAACAAAGCTTGTCCTAAAGATAGTTTTCCTTACCAGATATTCCTCAAATGGTCAAATCAGCAGCGGGAAATGATAGAATATCTTCATTAGATGGGTATAAAGGATATAATCAAATTTCTCTCGCTGAAGAAGATCAGGAGCACACCGCATTATTTGATCCAAGAGGGTTATATTGCTATACAAAGATTCCCTTCGGTTTGCGAAATGCTGGTGCAACATATCAAAGAATGGTGGAGAAAGTGTTTGCGAGGTGGATCCACAAAACATTAGAGGTGTATGTAGATGACATGTTAATCAAGAGTAAAGAAGCTAAAAACCATGAGCATGACTTGAAGGAGATTTTCGATCAAATGCGACAATTTAACATCAAGGTGAATCTCGAAAAGTGTATTTTTGGAGTGGCTTCTGGATTTTTTCTAAGATATATTGTGTCAAAAGAAGGAATACAAGTTGATCCAGAGAAAGTACAAGCAATTCGCGACATGCCAACACCAGCAACAGTAAAAGATGTGCAGAATTTGAATGGGCTCTTGGCTTCGCTATGAAGATTCATCTCGCGATCATCAGACAAATGCAAGCATTTATTCAATATACTCAAGAAGGGAACAAAATTCAAGTGGACAGATGAATGTGAAAAGGCTTTTCAAGAAAAAAAGAACATTTAATGAACATATCTATCTTACAGAAAGTGGAGCCAGGAGAAGAATTATTGATCTACCTTGCGACAACTTCGCACGCATTAAGTGCAGTGTTACTGCGAGTGGATACAGGAATAGAAAAACCAATTTATTACATTAGCAAAACATTTAATACTGCAGAGAAAAAATTACTCAAAGATTGAGAAGCTAATTCTGGCATTGGTTTATGCAACTTTTAAACTTCGCATTTATTTTCAAGCACATAAAGTAAAAGTATTAACAAAGGTTCCAATTGAGTCAGTAATGAAGAATTCAAAAAGATCAGGCAGAGTTGAGAAATGGAATGCACAAGTAGAATACTTCGAAATCAAATATGAAATTCTATCTTCGCCAAAATCACAAGTTGTAGCAGATTTCTTAACAGAATTTTCTCTAGAAGATGATGAAGCTGTGGAAGAGATGATGGATGTAGAAGAACATAGAGACCCAAGATCGGTTAACAGAACCCAACAGGTGGGAAATATTGGTGGATGGATCATCAAATGGGGAAGGTAATGGAGTTGGAGTTATCTTTATCTCGCCAAAAGGAGAAAAAATGGCTTTTTCATTTTGATTGGAATTTGCATCGACTAATAATGAGACGGAATATGAAGTTGTAATACATGCTCTAATATTCTCAATAGAAATGAAGTTGGAGAATGCTAGAATTACCAGTGATTCGCAATTGGTTATTCGCCAAATAAAAGGAGAATACACAAAAAATGAACCATATTTGAAGAAATACAAAAAACTTGTTGAAGAACTGTCAGCAAAAATTCTAAAAATAAAATGGAGACATATATCAAGAAAAGATAACAGACTCGCAGATGCTTTTGCTTTCATATCCAGCATGATGATAAATCCAGCTGCGAGATGCATAAAAATTCAAACACTTATATCACCTTCAATCAATAAAGAAGAAGAATAAGAGGCAGATGTGATGATAATAGAAAGTGGTGAAGAAGAACCGAGAGACAATATTGCAGATTGGAGAACAAAACTTCATTCATATTTTGCGAGAGGATAAACACCAAGAAATAGATTAGAAGCGCATAAAATAAAAATCCATGCAACAAATTATGAATTAAGAGATGGAGTATTATATCGCAAATCTTTTAATGGGACATCACTTAGATGCTTGACACGGGAAGAAGGAGAAAAAGTGTTAAAAATTTTGCATAGTGGAGACGCTAGTAATCACAGTGGGGGAAGATCTTTGGCATACAGAACAAAAATGCATGGCTATTACTGGCCATATATGCATGAGGATGCGAAGCAACTTTCAAGACGTTGCGAAGATTGTCAGCAACATGGAAAGAAGATACATGTACCAGGGGAACCATTGTCATCTTCAACAAGTGTATGGCCTTTTGGAAAATGGAGGTTGGATATTGTGCGACCATTTGTACCCGGTTCTGAACAAATAAGATATTTTATTGTCGCTACAGATTATTTCACAAAGTGGGGAGAAGTAAAGGCCGTACAGCACATTCGTGATAAAGATATTTCTACATTCATATTTGAAAATATAATTTGCAGATTAGGAATTCCTGCACAGTTGGTATCTGATAATGGAAAGCAATTTGAAGGACAAAACATAGAAATGTTACTTAGTGCATTTAAGATCAAATGTGGAAAATCAACACCTATTTATCCATAGGCCAATGGGCAGGCAGAAGCAACCAATCAGACAATCGCAGATATACTGAAGAAGAAATTAGAGGGTGTAGTTACAGGAAATCCTACACTACACCCTTAGTAAGAATTCACAAATATTAAGACATAATTTGAAGATAAAGAACAATATTTTTATTAATTTGATCCAGAAATAATTACAGGAAATCTGAGAAATCAAGATTACAACCGCCTCCTCTAAGTTTTTCTCTCTCTTCAAGATTTTCTCATCACTCAAAAATTATCTCTCCCTTCTCAAATTTATTGGTCCTCTATATATAGGGTAATTACATAGTGGATGACAGCTAAGCTGTCCTTTAATTTCGGATCTGGCCCGCGAAATATTCGCAACAACTATAATATCAACTCTCGTCACTTATTAGATCCTCGCAGACTCATCACATTCTTTTCGTGTTTTGGATGTCATCATTCGTCACTTATTAGATCATCATTCAACACTTTCAATAGGTTGTTAGAGAATCTCGCAGGATAACTCGCAGGAATGTCGTTAATTCTCGCAAGAATAATATAGTGGAAATATTCTGGTCCTACATCTTGCCTCTTCTCATGTCTTTTCTGCGAAGAAGGAAAGATCTTGAGAACTAAAATGCCGCAGCTACTCATTTTACCATCTTATTTTCCCGACAAAGTTCCACAAATTAAGCATAACCGTCTACACGTGTCGAATATTCCATTGTTTACCGGTTACCCTTTTGTTATCCGGTTAACATTCTTTCATCTATAAAAAGGGGTATCCTAATGAAGAAATATCTTCTTTTTCTTCTATTTCTTCATCTTCTTGTCTGCAACTTTTTCTTATTTTTCATCTATAACTTCTCTAGCTACTATTTTAATTGAAGCTCCAAGGTTTGTGTTCTTATCTGAACCCTGTTTATATTATTCGCTCTTATCCATCATTTGATTCTTCTATAATTCCCATATTGTATTTTCTTTTCAGTGAGAATATATCGAACACCCGGTTTGTGGTTCAAAACCTTAACCCTAAAAATCCTCGAAAGAAGCTTGCTGAAAAGAAAAAGAGACTTGCGGATGATAAGGTAATAAGAAACATTTGTTTTCTGAATAACAATATTGTTTCCTTTGTTTTTTATCTAAGTTATTATTCGCAGGGCGATGAAAATATTGTTAAACCTCCTAAGCAGCCTCGCCATGCTAAAGCTATTAATGTTGTCATCCTCTTTCCCGGATTCACAACTGCGAGTCCTACTTCTACACCTTCGAAAATTGATCCTTCATCCACTCCTAGTGAAAATATCAATACCAATATCCCCATTATCACTAATCCTCCAATAAATAAAGTTTCCGAGACTGTGGTAAATGAAGCTTCTATTGTAGCTTCTTCTCCAATAAAATTTGTTTCTGTCCCGCATGTTGCGAGTGATTCGAATCTTCAACTCGCCACTATTGAAACTTCTTCTTCTGCGTCTCATCCTTCTCCTAAATATATATCAATTGGAGTAGATGCTGCTTTCAAAGTGCTGTCTGAGATTTTAGATGACGCTAGGAAGTCTTCTGCTGATCCTTCTAAACATGATGTTTGTATGAATTTAAGTAAAATTTTTGGTTTTTTCCACTCTGC
Source organism: Papaver bracteatum (assembly GCA_023529315.1). Classification (NCBI taxonomy): domain Eukaryota; kingdom Viridiplantae; phylum Streptophyta; class Magnoliopsida; order Ranunculales; family Papaveraceae; genus Papaver; species Papaver bracteatum. The sequence goes on from JAJJWX010001032.1 coordinate 33,855, forward strand.
TTCGCAAGCATCCTTAGAAGGTGAAATTGATGCTCTGAAGATAAGTCTCCAGATTAAAACTTCAGAGTGTGAAATTCTTGATCAAAGACTTCGCAACTCTTTATTGGACTGCGAGAATCTTCGCGATAAATATGACAAGTTGAAAAGTAAGATTTTCCTGCCTCTGTTTTCTTTGTTTTTAGAATAACTTTATGTTTGATAATGCTCAATTTCCTTATATAAATTTGGTTTGCATATTTAGCTTCAAATCGGAATCGATTAATGAAGATATTTCAATGTGAATCTGCTGCCGAAGAAGCCCGCGTTGAGAAAGAGTCTTGGATGGACCAATTCCATATATTAGATATTCTTCACACATACTCAATTGATCAAATAGACAACCTTACTAATGAGAATAACCAATTAGTTCTAAGGCGAGATTTTCTAAGTAGCTAAATCATTCACCTTTCATATTCATTAATTCAATCTAACTTGGTGATGGAATCTTTATCAGATGAAAATGAGTCTTTGTCTCGGGAAAAACGTAGTTTTTCTAATATAATGGCGATCTCCTCGCAACAATTGAGTATTCTTCAGAAAGTATGTGATAATCAAGAACAATCCCTTCGCTTACTAAAAGAGGAACTTAAGGAGATAACCGAATCATCTGCCGCAGAAAAAGATAAACTTATCAAAGGTAGAAGAGCTCTAAGTATAAAAGCCAGCAAACTCAAAGAGCGATGTTCTCAATTGAAAGAATCGTGTTCCCCATTAACAAAAGAAAATACTTATCTCCTTTCTAAAGAAGAAAATATAAAATCTCGCTTGAAAGGTATTGTTGGGGATAAATTTGATGACGCCATGAATCAATGGGAGAATTATTTCTTTAGACTAATTCAAAACATAACCTCGCAGAAGGAAGGTAGTTATTTTGACTGCCAGAGTAATTGTTAATCTTTCCACTACATTTCTCTTTTACATTTCTCGCAAAACCTTTGTCTAATATATTTCTTGTTTATTTGTTTATCTCGCAGAATCTGAAAAAAGTCTTCAGTCTACCATTTCTGATCTAACTGGGAAATTGGCTAAAACTCGCAAAGAAAATAAGGCGCTCACTAATCACCTTGTTGATGTTCGCGATCGAGCAGAAAGAAAATATAACTATCTTGAATACTTCAAGAATATGGAAATTAGGAATCGCGATAAAGATTTTCTTCGCAAGGCCCATGTTAGCGCTGAAGTTCTTGTGAATAATATTCTGATATCACATTCTCTGCCTCCCACAAAAGTCAACCCTCTGGAAGTAGACAACGATGAATTTCCCATTCATATTGATGAGGATTTAACCTATCCCAGTGGTGAAGAAGATATTTATCATGAAGATTCCTCAGAAGAAGAGAATCCTCCAAAAGAAACAGCTATTGGTGATGAAGCAGTCACTGGTGAAAAATTGAATGCATGAGAAACTCAGGTCGAGAAAAATAATATTGTTGAAGAAGATGATACCGGAAAAGATAATGAAGTTGGCGAGACTAATTCTTGAATTTAAGTCTTATCTGTGTTATCTTTTATTTCTTTCTTTCACAAGCAATATGCTTCTATGTAACCTTGACATCTACTTTAAAACTCAGTTAAACTCTTATCACATTGAATATTCGCGAGGAAGATGATGAAATATTGTTTAAGAATTCCCATATTTGCCCCTCATAATCTTCCTTGGAATGTTCAAATTTTTCCTGCAAAATAAATTAGTTAATTGGTACAATTATTCTATTGGTCTTATTATGCCTTCCTAATTAAAGGTCTTATTTCGCCAATGTTTTTGTTTCTGCGATAAAATCGCAGGATGTTCTTACATTTGCATGTAACAACCCATTGATCTTTCCTTAACTTTATTCTTTCATTATTCTGCGATAATATGACAAGTCTAAGTTCCCTTGCGAGGACAAAGTCTCATGATATTTCCGTCTTGCGATGAAATCGCAGGACGTTTTTACACTTTCATGTGAAAACCCATTGATCTCATCTTAACTTTCTCATGGCTTATTGCCTATGTAGAATATTTGTCACGCGATAATATGACAGGCATAAATGTTCTTGCGAATCATAAAGCACCATGACATTGCCGTCTTAAGACACTTATCAGCTTCCTAATGGAGGGTGCCACCCGTATCTTCCCATGGTTGCCCCTTCAAGGAGACGTACTTCTGCCATACAAGACTAGATCCTCCCGTCCAGTCCTAGCAACAACCAGTTGTTTTCGCAGCCTCTTATCCTTTATCCTATATGGCTTATAGTTACGAGACTTCACCCTAAGTGGGATTTTCTTCAGGCTGAGTGCATCATAGCCAAGACTTGCCAAGAATGGCCAGGGTAGTTTCATACGCCCCGGGCACCCTTGGCTCAACCGTGTACCTCGGCACCTTGGTTATACTCTGCACTCCTTATGAGAGGCTCTCGGTCGTCCAACCAGGGTATAACCTTATATAGTTGGAAATCCAAGTTACCTCTCCTAGATAGGTTTTCTATAACCCCAATCTCCATGACTCTGGTTCCAGCAGCGGTATAACATTTCGCTGAATCATGCAAAGAGATACCCCTCATATGACGTACTTTAGGTCTTACATTTTCCTCTTACAAAATTGTATTCGCGAACTAGGGTGTATGCCATAAAGGTTTGTCCCGTTCTTGTGTTTCTTAAGCGAATTTTGCCATCTTTATAATTCTTAATAATCTCGCAGTTATAGCAAAAATTTCTTTCATTTATTCCCTCTTTGTTTTATTAAGTCATCTAGCCTTTCATAAATGGCTATTGGTAATATCTTTTCAAATATAGTCTGTTCCATGGTCCGCCAAGTCTTTGACCAACATCCCTACCTTCTGGGTCCATTAGTTTATATGCCCCTGTACCAACTATCTCTTTGATGACATATGGTCCATCCCATTTGCTTGCAAATTTTCCACCTTCTTCTCGTTGATATTCAGGTGTTTCTCGCAGCACCAGATCACCCGGATGGAATTCTCGCTGTTTAACACGTTTGTTGTACTCGCGAGATAGTCTGCGCTGATAATTTTCCATATGTTTTAATGTTTTTTCTCTCATCTCTTCTAATTCATCAAGTTCTCTTAGAATCCTACTAGCATTAAGATTCTTCTCCCAAACTTCCCTTTTTTTTTGTAGGAATAGCAACTTCTATTGGTAGTACTGCTTCAACACCATATGTTAAACAAAAAGGTGACATTCCGATTGCCTCTCTCCTGGTTGTGTTGTAATCCTAGACTGCATTATGTACTTGTTCACACCATGCTCTATGGTACCCTTCTAATTTCTTTTTTAAGATATCCGTTATTGTCTTATTAGTCGCTTCAGCCTGACCATTAGCTTGTGGGTACAGAGGAGTAGATTTTCCACATCTTATCTTAAAAGCATTGAGTAGCAATTCTATATTTTGTCCTTCAAATTGCTTTCCATTATCAGAAACCAACTGTGCTGGAATTCCAAATCTGCAGATGATATTTTCAAAGATGAATGTAAATATATCCTTATCGCGAATATGTTGTACTGCTTTTACCTCTGCCCATTTTGTGAAGTAATCTATTGCGACAATTAAGTATCTCTTCTGCCATGAACCTGGTACAAAGGGTCCCACAGTATCTAAGCCCCATTTTCCAAAAGGCCACACACTTTTTGAAGATGATAATGGCGCCCCTGGTGCATGTATCCTCTTTCCATATCGCTGGAAATCTTCACAACGTCTTGATAATCGTTTTGCATCCTCATGCATATACGGCCAATTATAGCCTTGCATTTTTGTTCTATAAGCCAAAGATCTTCCTCCGCTATGATTACCAGCATCACCGCTATGCAATATTTTTAATATTTTTTTCTCCTTCTTCTCGTGTCAAACATCTAAGTAATGGCCCATTAAAAGATTTTCGGTACAATATCACATCCCTTAATTCATTGTTGCACGGCTTTTTAAGTTGTGTGCTTCTAATCTATTTCTTGGTGTTTCTCCTCTCTACAAATATGCATGAAGTTCTATTCGCCAATCTGTAATATCTCTTCTTGGTTCTTCCTCGCCATTTTATATTATCATTACATCTATTTCTTCTTCTTTATTGACTGAAGGCGACATAAGTGTTTGAATTTTTATGCATCTCGCAGCTAGGTTTGTCATCATACTTAATATGTATGCAAAAGCATTTGCGAGTCTATTATCTTTTCTTGATATATGTCTCCATTTTATTTTTGGAATTCTCGCAGACAATTCTTCAACAAGTTTCTTGTATTTCTTCAGAGATGGTTCATTCATTGTGTATTCTCCTTTTATTTGGCGAATAACCAATTGCGAGTCACTGGTAATCCTTGCGTTCTCCAATTTCATCTCTATGGCGAACTTTAGAGCATGTACCATAGCTTCATATTTTGTCTCATTATTAGTGGATGTGAAATCCAAGCGAAATGAGAAAGCCATTTTTTCTCCTTCTGGCGAGATGAAGATCACTCCAATTCCATTTCCTTCTCCATTTGATGATCCATCCACCAATATTTCCCACATGTTCGGTTCCTTTAATAGATCTTTTGGATCTCCATGTTCTTCTTCTATCTCCATCATCTCCTCCACATATTCATCATCTTCTAGAGGAAATTCCGCTAAAAAATCTTCTACAACCTGTGATTTTGGCGAGGATAGAACTTCATATTTGATTTCAAAGTGCCCTACTTGTGCATTCCATCTCTCAACCCTGCCAGACCTTTTTGAATTCTTCATTACCGATTCAATTGGTACCTTTGTTAATACTTTTATCTTGTGTGCTTGAAAGTAAATACGAAGCTTAAATGTCGCATAAACTAATGCCAAAATTAGCTTTTCAATCTTTGAATAATTTTTCTCTGCAGAATTAAATATTTTGCTGATGTAGTAAATTGGGTTTTATACCCCCGCATCTATTCGCAATAACACTGCGCTTAAGGCATGCGATGTCGTCGCAAGATAAATCAATAATTCTTCTCCCGGTTCTGCTTTCTGTAAAATAGATATGTTCATTAGATATTCTTTAACTCCTTGAAAAGCCTTCTCACATTCATATGTCCATTTGAATTTTGTACCCTTCCTGAGTATATTGAAAAAAATGTTTGCATTTGTCTGAAGATCGCGAGATAAATCTTCCTAGCGAGGCTAAGATCCCATTCAACTTATGTACATCTTTCACTGTCGCTGGCGTTGGAATATCGCGAATTGCCTGTACTTTCTCTGGATCAACTTGAATTCCTTCTTTTGATACGAAATAACCTAAAAAATTCCATGATGCTACACCAAAAATGAATTTTGAAGGATTCACCTTGATGTTAATAAGTCGCATTTGATCAAAAATCTCCTTCAAATCTTGCACATGATTCTTAGCTTCTTTACTCTTTATTAGCATATCATCTACATACACCTCTAATGTTTTGTGTATCCACTTTGAGAATACCTTCTCCACCATTATTTGATACGTTGCACCAGCATTTCGCAACCCAAATAGAATTTTTCTGTAACAATATAATCCTCTTGGAGCAAAAAATGCGGTGTGCTCTTGATCTTCTTCAGCAACATGGATCTAATTATATCCTTTATACCCATCGAATGAAGATATTCTATCATTTCCTGCCACTGTTCGACCATTTGTGGAATATCCGGTAATGGGAAGCTATCTTTAGGGCAAGCTTTGTTTAAGTCAGTAAAATCTATGCAAATTCTTATCCCTTTATTCTTCTTTGGAACCACTACCATATTTGCGATCCACTCCGGGTATTTGGCTTGTCTTATAATCCCTGCGTCAAGCATCTTCTGCAACTCTTCTTCTATTTTGGAATGATAAGTGGTCACAATCTTTCTTATTCTTTGTTTGAATGGTATGACATCTTTGTTAATTTCTAACATATGGCATGCAACAGATGGATCTATTCCAGGAATCTCATCCATACTCCACGCGAAGATATATTTGTATTCTCGCAAGAGGTTTATAGTTTTCTCTTCTTCATCTGCATCCATTTTAGTTCCAATTTTCAGCATTTTTGGTTCTTCCTCACTTCCAATATTTACTTCTTTTGTTGGCTCTGCTGCAGTGTAGCTGGCTTCAGGATCTCCCATTGGTGTCAGGGTTTTCATAACTCTCGTAGGCTCATCTCTGTTTTGCGAACTTTCGCCAGGTATTCCCTTCCCTTCTTGTGCTCTTACCATGTAGACCTTGAATTCTTCTTCTTTCTTTGCTTCCTTTGCCAATTTTCTGCGAGCTTTTCGCAATTCTACTCGTCCTTCATAATTCTTCACTTCAATTTGAAAGCATAATTTTGCATGATCTGTATCTCCTCTAATATTGCCAATTCCACTGAGCATAGGAAATTTGATACACTGATGTAATGTTGATGCTACAGCCTTAATTGCGTGTATCCATGATCGTCCCAATAACATGTTATATAGTGATTCTATATCTACCACACATAACGTTACTCGCGTTTCTATTTCTCCTAATGGAATTTGCATCACTATCTCGCCTTTAGGTTTTGTTAAAGATTTTCCAAGGCCATGAATATGATAAGTTGAACAAGACATCTCCTCATCCTTGTACCCCATTTTCTTAAAGGTATGACAAAATATTATATCCACGGAGCTTCCTGCATCCACCAAAGTTCTATTTACAGCCCACTCTTCCACAGATTGATATTTTTTTTTCATTGATAAAACAGGTACTATGACCACCAAAGGAGATGTGTGATTTAAATTTTCTTTTGGTATTTCTGCTGCTGTAAATGTGATTTTCTGCTTTTCTTAATCTTTTAGAGGTAATATCTTCTCCACCGTCATAATTTTATTCCCTTCAAAATCTCTTTTGTGTATCCTTCCCCTCATATTTTCATGAAACTTGTTGATCATTGCTCTTGTTATCATATTACACTCCAATTCCCTATAATTTTCCCTGACTCTGCTCATTTTTTATTCATCCATTTCATCATTTTGTTCAATCATCTTCTTAATCTTTGAATTATCCTTATCTCCAATCTTACCTTTTTCTATGATTTTCTTCCACTCAATCCCTGTTTCGGGCGCCAAAATATAGTTGCAGGAAATCCTACACTACACCCTTAGTAAGAATTCACAAAGATTAAGACATAATTTGAAGATAAAGAGCAATACTTTTATTAATTCGATCCAGAAAGAATTACAGGAAATCTGAGAAATCAAGATTACAACCGCCTCCTCTAAGTTTTTCTCTCTCTTCAAGATTTTATCATCACTCAAAAATTATCTCGCCCTTCTCAAATCTACTGGTCCTCTATATATAGGGTAATTACATAGTGGATGACAGCTAAGCTGTCCTTTAATTTCGGATCTGGTCCGCGAAATATTCGTAACAACTATAATATCAACTCTCATCACTTATTAGATCCTCGCAGACTCATAATATTCTTTTCATGTTTTGGCTGTCATCATTCATCACTTATTAGATCATCCATCAACACTTTCAGTAGGTTGTTAGAGAATCTCGCAGGATAACTCGCAAGAATGTCGTTAATTCTCGCAAGAATAATATAGTGGAGATATACTGGTCCTACAGAGGGACACCACAGGGCATGGTGTGAGCAAGTGCATAATGTAATATGGGCCTACAATACAACTTGGAGAGAAGCAACTGGGATCACCTTTTTGTCTAACATATGGTGTTGAAGCAGTACTACCAACAGAAGTAGCTATCCCTACAACAAAAAGAGAGGCTTGGGAAAAGAATCTGAGTGCTGGTATGATTCTAAGTAAACTTGATGAGTTAGAAGAGAAGAGAGAAAAAGCTTTACAACATATGGAAAATTATCAGCGAAGATTGGCTCGCGAGTATAACAAACGTGTCAAAAAACGTGAGTTCCAACCAGGTAATTTAGTGCTGCGAGAAACACCAGGTTATCAGCGAGAAAATGGTGGAAAGTTGGCGAGAAACTGGGATGGACCATATATTATTAAAGATATAGTTGGAACATGGGAATATAAATTGATGGATCCCGAAGGTAGAGACGTTGGTCAAAAACTTGGTATACCATGGAACAGACTATATCTAAAAAGATATTATCAGTAACAAATTCTGAGAAAGGTTAGATGATGATACCATATATGATGAAGCAAAGAAGAAATAAATAAAAGAAATTTTTATCATAGCTGCGAGATTATTCAAGATTACATAAAAAAAATAGCGATATTCGCAAAAGAAATATTAGAATGGGACGAACCCTTATGGAGTACACCCTAGTTCGCGGATAAAATTTTGCAAGAGGCAAATGTAAGACCTAAAGTACGTCATATAAGGGGGTATCTTTTTGCATGGCTCAGGGATAAGGTTATACCGCTGCCGGAACCTGAGTCATGGAGATTTTGGGTCAATGAAGCCCATCTGGGGGAGGTACCTTGGATTTTCAACCTGAACTTATGATTTAGGTTGGACGACTGAGGGTCTCTTCCAAGGAGTGCAGAATATGATCAAGGCGCCGAGGTAAACGGTTGAGACAAGGGTGCCCGGGGCGTATGAAACTACCCTGGCCATTCTTGGCAAGTCTTGACTACGATGCACTCGGCCTGAAGAAAACCCCACCTAGGGTGCAGTCTCGTAACCATAAGCCATATAGGCAAAATGGATAAGAGACTGCGAAAACAACTGGTTGTTGTTAGGATTGGATGGGAGGAGTTAGTATTGTATGGCCGATGTATTCCTCCTTGAAGGGGAAACCAGGGGGAAGATAAGGGCGGCACCCTCCATTATGGAGCTAATAAGTGTCTTAAGACGCAAATTTCATGAGGCTTTTTACTCACGGGATTATCAAGTCTTGTCATATTTGTGAAACAAATATACAGAGGAAAAAATCCATGAGAAAAAATATAAGATGAGATCAATGGGTTTTTTCATGAAAGTGTAAAGACGTCGCAATGTCATGGCGCTTTGTTTTCGCCAAGGAGACTTAAGCCTGTCATATTGTCGCAACAAATTGACAAAATGAGGATAAGGCAAGATCAATGGGTTCTTACATGTGAATGTTAGAACGTCCTGCGATTTTGTCGCATAAATAAAAATTTGCAAAATAATACCTTTAACTAGGAAGGTAAAATAAGACCAACATAATAATTCTAAACATTAACTACTTTGTTTTAAGAATGCAGGAAAGATTTCTTCATACCAAGAAAGATAATGAGGGGAAAGTATGGGAATTTATAAATTGAATATCATTATATTCTCGCAAGTACTTAAAATGATAGAAGCATAATTGAATTCTAAAGTTGCGTAAAAGTACATCACTCGCAAGAAAAAGAAAAAGAGGAGATAATTCAAGAAAACAAAAACAGAACTTAAGCTTCAGTGTTAATCTCACCAGTTTTGTTATCTTTTCTTGTGTTATCACCTTCGCAAGTATTTATTTCATTATGATTTCTTCTTCATCTGATTTCTTGCGAACCGTAGCTTCACCACCAACAACTGCTTCTTCAGGAGGGATTTTTTATTTATCTAATGAATCTTCTTGAGAAACATTTTCTTCACCACTTTCAAATTCATGATCATCATCAGGGGGCGAGGAATTTCATCATCATCTACTTCTAGAGGTTTGATTTATGTAGGGGGAAGAGAATTTGACAACACAATTTCATTCACAAGAACTTCAGCGCTAAGATGAACTTGGCGAAGAAAATCCCTATCACGGTTTCTGATCTCCATGTCTTTTCGATATTCAAGATAGTCATATCGTCTTTCTGCTCGATCACGAGAACGGGAAAGATGAGCAGCAAGCAATCCATTTTCTTGGCGAACTTTAGCCAGTTTACCATTCAAAACAGAAATAGTTGAAAGAAGGCTCCTCTCAGATTCTGCGAAAAACAAGAGTAAACATAAAAGATATTTAGGCGAAGATTTCGCAAGAAGAATTATAAAGAAATTTAATAGAGGAATTAATAGTTGAGGCATCCAAAATGACTACCTTCCTTTTGCGAAGTTAATTTTTGAATTAGTGATAGGCAAGAATTCTCCCAATGGTCCATGGCGTCATCAAATTTATCTCCAACTATGCCCTTTAGGCGAGATTTTATACTTTCTCCTTTAGAAAGATATAAGTATTTTCCTTTGCTAATGAAGAGTTGGATTCTTCTAATTTGGAGTATTCTTCTTTAAGTTGGCTTACCTTTATACTTAAAGCTATTCTACCTTGGATGAGTGCATTTTCCTCAGTGATAGATGATTCAGTTACTTCCTTCAGTTCATCTTTTAGCGAATGAAAAGATCATTCTTGATTATCATACATGCTTTGAAGAGTGCTTAGTTGCTGCGAGGAGATCGCCACCTTATTTAGAAGATCCTGCTTTTCTTGAGATAAAATCTTATTTTCATCTGATAAAGTTTCCATTGCTAAGTTAGCATTGGTTAACAAATAAGAGATGCGAGATATTTCGTTACTTAATAAATCTTGTTTCTGAGCTAGTTGTGTGTTCTCTTTGGTAAGGTTCTCTATTTGATCAACGAAATACATATAAAGATTATCTAATCGGTTATATTGGTCCATCCAAGAAACTCTATCAACACGAATCTCTTTAGCAACGGATTCAGCTTTGAATATCCCCATTAATCGATTCTGATTTAAGGCTTAATGTGCGAACAAAGGATTTTAAGAAAATGGAGTATGAAAAGAAGAAAAATAATTAACGTAGGAAAATTAAAGACAAAGATAGAAAAATTTATACCTTTTAACCCATCATTTTTCTTGCGATTCTCGCAGTTCAGTGAAGAATTGTTTAGTTTATGGTGAAGAGTATCACATTCTAAAGTCTTGACTTGAAGACTTCCCTTTAAAGCTTCAACTTCATTTTTTAGAGATGCTTGTGAAACCATTCGATCAGAACCAAAATATTTACTTAAAATCTCGCAAACACTATACCTAACAGGGTCGATAGAAGACTTCCTAACATCATCTAAAATATCAGACAAAACCTTAAAAGCAACATCTAATCCTACTGAAGTTTCTTTAGAAGGGGGGAGATATGTAGGTGGCAAAACGGTGAAAATAGAAAGTTAGGGATTTGAATCATTCGCAGCAAATGATTCATCTGAAGATGCAGTTTCTGGAAAAGTAATAATTGGAATTGAAGTAGAGTTAACTTGAGAAGTAACTACAGTAGGAGGGGAAGAAACTTCATTCGCAGCAGTTTCATGAATTTCATTTATGACAGGATCAGTTGAGGCAGGGATATTTATGGCAATTTTCTCGCAGACAGAAGTTAAAGGTTCAGTTTGAAAAGGTGTTGGAATAGAATTGGAAGAAAATAATTTGGGAATAGCAATGGCAAAATCAACAGCTTTAACCTGGCGATATTTCTTGCGAGGCGCATTAGTATCCTCACCATCCTGCGAATAATAATCTAGATGAGAAACAGAGGCAACAATATTGTTATTAAGAAAACAAATGTTTCTTACTACCTTATGATTCGCAGACTTTCTTTTCTTTTCAGTGGGGTTTTGCTGCGAATTTATGGAAGCATTAGGGTTTTGGACTGCAAACTTGGTGTTAGAAGTGATTTCACTGAAACGAAAACACGGTATGGGAATTACGTAAAAACTAATAAGACAGATCAGATAATTTTGATGAACATAAAAAGCAAGTTTGAGTTTAGCAACATCAGAAGAACATATACCTTGATGACTCCATGAAAGCAGTAGCAGATGAATCTTTGGGGGAAGAAAGTTGCAGACGGAAAAAAAGTGTAAGCAAACGAAAAGATGAGGAAGACAGAGAAGCAGAAGAAGAAGATTATTTCTATACTAGATTCTACCTTTTATAGACAAAAGGATGGTGACCGGATAATAATGAAGATACCGGAAAAAAGAGGAATATTCGACACGTGTATGAGGTTATACTTAATTTATGGGGTTTTGTTGGGAGAAGAATATTGAAAAATGGATAGCTGCGGCATTAAGAAGAAATAAAATTCACATAATCTTTTCTCCTTCGCAGAAAAGACATGAGAAGAGGCAAGATGTAGGATCAGAATATCGCAGGGGCAATAATTTTGCGAAGCTAACAACAATACTCTTGCGAGATTTACAACTGCCCAATACAAATGTCGCATAATGATTAGAAAAATGACGTAATAGATGACGATAGCACAAACATGAAGAAACTGTGATAGTCTTGCGAATAAAATAGGTTTGTGAAGAAAAAGCCACTAATAAGCTTACGATAGTATCGCGAGTCAGATCCGAAATTAAAAGATAACTTAGCTGTCATCCACTATGTAACTACCCTATATAAAGAGAACTAACAGAATCAGGAAATGAGAGATCAATTTGGAGAGTGTTGAGAAAGTTTTGAGGAGAGATAAAGTTTAAGAGAGCGGTTGTATTCTTGATTTCTTCCATTTCTTGTAATATTTCTGAGAAGTAATCAATAAAAGTGTTGTTCTTAATCTTCAAATATGTGTTGATTATTATGAATTCTTGTGAGGGGTATAGTGTAGGAATTCCTGCAACTACAATAGGAGTTGAACCTACGTACTCAAGCTCATTGCCTTTGTTGTGCGAGATTAATGCAAAAATGAACCCAAAATACAAAAAATAATGAATCTGGGGAGAATTGATTTCGCAGCATCAAACTTCTTCTTTTCTCTTGTGACCATCTGCACCAGCTTTGACTTATGTGGCATAATGGAACAACGGCTTCGTTTATTGATAACTTCATCTCTTTGCCACTAAAAATTCGCGAAAAAATACACTTGATGCGAGATTCGAACCCGCGTTTTCAAAACCATTCTCTTTGCTTGTTACCAACTGTGCTAGTCCTTGTTTTGCGAAAGAGAGGTGAGATTCACATAACTTATTCTAATATTACCGCCTTTTGTGTACTATTTCTTCGTCTTTTCTTCTTCTTGGGCAATTTGCACTATTTACTCAAGTAACTTTTCCTTGGTTCCTTGTTGGTCTATTTTGGATCCATTCATTTGCTCCTTGCAGGTTGTATCATTTTAATTGGTTGTCCATATCTAAGATTGGTTAAGCTCCAATCATTACTTTCGCCTTTGGATGCTCCCATTGAACATCTCCTTTCCCTTTTGTGTTTTCATCGTGTCCTGCTGGTGTTGATTTCATCTTTTGTATGTTAGTATGGTTCATCGTTTGTGGTTGTTGGAGCTCTAACCTGGGTAATTGCTCTTATATGTCTCTCCTCTTGGATGTTAATTTTTACATTCGTTCTTGTTGTTATCTTCGCTTGACGAACTTTGACCTTCACCTGATTGATTCTAAATATTCGCATGGAGCAAGTCTTTATGTTCGCTGCAAAATAATTCCTCCATTTATGTTCGTTGATGATACAACTTCACTGAATGGAGAGCTCTTCGCCCGTGTTTTTCCCACACTGGTTATGCAAGAGCTCGCAGGTTATTTAGTTGTGCCATCGACTTTTGCTGCGAAGTAACAGGTTTGAAAATATTTATTTCGCATACTCTTTTCCCTTACATCCTTATAACGCTATGATGAGATTTTCTTCTCACTTATTTCTTGTTTACGACTCCTCCAAATTGTCTTTCTCAACTTCGTGTCTGGTTATCACCCTTTATATAATTTTTTGTTCATCTTTTCTTTCTTCTTCTTTGTCTTGTGCGAGATCCATTTTGCGAGATTCATTTTGCATCTTTTCTTTGTCTCCTCCTAACATCCCTTTGCGTATTTTCTTTTCCATGCTGCTGGATGTGTATTTGCTTCCTTCATATATCTTCTCAATGATCTTCCTGTGAATTTTATGTTGTGATTGATAATCACCCACGGAACCGGGATATTATCTCCTTTATGTTACTTTTCTTTGGATAAGTTTACTCCATTGTATTCTTTCGTTCTGTATTTGTGGTATTCCACCGAATCGTAGCGATGTTTTCCTTCTCCTGAAAAATTATTATTTCCTCTTCGCATCTATGCTATTTTACCTTTCTTTCTTGCGAGAGTTCACTCCTCAAAATCTCCCAGATCTAGATTTTTGAATATATAATTATAGAAATATAAGAGATTTTTTCTTGTTTGAACAAATAGTTGATGATGATTCCTTCGTCTATAACTTTTGATGCGGCTATAACGTCTGCAAAAAAGATGAACTATTTATGTTGTTTGTTGTTTGAAGGTGAAAATTTTGTGCTGGAGTTTCCGTTTTCGTCCCGAATTTTGTAGATCCGTATACACAGTAGATAATCCTTTGAATCTCCTTCAATACACAAGCATCAGTCCCTGTTTCTAGCGCCAAAAATGTAGTTGCCGGAAATCCCACAACACACCCCATATAATATCATGATAATAATTTCTAGATCTAATCATAAAAATGATGATAAAAGTGATAAAATTATAAATAGACACAAGATTTTTTACATGGTTCGATCAATGTGATCTACATCCATGGTTCTTCACTATAATTGTTGTAATTACATAAATGTTACATTTAGAATCTCCATTAATGGATCTTTAGTAGAGCTCTAGATCTAGTTTTTAAGGGAAGAAGATGATAAAATAAAGTCTCTCTCTCCCTCTTATAAAATTGTGTCTCTGATTTACAAAAATGTGTATCCTCCCTTTTCTCTCTCATTCCTTTCTATTTATATAGGTGTTTACATAGTGGATGACAACTCACATATCCCTTATTTTCGGATCTGGTTTGCGATACTCTCACAAGAGTTCTAATGTTAATTTTCGCAAACACTCTAAACTTCGCAGGATCATCATGCTTTTCTCATGTTTCTGCCATCGTTATCTGTTACGTCATTCTCCAAATCAACCTGCGACATTCGCAATGTGTTGTTGATCAAAACTTCGCAAATGTGACCTTCTTGCGATATTCGGACCATACAATTATGAACGAATGTTGTCTCAAACAACAAACACCGTGCGTGAACTAAGGAGAGAACTTAGTGAGTTAACTGATATCTTCGAAGATTTGGAGGAATTGAATGATGCCATACTCAATAGGTTTTTTAATAATGAGAAGGAATTCTACGTAGATGACCTAAGAAAGATCTACAACGACTAGTAAGTCTTCAGATGAGAATTTTGATTTCTTATTTTGTTTAGAAGAATAATTAGAGTTTGGAATAGCCGTTATTGTGATTACACATAGCTATGTCCAACGTTTTCATCTTCTTGTTTTTAGATTTATTGGTTTAAATTCTAAACTTGTTTGGAAGATGATTTTTGCAGTATTAATCTTTATGATTTTATATATTGCAATATTGTTATGGGATATGTGTGTTTACGTCCATGAACTTGATTGTCCTATACTCTGTCAAAAGTAAAGTCGTTCATGATTTTTTTTTTTTTTTTTAACAAACGAACTCTTCATTAAAAAGGAAAAAAAGAAAGAGGGGGACTAAGCCTTACCTCGGAGAACAAAGAGATAAGGAAAAAAGAAAGCAAAACCAAACTAACCAAAAGAAAGCCACAGATTACATATTACAAAACCGGTATAAAGGTAGCACCGATTTGTCAATGTCACAATTTCGCTTTATAAAAGGCGACGCAATTATCCACCAATACGATCCCATCGTTGCTCCATGCTTAGCCAACCTATCAGCCACAGCATTACCTTCCCTATAGATGTGGCTACAAACCAGCTGAATAGAGTTTGCAAACACCAAGCAATTGTTCCAATGATTCGATAGAATCCACGGAACCAACTCAGGCTTTTTTATAGCCTGCAGCACAAACATAGAGTCGCATTCCAGCCAAAGTCTACGGATACCTCTCGAGCGCGCCAACCGCAGAGCGTGAATTACCCCCCACAGCTTGGCCAACACAGAATTGCTGATGCCCAAGTTCTGCGCAAGACACCCCAACACCCTGCCGTCTGCATCACGAAACAAAGTCGTTCATGAATTGATATGCAAGTATTGATGAAAGAATGAATGAACTTCTGACAAATACAAAAGTTAAGCCTATTATGTCAATTTTTGATGGAAGATTGGTTAAAATCTTTTTTAATTCAAGGATTATGTCTATTGTATGCCATTGTGCAAATGGTGATGGAAACATAGAATGAATCCTTGTGTATTCCATAGTAAATGATCTTCCCTGATCCATGTATTACTGTGAGGCTTTGTATTGTGTCTTATGTTAAGCATTAGACAACCAAGTTGATTACTTTTGTGATTAGCTTAGTTGTGTTCCGTAAGGTACTTTATGTCGAGCACATTGAACTAAATTAATCATCTTGTGTGGTTATTTAGTTATGACTCCGTAAGTATTTTCTGATGTTTGAGCGTTTTTGACTGGGTTGATTATTTTCATGATTAACTTATTCATTGCTCCATAGATTTTCTTATGTGAGTATAAATGATTAAATTGATTACTTTTGTAATTAGTTTAATTGTGTATTCCGATTAGATTAATTATGGGATCTCTTGTGATTAATTTAATTGAGTTTTTAAGTCTCCATAAGTTTACTTGTGTTGAGCATATTCAGTTACTTTTGTAATTGAATATTTATGGAATCAAATTCATACTTGTGTGTGATTTTTTGTCCAAAGAAATCCTTATTTTCTTTTGAAATTAAGGTCGCTCTTGTTGTTCCTTAGGGAATGACATATAATGGGGGAGATTTTTTTTTTTAACTTTGTTGAGCACGCAAGTGTGACGCATTTTCACCCATAAATACATTAGTTGGGACTCATTTGATCACTAATAAATTTGTTTGTAGGTGATTTTGGGCAATAAACATTTTAAGAAGAATCTACACGAAAAGTTGTTAAAGGCACCCCATGGAGGGCATTTTCTAAGCGGACTCCCACACTGTATAAGGGGAAACCATTTGATAAGGGGTACCTCCCTGCCATCGGTACCTCAGACTTCGCTAAGGGCCACCCTTCTTCATCATTTGAATTTCAGAATTGGCGGGAAAGTTTGGTTCTTCCCTGGAAGATTAGAGTTCGAAATTTAAGGGAGATTTAAAGAGATTCAACACCAGATTTTTGTTGGGATGGATTTGATAGAGCACAACAGAGTTAGCATGGGTATTTTGATCGGTGCAATTTGGCTGGATATTGTTTCCCGACAAAACATGAGAGGATAGTTTTCTCGGGTTGTCTGGGAAAGATTGGGCAGATATTTACTTGTATATTTTCACGGATTCGAACTTGTATGGGCCAGTTGAGTCACAACGGCATTGGTATGTGTGTTAGAACCGTAAAACTGGGGTTGTTTGCGTGTCAAGTTGGATAATAGAAAAAGGAGATATTCACGGGATTTCTTGAGTTTATTATAGGAAAGTTACGAGCAAAGTTGTTCCCTGCAGTGAGTTTAAATATGTTCAAGATGAGTAGCAGAGTGTTGGAGTGTGCCAGATGCAAGATAACACAGGAGAACGCATGAAGAGAAGAAAAAAGAGAAAAAAATATTCCCGTGACTGCAGAGAATTAAAGAGAGAATGATATGAAGTTATTGCGGAAGATTGGGTGTTGATAAGGTATAAAAAGAGTGCTAAGATCTCTTAGAGGGGTTATGGAGAGTTTGGGAGACATTTAGCACATCACAGAGCCAAAAATCAGAATTGCAGAGAAAAGCCATTTTTCTGCTGCTGTGAAGAACATAAGACGCACAAAGAACCGTCGTTGTTGCTACAATGTCAGCGACAATTCTAATTTATCGTTCTCTATAACAGCTGGTTTGTAACATAAATAAGTGTAACAAACCCGGTTTTTAATTATTTTCTCTCGTATTATCATCCTTGTAAGCACCTTTCGAGAAATGAATTATCTTTTTCAGTGTGTTTGCATCATGAGAAGATAAACCCATCACTGGGACGACGGAGGAAGCTGAATGTTATACGTGGGTAATTTTAATTAATTATTTTTATGATTTTTGCACTAATTAAAATTGAAATTATGATTTTGATTAATTATTTATCATTTCATTTGATGGGTCATGCTTTCTTAATTATTTTGATGTCCCATGCTTAGGATTTACAATTTATATTTTGAGAATCTACCTTGGCAAAAATAAGAGTCCATGTTTTTATTTGTTGAGCGATAATTGTTAAAAGAATTAATATTTGAACCTTTTGTTATGAGTTTAGTCGAATCCTGAGTCCCAGCACATCTCTTCATCTTGTGACAATATTTTTTTGTATATATTTTTCCTTTATTTTAGTTTATTAAATCCTAAAATCAATTTCAACAAGTCCGAGTGAACGACAACCTTACTTACCACTATCTAAAAATCCCATCAATTTTTGGCGCCGCCGACGCGGACTTGTGTATAGATTTGTTTTTAGGTTTTATTTTTATTTTTATTATTTTTGTTTTTTTTTACGCCTTTTGGTATTTCTTGTTTGCTTTCAGATTTGGAGCTTAGCTAAAGAAAAAGGGACAAAGCGCTGAAAAGAAAAGCGAAGCCAAAGAAGGAAACAAAAGAGGAATCCAAAAGGAGTGAAGAAGAAGATTTTGTATATAATTATTTTATTCTATTTTATTTTTAGAAACTGTAAATAGGATTTTATTTTTGTAATTTTTCTTTTTATTTGGACACTTTTTGGACTTTATTTTTGGACTCTTGGACATTATTTTTAAAAACCCTAAGGAAGGGTTAAAAATTAAACAAAACTGCTTGCATGGAAGGACGACCGTTACGATACTGTCTCGTCCCCTCAGGTTCGTACACTGACATAGGAGTCGGTGGCCTGAGTCGACTTCAACGGTTCATCGCCCGTCTGGTACGGTAGGTAAGACTCTATCCAACCATGAATCCCCTGTCAGTGGGTTTCATTTTGTGTGACAACTCACACCCCTGCAATAGAATGTCGAACTGGTATTACAATAGCCAATACAACGAATATACGACTAATTTTCAAAAATGGACATTACTTTGACCATAGTATACTAGTGGTTGGGAATGCCAATATTTTGAAGGTTATGGCCGATACCATGGTGAGCCCAATTACTATCCACATTCTCACCGGTCATACGAGCAAAATTCATATAATTCATCTTCTCTAGATGAAGCACGTAAGATACTTGAGTCAACGCGTAAGTTACTTGAGTCGACACATAAGTTAGCGGACACAGATGACTTAGTTATGGACGAAAGAACTATAACAGTGAGTGAAACTTCTTTAGAAGATAACCTTAGGAAGTTAGCTGAGTCAACATGTAAGTTAACTGAGTCAATAAGTGAGTTTGCTGAGTCAACACATAGGTTAGAGTTAGAGACAGAAGAAAGAATTGCTCGAATTACTTTGAATTGCCGATACATTGTGTAGTTGCAGGAATTCCTACACTACACCCTTGATAAGAATCTATAGAAACTGAATTACATTTGAAGATGAATAACAACACTTTTTATTATTCTAATTTTCGAATTCTTTACAAGAGATATAAGAACTCAGAAGTACAAATTTCTTTCTAGAGTTCCTCTCTCCTCAAAACCTTATCAACTCTCAAAAAAGACATCATCATATTATGAACCTAACGAACCCTTTATATAGGGATTTACATAGTGGATGACAGCCAAGTTTTTCTCCTATTTCGGATTTATTCTGCGATCTCATCGCGATCGCTACAATGTTTTCTTTCGCAAGAATGATGACCATCGCAGGATAAACATAATCTTCTTGTACCTCTTCCATTGTCAACTTTTATGTCTTTCTTCTGGATATTTTGTGACACTCACGAAACGCTGTTAAAGAGTCTTTTGTGACGCTTGTAAAAGTGCTGTTAATATCGCAGGAATAACATTGTAGTGATATTATGATTCTACATCTTGCCTCTTCTCATGTCTTTTCTACGAAGAAGAGAAGATTATGAGAAGTTTTAGAATGCCATAACTGCTTATCTTTTTAGACTTCTCTGTTCTGACACGTTTCTGTGTCCTTCGCCAGCTGTTTTCACGTATTCTTTCTTCTAATTAATTTTTGACACGTCCCTTCTAACCGCTGCGATCTGACCATCCACGTCTTTTCTTTGCATTAATTTCCTTCATCTTTTTCGAGAAATTTCTTCTTCTATAAATACTTCTCTCATTCCTTTGTTTTTCTCTTTTACTTTCTTCTTCTTTCTCTCCATAACCTCTCTGCAAATTTACCGTTCTTCCGCGAATTGCGCTTCTGTTACTGCTGTGATTTCTTTGTTTTCTTTCAGTCCTTTTCTTCATTCCCATACTTGAAAAATGGTTATCGCTGGTGCTAAAAACTTGATTGCTTTTGGTGAGATGCAAGAAAAGCTTCAAAGCAAAGGTTTTACTCTGCC
Organism: Papaver bracteatum; assembly: GCA_023529315.1. Taxonomy (NCBI): domain Eukaryota; kingdom Viridiplantae; phylum Streptophyta; class Magnoliopsida; order Ranunculales; family Papaveraceae; genus Papaver; species Papaver bracteatum. The sequence continues at coordinate 54,107 of JAJJWX010001032.1, forward strand.
TAAAATTCCAAATCAGGATTCTAGATCTGAACTTTCTCTCTAATTATTTACTGATGATCAATGTTCTCGCGAGAAAATTATAGTATCGCTAGGACAAATTGAAGCCGGTCTTCCCATCCCTCTTTATGACCCAGATCTTCCGCTATTTTATCAAATAATTTCTGACAAAAGGTTTTCACGAGAGATATATCAATTGAGTAGAGATTGTGTCCGATTGCTGCTTAAATATGCCTTTCGCGGAGCTGGCAAAGGATCTCGCTACCCTGAAGATGCGAAGAATCCTCAATTTAAAGATGTCCCCATTGTTTCTGCGGATTATACTGTGGACAACTTCTTTGTAAATTATAAAATAGTCCATATGAAAAGGGATAGCACTTGCTGGGGTGTTCGTTTGAAAAAAGAAAAGGTCGCTGATGATAAAGCTCTTATTCTAGACATTGATTGGCATACAAGTACTAACCAAGGTCCTCGCCACTCTAGCGATGATAAGTGGTTCATTTTTCCGTTAAGTCTTGAAGGTTATTATATTTTTGGTTCTTGCGAATTACCCGCGAACCTTGCAGAATATCAACCTTGGGTCTTCAATTTGCCTGAAAAAACTAAAGAGGTACATTCTCTCCAAATTTTATATAATTATTATCTTTTATCTTTCTTCTGTTTTCATATTCTCGCTAGATGACTTCTATCTTTTCCAGATTGACAGGATGCAACTCAGTTATAAAAATTTGAGGAAGCCTAGCACTTTCTTAGCTCTTAAATATTTCACGGATGAAGTAAGAAATATCTCTTCATAAATTTTAACAATATATTGTTGCCCCTATTTCTTATTCATCTGTGCTCGCAGGAAATTGAAGAACTAGCGCCAATAAAACATGTGAGAACTAAGGAGAAGCCTTCAAAGGATAAATCTACTGTTCCTCCTAAAGGAAAATCTTCTGCCCCTCGCGGTGGAGAATCTGGCGATCAGGATAAATCTATTGTTCCTCCCAAAGGGAAACCTTCTGCCCCTTGTGGTGAAGAATCTAGCGATCCTCCTTTGAAGAAAAGAAAAACCCGACCCTCTTCTTCTTCAACTCCTCAACCCATTCCAGAAAACCCAAGTGTTGAATTTGATAAGGATAATAATGATGAAGATTTTAATAATAATGATAGCAGATTCCCTTCTATAAAGAACTTTTCTTCATCTGATTCTTCGATGGCCCATTTATCTAGAATCTTTGGCGATATTTCCCATAGTATAACTTGTAATGACGAGGATGAAGTTATTAATAATACATATCAAGCTCTTGCTAATATCTGCGATGCTCCCATACTAGTGGACAATGATTCTCTCCAAGGAGTCTCACGATCGCTGACTCCCAGTTTCTTAAATTCTCTTGGTACCCTGGTATGCTTTTATTTCTTCAATTTGTTTATGTATTTACTCCATCGCTAGATCTCAATTTATATTATTCTTTCGCAGGTTGGAAGAGCTTCCTTTGTTGTTGCTTCTGATTTAGATAAAAGACGCGCCAACTCTGAAAAGAAGGCTGCTAAATTTCGCGAAGATAAAGAAAAATTAGAGTTTGAAGTTGCTGAGCTTCGCAAGAAGAATAAAAAATTGGAGACTGAAGCTTCAGTTGATAAGAAAAAAATCGCTGATCTTGATAAAGATAATCATCAACTTTATGGTATGACTTATTTCTCTTCTCTCTTAATTCTCCTTACTCTATCGCGGCTTATTTAAGCACCCATTTTCAACTTGCAGATATTTATGGTCTTACTGACGAGGCTACACTTTTTCAATCTTTCCCTGAACCTGTATATGATAATACTCTTCTTGCTCACCTTAATAATTATTTAAGTAATTTCTAAGATGATAAGATTAAATCCCTCTCCGTAGATGAACTTAGATCCAAACTTAATCTCTTAAAAATTGAACACAGATTCAATTTAGGTTTGACCAACAAATATAAGCGCTTTCATCTTGATTCAAAGAAAGAAAGAAATAGATTAAGAAAGAGGAATAGTGATCTTATTTACGAGAGAGATCTTGCTGTTAAAAATGGTTCCAAGACTCTAGCCAACTTCCATAAAACTCTTCTTAATGTTCAAATGGAAAGAGATAAGCTTGTCCGCGAGAATGAATATCTTCTTGAGAGGGAAACTCAAGTTCGATCTCGTCTCCTTATAAATAGCGATGATGAGTTTTCTTGGGCTGCGAAGATTCTTGACAATGCCAGGAACGATTTAGGTGTAAATATTAGCCTTCAAGTTGAACAAGCGGCTTTAATTAGGGATATGATTTCTGAAAGAGAAGGCTGTTAGCTGTTCTTCCTCTTGCTAATTTCCTGTTTTTATTATTCTTCTTTACAAAATTTCTAACTTGTTGTCATATTCTCGCAGGAGCTGAGAAAAGATATCTTGAAAGAATTGGGGAACTTGAAGATGAGAAGAATCAGCTCGCGAATACTCTTCTTTTTTCGCAATAATAAATATTCACGATTGAAAGAGCAGTTTGACATTACTACCGCGAATTTCAATAGATCTCTCATTGTTGTTCGTAATGATTCTGTTAGGTTGGTTTGCAATAATCATGGAATTTCCCCTTCTATATATCCTGATCTTGCAAAGGAAGTCCTCGCAACAATCCCAAATCTTGACATCTCTGACAGCGAGGCTGAGGATTATGGCGAGGATGAAGATAATAATGATAATGACGAAGGAGAAAAATCAGGTGGAGGAGAAGAATCTGATAAGAATGAAGATATTGATAATAATGATGAAAGGGAGAAATCTGGCGATGAAGAAAAGTCTGACAAAGAGGATGGCGATGGATCTAGCTAGTTCTTCTTCTTCCTTCTATCTTCTTTGTATATTTATTTACTTCTTTCTGTAACATTGCTGTGATTTTCTCCAATTTTGTAAATTTGTTTTGCTTCTATCTGCATGAATTAAAAAACAATTCTTTTTCTGCAAATTAATCAATTAATAATTAATATCCTTTAATTATCTGTGCAGTCATATCATTTAATAATCTCTATGCAATTTTTATATGATGGGTGAATAATAACTTCATCGTTCTTATGCATTCCCATACTTGCCTCTATTATTCATCTGCACTTATGAAAATTTTTAGTAGAGATTAGATATAAGATTTAAATAAAATTTGCCTCAATATTGGCGATGTTATCGCTAGAAATAATTGCGTAAAATCGCAATTTTCATAAAATCTGTGAGTATTATCGCAGTAATCTTGTGGTCTTACCACACTTTTTTCTTTCTGCGACAAAATCGCAGGACGTCTTTACATTTGCATTCATTGACCCATTGATCTTGCCTTATCTTTATTTTTTGATTGTATTGCGATAATATGACAAGTCTAAATTCCCTCGCGAGATCAAAGCCTCGTTACATTGCCGTCTTGCGATGAAATCGCAGGACGTCTTTACATTTTCATGTAAAAACCCATTGATCTCATCTTAACATTTCTCTTGTGGCTTGTTGCCTCTGTATCATTTACGTCACGCGACAATATGACAGGCCTAAATGTTCTTGCGATCATAAAGCCCCATGACATTGCCGTCTTAAGCCACTTATCAGCTCCCTAATGGAGGGTGCCGCCCTTATCTCCCCCTGGTTGACCCTTCAAGGAGGGAACATCGGCCATACAAGACTAGCTCCTCCCATCCAGATTTACCAACAACCAGTTGTTTTCGCATCCTCTTGTCCTTTATGCCTATATGGCTTATACTTACAAGACTGCACCCTAAGTGGGGTTTTCTTCAGGCCAAATGCATCATAGCCAAGACTTACCAAGAATGGAAAGGGAGTTTCGTACGCCCCGGGCACTCTTGGATCAACCGTGTACCTCGGTGCCTTGGTCATACTTTGCACTTCTTGGAAGATATTCTCGGTCGTCCAACCAGGGTATAACCATATATAGTTGGAAATCCAAGATCTCTCTCCCGGATAGGTTTTCTTTAACCCCAACATCTGCATGACTCAGGATCCAACAGCGGTATAACCTTACCCCTGAATCATGTCAAGAGATACCCCCTACTATAACGCGCTATTAGGTCTTACATTTGCCTCTTACGAAATTTTATTCGCGAACTAGGGTGCACGCCATAAAGGTTTGTCCCATTCTATTAATCTCTGCGAAATTTTATTCGCGCTTCTCGCGAGCATTGTAACTCTAATAAAATTTCACAACTTTGATCTTCTTTCTTTTTGTAAAATATTGCAATTCTTTCAAGCAGAATACTCTGTTCAATTACATATTCTTCAAACAAATCATTCATAGAGTTTTCTAAAGTTTATCACTTTACCTCTCTACTTACTATTTTCCGGTTCTGCTTTTCTGCTACGTTTTATTGTTGTTTATTTATCTGCGAGATGCTCGCCATCAATTTCTTCTTTCTGCTCTATTGTATCAATTATTAACCTTTCACATCTCTGTCGTTGTTTGATTTTGTACTTCCAATTGCTATTCTTCTCAGCTCTTTCTTCGCAAGACTTCATATCAATTTCATAACATTTCTTACTTTCTCGCCAATCTCCTTTAATAACTCCAACACCCTTAGGATGAGGAAATTTAACACACTGGTGGAAAGTAGATGCTACACCTAATATCTCGTGTAGCCAAGGTCAACCAATCATAGCATTGTAAGGTGATTCAATGTCAACAACATATAACAAGATCTTGGAAGTTATCCCTTTCAATGGAATCCGCATCTCAATTTCCCCTTTGGGATTATTGGCAGTACCATTAAAACCATAGATTTTATATGTTGAGGGAATCAGATCTTCGCCTCTTCCACCCATTGTTTTATAGGTATGATAAAATAGTATGTCAACGGAGCTTCCTGTGTCTATTAGAACTCTATTGATAGCCCAAGAATCTTCATTTTCATCACCATTTTCTTCATATTCTTCCTCCATTTGCTTTGGGTTTATCTCTAATCTTACTACCAATGGGTTATCATGCTGCTCGCCAGGTTCTGGTACTTCTTGTGCACTGAAAGATATAATTTGTTTCTGGCATTCTTCTAATGGCGAGGTTCTCGTGATATTCATTATCTCTCTTCCATCTGTGTCTCTCGCAAAGACTCTGCTTAGAACATTATCATGGAAATCCTCTATTGTTCTATGTGAATGTACAATGGAATTACAAAACAAATTCTTTGTTTTAGCCCCAACTTCTATTACGAATGATTCGGCTCCTTTTACAGTGTTTACCCTGCGAATTTCTGGTGCTGGAGACAATCGCTGAGATTGTGGCTGTCCTACTAAAAAGTGATTTATCTTTCCTTGTTCAATCATCCTTAAAATTATTCTCTTTATATTCCTGCAGTCATTTACTGTGTGGCCATGAAAATGATGGTAAGGACAAAATTCTTGACTGCGATTATTAGGATATGGTTCTTTTCCCATGTTCCATGGAGATGGTATATTTTCCATTAAAATGATAGCTTCCCAAATTTTTTCTATACTAGCATTGAGAGGAGGCATCTTAATTTCTTCCCATATGATATTCTGATTCCCTTGATTTCTGAAATTGTTTTGCCTCTGTCCACCATAAGTTTCTTGCGGATGATCAAGCCTTTGAATCTTATTATTCCCACCGCGATTGTAATAATTCTTCTCCCTTTCATATTCCTCTTGATATCGACTGCCCATAGCTACCAATTTCTGCTGGTTATCAGTTTCTACTTTCTCTTGTTGCACTTGCGAGCTGCTCGCCACATTGTTTATCATTTTAGGAAGTAAACTCCCATTTGCTGCTACAGAATTGGTGTTCGCAATGGGATATGATTCCATCTCATTTTGTTTCTCCTCCAAAGCAATGTATTCTTCTTGTAGTTCTCGTAGTTCAGTCATAGTGATTGTATTCTTGACTCTAAAAACTTGTATGTACAACAGATTGGTCGCGAACATTGCATTAATGAAGAATAAAATTAAGTATCTTTCATCTACTCTTCTAGCCATCTCGTTGCACATTGATTTCCACCTTATGGTTAAGTGCTTCAGACTCTCGCCAACTCTCTGTTTTAACCCAAATACATCTTCAATACCCGGCCGCGATGAATTGTTGCTAATATAAGCTCCTAGAAATGTAGCTTGTAAATGATCAAAAGAAGTTATGGTATTCTTTGGAAATCCATCGAACCATTTTAATGCCTCTCCAGTTAAGCTAGACGCAAAATATTTGCATAGTACATCATCATGGTTTTCCCACTATAGCATACATCTAACATAAGCCTTGACGTGTTGAACAGCACAAGTAGTCCCATCAAAGATGCTGGTTAATTCTGGTAAATTGCATTTTGGAGGTATTCCTCTTAATTGTACTTCTTGAGTAAATGGAGTTCTCGCAGCTTCTTCAATAGCTTCATCGAGCTTCCTTCTTCCTCCTTCTCTTCTATTGTTTATCATTCCTCACATTTATGCTAATTCTCTCAATATTTGCTCATTCTCAGTTGAGTTTTGTTCCATTGGCCTTTTTAATGCAGCTTCCCTTCTTCTGTGCTCTTGCCTTTCTTGTCTTGCGAGATTTTATGTGCCTTCTTCTTCATTGTCATCCCGTCTTTCTCTGCGATTTTCTATTTCACCCTCCTCTTGAAATCGCAGCTGTCTACTTTCTTCTCTGCGGATTTCTTCATTTCTCTTCGCTGCCTTTCTAATCTCCTCTGTATTCTATCATACTCCTCCTGAATATTATCATTGTAGCGATTTTGTGTACGTCTCCTTTCTCGATTTTCATGGTTATTTTGTCGTACTACCTCTCGAAATTCTTGTTCTTCTACTTCTTCCCTTAATCTTTCTCTATCGCAAGCCAGGCGTGCTTGTTCGGCGTAATGTCTCTCAATTTCTTCTTCAATTATTCTTTGATTCCTTTGATTATCTCGCCCATGTAATATCCTCCTACCTTCTTCTGGATATTCTTCTTCATTTTGGTTGTTTCTTCCTCCTTGATTTCTATTATTACGTCTATTATCCAATGCTTCTCCATGCGGATTATAGCGATCTCCAATTATTTATTCTTCTCTATGACGTTGTTCTCCATTTAAATTTTGCACTTCTTCTCTAACATTTCTTATTGGGGAATTTTGCCTTGGTTCTTATCTGAATGATTTTGAATTTGATCTAATAGTACTTCTTGATCTCCTTCTTTGTAACCTCAAGTTCTCCATTCTTAGCTCATGATTTTGTCTTGTTAAGTTCTCACACTCTTCTGCCTCTAATCTTCTTTATTCTTGTATTATTTGTCTCAAATCATCTACTATTTCATTTTCACGTCTTTCATGAATTAATCCTCCAACCATTTCTTGATTTCTTTCTCCTTCTTCTTCATTTATTAATTGTCGATTTTCTGCTTCTTCTATCGAATCCGACCTCCAAGTATGCACACTCACTCTATCATAATCCACATTCCTATCTTGTGTTTGTGCTTGTTGATTCAGCTGTTGAATTGAACTTTCTGCTTCATTTCTTATTCTATTTCTTCCTGATCTCATCCTTAAAGATTCTTCTGATTCACTTGTTCCCTCACCTGCAAGTCTTTTACTTCTCCTCAAAGTTGTCGGTGGTTCTGATGTATTTATTCTTCTTCTAGCCATTTCTTCAACTCTAAAAATTTCCTCAAATTTTCAAGTTGTAATTAGAGATTTCTTAGCTTGATTCTCCCTGTTTCTGGGCGCCAAAATGTAGTTGCAGGAATTCATACACTACACCCTTGATAAGAATCTATAGAAACTGAATTACATTTGAAGATGAATAACAACACTTTTTATTATTCTAATTTTCGAATTCTTTACAAGAGATATAAGAACTCAGAAGTACAAATTTCTTTCTAGAGTTTCTCTCTCCTCAATACCTTATCAACTCTCAAAAAAGACATCATCATCTTCTAAACCTAACGAACCCTTTATATAGGGATTTACATAGTGGATGACAGCTAAGTTTTCCTCCTATTTCGGATTTATTCTGCGATCTCATCGCGATCGCTACAATGTTTTCTTTCGCAAGAATGATGACCATCGCAGGATAAACATAATCTTCTTGTACCTCTTCCATTGTCAACTTTTATGTCTTTCTTCTGGATATTCCGTGACACTCGCGAAACGCTGTTAAAGAGTCTTTTGTGACACTCGTAAAAGTGTTGTTAATATCGCAAGAACAACATTGTAGCGATATTCTGATCCTACACATTGCTTCTAAAATCACCCTTGAAAATGTGGAAAATTTCTATTTACATAATCAAAAGGATGAGGTTAGAATTAGAAGCAATAATTTAGATAAGGTTCGACCATTTTCATGTTATTATAATGATGATTATGATGAGGATAGCGTTGATGAAGAATTTGAAATAAATAGGCATAGTGATCAGGGTTTTGCTACTCCAATTGAGCTTTAAAATAATAAGGTTATTTCTGGTTCAGATCCTAATAATTTTGACAATTATTCACCTATTCAAAAGGACGAGGATTTGACTAGAGATACTGTTTTAGAGGATGTAGAATTTCTTATTTACGAAGCCGATGATGGTTTAGAGGAACGAGTTTATTCTGAGAATACTGTTTTAGAGTCTAGCGATTTAGAAACAATAGTCTTAGACAAAGAAGATGAACTCGTAAAGCTTTTAAATATGAGTGAGGATGCATCACCGAAGTATAACCTACAAGAAGCAATTGACTATTTTCAGGATTCCGATGATCTAAAAATTAGGGAAATTGTATCTAGTCTATCTAGAGACACCCAAAATTCTAAGTTTGGGGGTGATTATCATTCTCCATGTGCCTTACCTTTAGATCTTATAGATATCTCTCACTTGGGACTTGATATATGTGCCTCAACCATTATGCCAGATTACCTGTAGTTGCAGGAAATCCTACAACTACACCCTCAGTAGAATTTGTAAAACTTTAAGAAGTTCTTGATGAAGAATAACAATTTTGATTAATATTCTCAATTGATTACAAAGAAATATGTTAATGAAGATTAGAACAGTTACAGCTTTCTCTGTTCTCTCTCCTAAGACTTTTTCTAACACTCACTTAAAGAACCTCTTCAATTTAACATTTGAACTATTATTTATAGTGAAATCTGTACAACTGTATATACCCTGCGAAGCATCGCAACCTCTGATCGTAAATTTATTCTATATTCACAAACTCTTCACACTTCTACCGTGTTTCTTCTATTATCGCATTATCTTGCGACACTTTTCTCTTGTATTTGTTACTATGTTCGTAACCTTATATCTTGCGATATTCGGTCCCTACATCTTGCCTCTTCTCATGTCAGTTCTGCGAAGAATAAATGTCATGAAAATCATTATTCTCGCAAATTTAATATAGTTATCATCACCTCTTGTATTCGCAACACGTATTTTATCTTTCATTAAATCTTCGACACGTATTTTCGTAACCGTACTTCTCAACTGCTCACGTCTAATTGCATTGATGAATTTCTATCTTTATCAAACTCTCTTTTTTATAAATACTATCTTTAATTCCTCCTTTTATTCTTTTATCTTTTCATCTTCCTCATTACGCCTACTTCTGCAATTTTTTCCTTCTTTCTTCTACTACTATTTCTTGTCTTTTTTATTTCTTTTCTTCTCTGTTTTCTATCCTTCATCTAATGGCTCCGAAAAAGAAAAATGTGGAACAACTTAATGCAGATCTTTCTGATAGAGATCTCATTCTTTCTGAGATTGTTGGTCATACCAATAAATCCCATCTCTGTATGGAACTCTTCACTGATCTACATTGGGATGATCAGATAGTTTTAGTCTCACGAGGCCAAATCCTCGCAGGTCTTCCTCTTCCTCTTTATGATGTTAATCTTCCTTTATTTTATGAGACTATTTCTCACCCAAATTTCTCACGAGCCATTTATCAATTGACTGGGGATTGCATTCGCATTCTGGTTGAATTCGCAAACCGTGCTGCTACTAGAAAATCTTTATACCCAATTTAACTTAGGAAACCTGTATTTAGAGATGTGGAGATTATCGCTACAAATTACACAGTCGAGAATTTCTTTAAAAATTACACATTAATTCCAACGAAGAGGGAAGATAAGCGTTGGGGTGTGCGTCTTCATCGTAAAACTGATGTCGCAGAAGCTGGTCTTCTTATGCATGATATTGATTATGCTTCTGGAAATAATCGAACCCCTCTCCATTCTCATGATGAATATTGGTACAATTATCCTCTAGCATTATCGGGTTCTTACATCTCTGAGATAGTAGATCTTCTTGCGAATCTTCATGATCGTAACTATCAACCTTGGGTCTTTTCTTGGCCTAATAGAGATAAAGATGTATGTATCTCCATATTCTTATCTTCTTGTTATTTTTATTCTTTTACTAATACTTTTGCAATATTTTTCAGGTGAATGAACTTAGGGAGAGTTACCTTAAAACTGGGAAATCCAGTACTCGCGAAGCTTTCCAATTGTTTTCAAATGAGGTAAGAAACATTCTTATATGTATTTTAAACAATATATTATTGCCTCTGTTTCTTATCCTTATTTGAATTTGTAGGTTCTTCCTGACTTCCCTGGGGCTATTGTGAGTGAGAATAAGAATTCAACTTCTTCTGAAGCGCTAACTTCAAGACAAAAAACACTTCGCTCTGCGAAGAACATCAAGATTTCTGGTAATAAAGAAGATGTTCTTCGCAAAAAAAAAGGGAAACTTGAGGATATTGTTTCTGCGAAGAAGAGGAAGAGACTCCCACCCAGTGCTTACTCCAATGTGATCTCCTCTAGCAAGGATGTTGATGAAGAACAAAATGATAAAGATGATATATTTTTTGAGAAGGATCTTAGTTCTTATTCTGATACTGACTCTGATAGGAGGAATGACGATGATGATGATGAAGAATATGAAGACTACAGCAATGTGGAAACTTTTGAGTCTACAATGACTCGATTGTCTGAGGATTTTCTCAATTCTTCTCGTGGATTAGGAAATTCTTCTGCTGCGAATGCTCATAGGCATATTGCAAAGGCTTGCAAAGTTCCCACTGTAATCAACAATAATTCCCTTAATGGAATTTCAAGATTTATTTCTCCTATTACATTATACTCTTTTGGGAGTATGGTAAGTTTCTCTTCTATTCCTTGTTAATTTCCCCTACTTCATTGAACTCTAATCCTTTTTATTTGCTCAGGTTGGGAGGGTTAGCTGTGCAGCTGCTTCAGATTGGGAAAGACGTCATGCAATTGCTGAGAAGAAAACTTTAAGTCGTTGTAACAAACTGGAGGTTGAGAATACAAAACTTCTCCAGAAAATAGAGGATTTGAATATTGATAATGCAGAGTTAAAATCCCGTTGCGAAGATAATGCGCAATCTGCGAGTATCGCAACTGAAAATTATTCTCTCCTTGAGAAGAATAATCAACTGGAGCTTGAAGTCACTTCTCTTCATAATGATAAAAACCAATTAGAAGGTAAATTCGCAAATCTTAATCACTTTAACTCTACAAATTGCTAATCAATTCCTTAATTTATTCTCTTATTCTTTATTCTCTTATCTCTTACTTATCCTTTTTCTTTGTAAATGCTGAAGAAAATTATATGAAGAGGATTGAATAGCTGGAAGCTACTCTTGCTGGGCGTAATCAGAAGATTTCTGATTTAAAGTCTCAACATCAAATTTCTCAAAATAACCATGGCTTAAACATCAAATGCTTCCGAGCTATGATGACTCGCAAGATTTGTGATGACAATCAAATTCCTCTCACTAAGTATCAAACTCTCCTTTCTGAAGAAATCCCTGATGATACCCCAGATTTGGATAACTCTGATAGTGAAGCTAAAGATGATATCTCCGAAGAAGAAAGAGAAGATCATTTTGATGAAGATAAATCTCCCACAGAGTAGATTTATTCCTTCTTGTATATTTGCTTTAGTTCTTTTCGTCTTGTTTGTTTGAGTACAATCTTTTCTTCTTTCCTGCACTTTTAATTAACCAGCAATTTCTTTTCTCAACTTAATTAGTATCAATGTCTTAATTTGCGATGATGAGTTGATCTTTCTTTAATTGAATACTTTCCTTACTTGCATAACTTGATCATATGAAGAGAAATAATATATTTTGAAGACCTAGCTTAGTATTCCTTTTCCCCTTATTATTGCTCTTCAGGTGATCAATTGTTGTTATAAGTATTAGAATATCTGCCTCAGTTCAGGTTGCAAAGTTTTAGGTTGTTGCGAAGTAAATAAGAAATCCCCCCCTTGAAGTATAAGAGGTATGAAACCTCCTTGAAGAATTATGAAACACCCTTGAAGAAGTATAAAAATTATGAAACATCCTTGAAGACGTATAAGAATTATGAAACATCCTTGAAGAAGTATAAAAATTATGAAACACCCTTGAAGAAGTATGAAAATTATGAAACAACCATGAAGAAGTATAAGAAGTATTCAATCCTTGAAGAATTTAATGAGTATGAAATATCCGTTCTTGATTGCGAATAAAATTGCCTCTTTTGGTAGGATTTTTTGATACATATTCTTGTTGAGAATATAAGGAATCTCCAATAACATTGATGGAATTGACTTCACTAGTTTCTGTGGTCTTATCATGCCTTCCTAAGTAAAGGTCTTACTTTGCCACCTCTTTTGCGATAAAGTCGCAGGACGTTGGTGCACTCGCATGCCTCAACCCCTTGACTTTATCTTAACAATATTTTTGCGTTTGCGATAATATGACAAGTTTGAATATACTTGCGAATATACAGCCTTGTGACATTATCGTCTTGCGATGAAATCGCAGGACGTTATCACACTTTCATGTAATAGCCCATTGATCTCATCCTAACTTCTTTGTATTTAATTCTGCGAGTATATATATATATATATATTTTTTTATTTATTTTACTCGCAGAAATACGATTGTTGCACAAATATGACAAGCCTTTATGTTCTTGCGAACAAAAAACCTCGTGACATTTGCGTCTTATAGCACGTATCAGCTCCCTAATAGAGGGTGCTTCCCTTTATCTTCCCCCTGGTTGCCCCTTCAAGGAAGCGTACATCGACCATACAAGGTTTGCTCTTCCCATCCGGTTTTGCCAACAACCAGCTTTTGTTCGCAACCTATTATCCTTTTTTCCTATAGGGCTTATAGTTACGAGGTTGCACCCTATGGGGTATCTTTGGGCCAAGTGCATCATTTGCCAAGACTTGTCAAGAATGGCAGATGTGCTTCAAACCTATCCGGCACTCTTGACTCAACCGTGTACCTCGGCGCCTTGATCGTTTTCTGCACTTCTTGAGAAAGACAGTATGCCTTAGTTGCCCAACCTAAATCATGTTATATCGCAAGATTAGGTTGAGAATCCAAGGTGTCTAACCCAGATAGGTACCCCGTTTTTGGGTTATGTACCCCATAATGTCCATGTACTCAGGTTCAGTGGTGGTGTTCCGTTTCCCCTGAGCCATGCTTATAGGTACCCCCTTAAATGACGTACTTTAGGACTTTGCCTCTTGCGAAATGTTGCTTTGCGAACTAGGGTGTACGTCACAAAGGTTTGCCTGTGTAAAATTTCTGCGGTTTCTTTATTTTTTAAAAGCTGATCACAGTTTGCGGCTTTATTCTATGAAAGCTGATCGCAAATAAATTTTTGCGTCTTTCTTTAATGAAAGCTGATCGCAATAAATCGTTTTTATTCGTAAAAACTCATCACAAATTCTTCATGTTGTGAAATACCTCATTTCATTTTCGTGTGTTATTCGTTGCGAACATTTTGTTATACGTTGCGAACAAATATACTGATTACCTTTTTGTTTCATTACCTTTTTTCTTCATTCTCTTTTCTTCGCAAACCATATCCCTTTTCTATCATCGTAAATTTATTGTACTCATTCATGCCTTAGTCCTCCGTCATTAAATTTTCGCTTCTTTTTGCAGCCTTTGCTCTTTTTCTCCAACTTTCATTTTCAACATCTTTTCCTTCGCAAACTTCTACTTCTGTATCGTAACATTTCTTCCCTTCTGCCCAATCACCCTTGATAACTCCAATACCATTTGGATGAGGAAATTTTATGCATTGATGAAGAGTTGAAGCTACGCCTAGAATCCCATGAAGCCAAGGTATCCCTATCAAAGCATTGTATGGTGATTCGACATCAACAACGCAAAATAGAATTTCAGTTCGCATTCCACTTAAGGGAATTCGCATGCTTACTTCTCCTTTAGGTTTATTAACAGTTCCATTAAAGACATAAATCTTGTAGGTAGAAGGTATTAGATCTGCCTCTTTTCCCCCCATGGTTTTATAAGCAGGATAGAAGAGAATATTGACAGAACTTCCCGTATCAATTAAGATTCTATGAAGACCAAATAATTCTTCGTCTGTATCATCTTCGCTTTCTTCCGTAATCAGACAAATTTCTAATCTCACTACTAATGGATTATCATGTACTTCGCAACCTTCTGGAATTTCTGTGGCTTCAAAAGAAATTTCACGCTTCTGCCAATCTTCAAGTCGTGAGATTTTTGCGATGTTCATTATTTCCCTTCCTTCACCATCTCTCGCATATACCCTGCTTAACACATTATCATGAAAATCTTCTATGGTTTTATACGAGTGAACAATAGAATTGCAGAAAACATTCCTTGCTTTTGGTCCCACTTCTATGTGTAAGATTTCCTTTCCCTTTTCTTGTATTATGTTCACCATGCGAGTTATTACTGGAGCCTGTGGTAATTGTTGCGACTGTGCTTGCTTGAGTAAAAAGTGGTCTAGTTTACCTTGTTCGATCATTCGCAAGATAATCCTTTTGATATTATTGCAATTATTTGTAGAATGTCCATGAAAGTGATGGTACAAGCAAAATTCATGATTTCTTGGACCCATTGGTGGTTCTTTTCCCATATTCCATGGTGTTGGTATATTTTCCATCAAGATGATTGCTTTCCATATCTTTTCTACACTTGTATTCAAAGGTGGCATCTTTATTTCTTCTCTTATCATTCTTTGACCTTCCTGGCCATTGTTATAGTTTTGTCTATGATTCCCTTGTCCAAAATAGTTCTGCCTTCGTCCTCCATAATTTTCCTGTTGCTGATCTAATCTTGGGATATGGTTAGTTCCTCCTCGGCTATAGAAATTCCTTTCTCTATCATACTCTTCTTTATCCTTGCTACTCATTGCTACCATCTTTGGTTGACCATTGCCAACTTTCTTCTCTTCTGATATCTGCGAAGATGTTTGCGAGGATGTCTGCGAGGTACCTGCTACGATATTTACTATTTTAGGAAGTAAGTTTGCACCTGTATCTTGAGTGTTGGTGTTTGTCACTGGATATGACTCCATATTGTTTTTCTTTTCCTCTAATGTAATGTACTCCTCTTGTAATTCTCGCAACTATGTCATCATAATGGAATTATTTCTTCTGAACATTTGAACATATAATTGCTCAGTTGCGAACATCGCATTTACGAAAGACAAAATCAGGTACCTCTCATCCACATGCCCTGCCATATCACTGCACATAGTTTTCCATCTTCTTACCAAATGCTTCAAACTTTCACCAATTCTTTGTTTTAAACCAAACACATCTTCAATACCAAGTCGCGAGGAATGATTCGTGATATATGCTCCTAAGAAAGTTACTTGTAGATGATTAAATGATGTAATAGTGTTCTTTGGAAGTCCTTAAAACCATTTTAGAGCTTCTCCTATTAAGCTTGATGTGAAATACTTGCATAATACAGCATCGTGATTCTCCCATTGTAACATGCATCTTATATACACTTTAATGTGTTGTATAGCACATGAAGTCCCGTCAAAGATGCTGGTTAATGTAGGAAGATTGCATTTTGGTGTAATCCCTCCCAATTGTACTTCTCTAGAGAAAGGAGTCCTCGCAGATTCTTCTATTGCTTCATCTAATTGCCTTCTATCTCCTCTTCCTCTACTGTTTATCATTCCTCTTATTTCCGCTAATTCTCGAAAGATCCGTTCATTTGCCTCAAAATTCTCATCCATTGGTCTCTTCAACGCAGCCTCTCTTCTTCTACGTTCTTGCATTTCTCCTCTTGCGATCCTTCGCATTATATCATACTCTTCATTAATGTTTCCATTTTCATAATTTTGCAAATATCTTCTTTCCAGATTGTCACAGTTGTTTTGTTGTAGAGCATCTTGAAATTCTTGTTCTTCCATTTCTATTCTCCTCATCCTTCTCATGTGAATATCTGGAATTTCTTCTTCTTCATTTCTCCTCCTTCTGCGATTTACCTCTCTCTGATTTGCCTGAATTATGTTTTGAAGATTTGGTTCATTCCTTGCTATTTCTGTTTGTTGATTTCCAACTCTCCTCTGAATTCTACCATACTCAAGATCTTGATTGTTGTGAACCTGTTCATGTCTTATTACTCCATCTTCGTAATTGTTTTGATGCATTGCTTGTTGCCTCTCAATTTCTTCCGCAAGTTGCTGCTCTTTCTCTCGATTTTCTTCGCCATTCTGGTTATTTTCCCTTGGAAATGGTTCTGTTCGTAAATTTTCTACGTTTTGTTCGTTGTTCGGTACTAAAATGAAACGATTCTCTCGATTTCTTCCAACCAGATTCTGTGTTTGTCCTTGCATAACACTTTCACTATTGATTGTTGGTGAATTTCGTTCTTCTCTCTCTGGTCTAACACTTGATCTCATAGCACTTTGAGATCTCCTTCTTTGTAACATCTCATTTTCCCTCCTCAATTATTGATTATGTCTTGTTAGATTCGCACGTTCTTCAGCTTCAAACCTTCGTTCTTCTTGAATTCCTTATCTCAATGTTTCTAATGCCTCCATTTCTCTTTCATGAATTATTCTTCCCATCAATCTCCCATTTTCTCTGATTTGCGGTTCTCTATATGTTTCAACTGGTGTATCAGTTCTCCAAGTGTGTACACTCACTCGATCTTGATCTATTGCTCTTCTTTGTGTTACTGTTTGTTGAGTTTGATTTCTTCGATTGCTCCTTCCCCAATTAGGTTCTCCTATTACGTTTGCCTCTCCACCTGCGAGTCTTACACTTCTTCTTACTGCAGTCAATGGTTCTGATATATTTCTTCTTCTAGCCATTTCTCTGATGCAAAATTCTTAAATTATCTCTGTTACATTTGCTTCTCTTTATTTCTCTCCCTATTTCTAGCGCCAATTATGTAGTTGCAGGAAATCCTACAACTACACCCTCAGTAGAATTTGTAAAACTTTAAGAAGTTCTTGATGAAGAATGACAATTTTGATTAATATTCTCAACTGTTTACAAAGAAATATGTTAATGAAGATTAGAACAGTTACAACTTTCTCTATTTTCTCTCTTAAGACTTTTTCTAACACTCACTTAAAGAACCTCTTCAATTTAACATTTGAACTACTATTTATAATGAAATCTGTACAACTATATATACCCTGCGAAGCATCGCAACCTCTGATCGTAAATTTATTCTATATTCGCAAACTCTTCACACTTCTCCCGTGTTTCTTCTATTATCGCATTATCTTGCGACACTTTTCTCTTGTATTTGTTACTATGTTCGTAACCTTATATCTTGCGATATTCTGTCCCTACATTACCTTCATACTAGCTCTCCCGAACCTAGTGATGTCCATAAGGAAGATCAGTTGTTAGAAACCCATCCTCTGGTGGATGTGGTTTACCTAGGCTATGATACCCAGATTGACTTTGTTTTCCCACCAAATATTTTTAAATCAATTGTGGGAACGTATAAGTTTCAGATGTGTCAATTATTAAGTTTTGAGACTAAGCCTAAGTACTTTCGGATATTAGAAGCGACACATTTGCCTAAGTTTGACCACCACTTTCATCGTGGTCAATTTCTGTGAGTCAAAATTTATTGACTTTAAGGATCCGCAGTTATTCAGGTTATTATTATGTGCTTATAAGTTTTTACTTGAGTTTTTCCAGACTCTAATACCTGAACCGAATCTTAGATTTGAGGAATTCCAGCACATAAAAATATTTTATCTAGACCCTTTCATAGAGCCTGAGCCTGAACCACAGCTATATGTAGTTGTCTTAAACAAGAAACTAGACAAGGGTGTGCTTTATTTGTCAATTTTATGTTGCATATTCCTTTTATTTGTGATAGCTTTATTTGGTTTTGATGACCCATAGATATTCTGACTATTACTTTATGAGTTTATGAGGTGACTAATCATTTCTTAGTCTGGCTGAAGACTTTAAACTTAGCACTTGCCGGGAGGTAACCCAAGTTTTCGATACTCTGGTAATATCCTTCCTCACTTCCTTTAGATAGTAACAAATTCTCATTTTTCGTGTTTTTAATTTCATCTTTAGAACATTGAGGACAATGTTTGATTTAAGTGTGGGGGAGTGGTTATTAACTTGTTATTTTTATTTTTCAGGAATTTTCTTGCATATTATGACCAGCTGTGTAGAGGGTCTTTTATTTTTTCTTGCATGTTATAACCAGCTGTGTAGCGGGTCTAACTCTTTCTTATTTTATGACCAGCTGTGTAGCATGTCAATTTTCTGTTTTGCTCGAGGACTAGAAAAATGTAAGTGTGGGGGAATTTGTTGAGCATGCAAGTATGACGCATTTTCACCCACATTAGTTGGGACTCACTTGATCACTAATAAATTTGTTTGTAGTTGTTTTTGGGAAATAAACATTTTAGGAAGAATCAACACGAAAAGTTATTAAAGGCACCCCCTGGGGGGCATTTGCTAAGCGGACTCCCACACTGGATAAGGGGCAACCATTTGATAAGGGGCAACCATTTGATAAGGGGTACCTCCCTGCTATCGGAACCTCAGACTTCGCTAAGGGCCACCCTTCATCATCATTTGGATTTCAGAATTGGCGGGAAAGTTTGGTTCTTCCCTGGCAGATTAGAGTTCGAAATTTAAGGGAGATTTAAACAGATTCAACACCGGATTTTGTTGGGATGGATTTGATAGAGCACAACAGAGTTAGCATGGGTATTTTGATCAGTGCAATTTGGCTGGATATTGTTTCCCGACAAAACAAGAGATGCTAGTTTTCTCGGGTTTTCTAGGAAAGATTGGGCAGATATTTACATGGAGATTTTCACGGATTCGAACTTGTATGGGCCAATTGAGTCATAACGGGATTGGTATGTGTGTTATAACCGTAAAACTGGGGATGTTTGCGTGTCAATTTGGATAATAGAAAGAGGAGATATTCATAGGATTTCTTGGGTTTATTCTGGGAAAGTTACGTGCAGAGTTGTTCCCTGCAGTGAGTTTAAATCTGTCCGAGATGAGTAACAGAGTGTTGGAGTGTGCCAGATGCAAGATAACATAGGAGAACGCATGAAGATAAGAAAAAAGATAAAGAAATATTCCTGTGACTGCATAGAATTAAAGAGAGAATGATATGAAGTTATTGCGGAAGATTGGGTGTTGATGATGTATAAAAAGGGTGTTGAGATCTCTTAGAGGGGTTATGGAGAGTTTGGGAGACATTTAGCACATTACAGAGCCAAAAATCAGAATTGAAGAGAAAAGCCATTTTTCTTCTGCTGTGAAGAACATAAGACGCACAAAGAACCGTCGTTGTTGCTACAGTGTCAGTGACAGTACTAATTTATCGTTCCCTATAACAGCTGGTTTGTAACGGAAATAAGTGTAACAAACCCGGTTTTTAATCATTTTCTCCCGTATTTTCATACTTGTAAGCACCTTACGAGCAATGAATTATATTTTTCAGTGTGTTTTCATCATGAGAAGATAAACCCATCACTGGGACGACGGAGGAATCCGAATGTTATACGTGGGTAATTTTAATTAATTCTTTTTATGACTTTTGCACTAATTAAAATTGAATTATGATTTTGATTAATTAGTTGTCATTTCATTTGATGGGTCATGCTTGCTTAATTGTTTTGATGTCCCATGCTTAGGATTTACAATTGATATTTTGAGAATCTACCTTGGCAAAAATAAGAGTCCATGTTTTTATTTGTTGAGTGCTAATTGTTAAAAGAATTAATATTTGAACCTTTTGTTATGAGTTTGGCCGAATCCTGAGTCCCAGCACATCTCTTCATCTTGTGACAATATTTTTTGTATATATTTTTCTTTTATTTTAGTTTATTAAATCCTAAAATAAATTTCAACAAGTCCGAGTGAACGACAACCTTACTTACCACTATTAAAATTCGATCAAACTTGTGCTTAATTGCCTAATATTTGTGGGGAGTGCGGCTGCGGAATATTATAGGGGTTATCTTGTATCTTTATAGACTACTTGATGAATGCATTTAACTTTGGCTTTATGATTGCATCTAAACAAGGTGATATATACATTTAACTTTGGTTATGAAACGTCTCTTACGGAAATTTCATTAGGATCCCGTTCTTGTACCTTGGCCAATTTTATTGACAAAAAGGGGGAGAATTAATATGTAGTACATACTAAAAATACATATGGTTTTCGGATCATTATGTAATAGGGAGTGGTTTCCATGTGAGATGGAGTTTTGACTAAGGGGGAGTGACATATCACCATAGTATTATTTTTGAAGTTGTGATGCAATTGGACTTTAACGTTGTGTAATGATACTATGACACTGTATAACAATGATTGAGAACTTTTGTTTTCTTGTTGTTATAGATATGGATTTTCAACAACGATGATGCTTAACTTACAACCTTTGGGATCATTGGAGTACTTGGAAGTGACGAAGATTTCGAGTAATGTTGAAGATTAGACATGTGGAATAGGAGCTACAAAGTTTACTTATATATATTTTGTATTCCATTTGTATTGATAGTTTTGTCACTAAAATTGACAAAAGGGGAGATTGTTAGAGCATTGCTCGGTCGAACTCGCATGCGTTGATATGTCAAGCATGTTTGTCAATGTTAGTGATCAAAACTATAAGTCTTGATTTCAAGTCTACTATAGCTAAGGTCTCGGACTAGGATAGAAAGTGTAGTTGAGCTTAAGAACTCCATGGAAATCATCATACAAGACGAAGTACTACTCAAGGAACTGGTGGATCTTCATCGACTAAAAGGTATGTGGAGACTTGAACTTAACTATCACTCAAAAGTCTATCTACTCTATCTTCTATCTTGAGTCAAAAGTCGTATTACTATATAGACTAAGATTATACACATTTAATATTTCAAGTCGAGTATACCTCGCCTATATATTTCTCTAAATATGTGTTGGTAAAGCTTTCGCTTTATCTAAGTTCATATTTACCTAGTGACGAAAGTCATGTTAAGTTTCAATCACTTTTAAAATTGCTCTGACGAAAAATGGTTTGTGAATAAGAACTATATAACGTCCTCTGAGAATGTTTCAATGATTGAAATGAGAGTTTAGACAATATAACCAATGGATGATATAAGCATTGTTGTGGAAACACATATGTGTATAAGTCCTTATTCCTTGAACCAAAGTTTTCGAACTTTGTTGATCAAGAGAACCGGAGAAGTGTGTGAGCTTCAATCCGCGAACTGGCGAAGTTCTCAAACCCGAGAATTTCTGCTGGAGTTTATGAACTCCATCCGGGAACTTAAGTCCGCGAACTTGAGTAGGTTATGTCTAAAAACGATGTTTGTGAACTTATCTCTATAAACTAAGGAATGCTATTACAAACCATGGCTATATAGTTCATGAACCGATTCGAGTGAATCAAATCGTTTTTGCTTCAATTGTGTCTTGTGTAGTACATAAATATCTAAGAAATTGAACAACTCCCTAACTAGTTCATTTGAATCATTTGAACTAGTTATGGTGAAGAAGAATATGGTTGATATGAAAGTTATCATATGGCTAACCATTTGGTTAACTATGTTGAACCAACTAATATACACGTTTGGTACGGTTTTCACAAACCCACAAACGTGCATTACATGTGTGTATAACAAGATATGTTTTCGATCTGACGGTTAATAAATATTAGGTTGAAGCGAATCAGGTTTTCATCTAACGGTTAATATTGAATGCTTTGTTACTAAGCTCACATTGATTGCAAACCCTAATTTGACATACTATATAAGGGAGAACTCTAGCAACTGGGAAACCTAATCCCCACACATTTTTTGTGATACTAGTTTTGCTAAGCTAGAGTCGATTCTCCTTTAACCTTTGGTTTCTTCTTCTAAACCAGGTTAACGACTTAAAGACTTCATTGGGATTATGAAGCCATACCGATACTACTTTTATCATAGTTGTGTGATCTAATCTTGTTGTTTTTATCGTAAGAGTACAATTGTAATATTTGGAAAGAGATTTCTATCTCCGATAAGAAAGATATAAAAGTAGTCACAAACATATTCGTCTCATCGTTTGTGATTGCACAATATATTTTTTCGCCGTGTCGATTAAGACTATTGTGAGGTGATTGATAAAGATGAGCTGTTCTTCAGGAATATAAGGTTGGTTTTATCAATTGGTTCTTGTTCACCTTGATTTATCAAAAGACGAAACAAAACACGTAGGTATATTCGTGGAAGACGAATTTATCTATTATCATAGACTTTTCTGTGTGATACAAATTGGTTTATTAAAGTCTTCGTCTTTGGGTCGTAGCAACTCTTAGTTGTGGGTGAGATCATCTAAGGGAATCAAGTACGTAGTATCTTGCTGGGATCAGAGGTGTATGAGCATAATTGTACCTTGTATCAGTGTGAGATTGATTGGGGTTCAACTACAGTCCATACCGAAGTTAGCTTGGAATAGGCTAGTGTTTGTAGCGGCTTAATACAATGTATATTTAATCTGGACTAGGTCCCAGAATTTTTTTGCATTTGCGGTTTCTTCGGTAACAAAATTCTGGTGTCCGTGTTATTTAATTTTCCGCATTATATTGTTTATCTTTATAATTGAAATAATACAGGTTGTATGTTGTTGTTCAATCAATTAGAATATCCGACCTTTTGGTTGTTGATTTAAATTGATTGACACTTGGATATTGGTCTTTGGTACCATCCAAGTTTATCTCTCTTGTATTTAATCGAGACTCGCAATTTTCTTGAGTAAGATATAAATCGAGAGATAGAGATATAAACTCTTTGATATACTTTTCTATTGATTGAGTCTAACTGTCTAGTTGATTCTCTAGAAAGTATATTGGAGTTTGTCCAAACAGATTGCTAATTCGAAATATTGGGTGTGGTTGTAAGACCCCCGCTTTTTCAAGGTGCGTGGATGAGGCTTCCGTGAATTTGGCACTCATGACACCTTTGAACGAACGCTGCTGCATCATCTTCCATCGTAGACCAGTAATATTTCTCATGTATCCGGAGGAATAGTTTCTTCTTCCCTTGGTGTTCATCTTCATGCATCTCTTTCAGCACAATTGGGATTTCCACCTTTGCCAGACATCGTAACAGATCATCTCCAAATATTTTACGGTACAGAGTTCCTTCATGAAACATAAATCTTCTAGATCTTTGCTTCATCTTGGCTGTGTCCTTCTTATTGGCAGTGAGTATACCGTCACGGAGTTAACTAATATATGGCTCTTGCCAGTCCCCAACATGGCCAATGTTAAAGAACTCCAATTGATGTAGCGGTGCTTGGCAGCTGGGGAAAGACCCTTGGAGTAATCGAGATTGAGTTTCCATATCTGGCCAATAGTAGCCGAGGCATTGAAGGCGACGATAAAGAGCCACCACTAATATTTTTCCACAAATTTCACCATGAACATGGTTAAGCTGTAGCCGTGCTTCTTCATCTCCGAGATATCTTGATAGGGAGCCATCCGAGTTTCGATGATATGACACTCCGTGAAGCATGAAGAAATTTTATAGGGTTTTGAGACTAACCTTTCCTTGGGAAAGCGAACTGTTAAGCTCTTGGATAATCAGGGTCCTCCAATCATTGGCTTCAGTATCCATTGATTGCAAAAGCCACTTCGATGCTACAGTACATCTCTTCACCACTAAAGTTTATTCTAAACCCTCAAATTGCAGCTTCGAGGCTAATGTGGCTAGGCAATTGACGTGTTTGTTTTTGCTTCGGCCAACATGAATTATGGTCACACCCACGAAATAATTCAATAACTTATGTGCCTCAGACCTATATGGCGCCAGTGTTACCTATTTCAATGCGTAAGCTCTATTCATTCGGTTGACCAGTAATTTAGAGTCGCCTCTCACTTCCAGGTGTGTATCACCTGCTTGTTTGGCCAATGACAACCCTATGAGAAAAACCTCGTATTCCGCTGAATTATTGGTGCACTGAAAGTCCAGCTTGAAGGAGTGCGAAAAGACTTCACTAGCTGGAGACACCAGAACTACACCTGCTCGTCTAGTATTGTTGTTAGGGGTGGAGGAGCCATCAAAATAGAGTATCCATGCTTCTTCTTTGATAAAAGAGATTTCCGAAAATTCCCTAGGAAGGTCTTCATGCAGTGCGGTGGTTCCTTCTCCCGGGAAAGCTGCTAGTAAATCCGCGATAGCTTGCCCTTTGATAGCCCTTGGAGAAGAGAATGTTATTTTTATCTCCGACATTTGGAGGATCCATTTGGACGGCCTCCCAATTAAGGATGGTTTTGAAAGAAAAAATTCCACAGGATCAGCCTTAGATATCAGCACCACTTTGTTTGACAGCAAATAATGCATAAACTTCTGAATGGAATGAATTAGGGCTAGGCACACTTTTTATGCTTTAGGGTATGTAAGTTCGGCATCCCTCAAAGTTCGATTGAAGTAGTATATAGGGTGTTCAATTCCTTCATCATATTCTTGGGTAAGGAGAGCTCCAACGGTAGCATCGTTGAAAGCAGTGTAGAGGCACAATGGTCTTCCTTGTACAGGAGATCTCATGATGGCCGGGGATGACAATATTTGTTGGATCGTCCAAAATTCCTCTTGTTGTGGTGTGTTCTAGGCGAAACTTTCTCCCTTCTTCAGCAAAGGGGTGAATGAAGCAATAAGCTGGGCTAAAACAGGTATAAAACGCCGAATGCAGTTTACCTTGCCCATGAAACTCTGGAGTTCTTTCATATTCCGTGGAGGCGGCATCGTGAGTATAACTTGGGTCTTGGATGAATCAAATTTGATTCCCTCAGCAGTTACCTGGAACCCTAGGAATTTTCCTGAGGAGACGCCAAAGGCGCACTTCAAAAGGTTCATTTTCAGTTTGTACTCGCGACACTTTTCAAACACTTGCCGAAGAACCTCTGTGTGGGACGCTAGGGTTTTTGATTTGACTACTATGTCATCCACGTAATCTTCAACTTGATTGTACATCATATCATGGAAAATTGTAGTCATGGCGCGTTGGTAGTTTGTGCTTGCATTTTTCAAACCGAAAGGCATCACAGTATAATGAAAATTTCCGAGAGGAGTTCGAAAAGCTATCTTACTTGCGTCGTGCCAGTACATATTTATCTGGTTGTAGCCGTTGTACCCGTCTGTTCGTACCCAAAATAAATTCTAGGCACAAAACATAATTGATTTGATGTTGATGATGTCAAATTAGGGTTATGAAACAAAATAAAGAAATATAAAAGAGACACAAGAATTTAACGTGGTTCGGCAAGTTGTGCCTACGTCCACTGATGGAATCCCATAGGGAGAGATTTTATTGATATGATGATTACAATAATTGTGTGTGGTTAACAAAACCTAGAATTCCATATCCCTTGAGTTGGATTTTTGGCCTCTATTTATAGGCTAAAAACCCTAATCTAGTTCCATAATAACGCTAGATTTGTACTTATCCTTGAAGATCCTTGTCTATCTTCTAAGATTTATGTCTATCTCAAAATGACTTCCACAATAAACCGTATTTGGGATTCCATAATAAGCCATGTGGGTTTCCACAATAAACCCACCGGTTTCCACAATAAACCGTATTTGGCTTCCATAATAAGCCATGTGGGTTTCCACAATAAACCGTATTTGGATTCCATAATAAGCCATGTGGGTTTCCACAATAAACCCACTGGTTTCCAAAATAAACCGTATTTTACCCATACCAAATAGCTTGTGCGGCACGAATGTACACTATTTTAATAGGGTACAAACATCGCCCCCTCTTAATCCTCAACTTGTTGAAGAATTAAGAAGAGTATCATCTCGACTGTCCGTCGCAGCATGTCTACGATGACTTCCATTACTTTTACGAACATGTGGCCACGAATTTAGCGTTGCTAACTTTTCGGAGTGCGCCCAGGTCAACATTTCCAAGTACTGAAAATATACTTAAAATTTCCATGCACCCTCATACTGCAAGTACCTAGCACACTGGAAACACGTTTAAAGTACCAATAATGTACTAAAAAATTTCTTATAGAAATTTACGCACGTACCGGCATGTGAGGATTGACGTGTAGATGCGCTCCATGTTAGCACTTCCTTATTTTGACCTGGAGTTATTGATCAGCTACTTTGTTGTTTATCCGATAACCTTTTGTGGCCTTGGCCAGCTTGTTGTGTGGATTTTCCCCAAAGTCGTCCATATGCCAAACAGATCGGCATGTTATGTCCTCTTGCTCTTCATTTAGCTAACAATTGACCGACGTGTTGGTGTGACATCGACCATACGCTTCGCACCCAGTCAAACAGACCCTATCGCCATGATCGATAGGAATTTGAATCTCATTTGAATGCAGGTTGCTCCCGTATCTTGCTAGGCACATTGATTTCCCATATGCTCCGTAATGGCCTTGAATTTCCTGAATCAACGCTCTTGAAACTGTGAATAATGAATGTGCGACAATCTCTGGTGTACAGGTTGACTGTCATTAGCTTTTTGTCATATATTTCCTTTCATAATAAGCCATTGATTTATTTAATAAACCACCGATCTTCCTTAATAAGTTCGGTTGGGCTTCCTCAATAAGCCATACTTGGTTTCTTTAATAAACCACCAGGCTTCCTTAATTAATAAGTCCGGTTGGGCTTCCTCAATAAGCCAGCCGGGCTTCTACAATAAGCCAGATGAGTTTCTTTCATATTTTTCCTTTGCTCCTTTCGCTCCATTTTAGCTTCAGCTTAATTATGTTAAAACACCTTGTTTCCTCCTTTCTCTTTATTAGAAATACATCACAACAATTTCCTCCTCAGGCGTTCGTTCCTTGAACCTTAGCCGCCCCATTACTTGCCATGATACAGAAAAAGATGTCTTCTATTTCTCGAATTCTCAAAACAAGTTGCCTTTGATTGCATGCTTGGCGACACTTTAGCCGCCCCCAATATCTGTAGAGATATTCCCAAGTAGAAAAGATGCCCCCATGTGAAGCATGAACTAGATCTATTATATCCGTTCCTTACTTTCTAGACGGCTCTAGGCTTATGATCACATATCTTTTTCGTTTCCATCTTATTTCTAGTTTCATCGTGATTTTTCTTTTTGGAATCGCTCTCAAAATGTTGTCTTGGTGAGGCGCGTCCCTCGGTTTCTGGACCCTTTCATCGTATATGATAAATTTTCTTTGCTTATCTTCTACTGATCAAGTTGCTGCTGAACCCTAAGCAACAAATCAAACGAACTTTGAATTCGATCATGTTGTTGTCGATCCCTGAAAGGAATGCAGTGTGTGCTTGCGGCTGGGGCAAGGTTTTTTTCTCGCAATGTAACAAGGTTGAAGCGCTCGCTGCTCGGGCAGGCTAGATGTTGCTTATACTGAGTACGAGTCTTTGGACCAATATCGGGCATTGGGCTCGTGGTTGAGACGAGGCTTTATGCTTTCCAAGGTGCAAGTCCTTCATACTCGTGTGCAAGATGAGATTTTATGCTTGCGATAAGAGCAAGCCTTATGTGCTCACGTGCAAGGTGAGGCTTCAAGTTCTTGCGAAGTGATGCAAGGCTAAATATTGAAGGCCTAATCAATCCTCATCTTGAACTCGATCATGTCGCTATCGACGAACCTCGAACTTGATCATGTTGCTGCCCCAAGAGCATATAAAAGTTTCTCTAACACTGGATTTTTTGCCTCCATGTTGTAGGAAATTCAAATAGGATTCCAACGAGCCAAAAATCACTCAATTCGGACTTAAAACGAAGAAGTTATTGGCGAAATAAGATTTGAATGAAACGCGCGTGAGAAACAACTAAACTTACTGAGACATGTTTCATTGCACAAATGATGGCTTGCACAGTTGGTCGAGAGTGTGGAACACGAGCTGGTGGTCACGCCTTCGAATCCCAACTCACGCATATTTCTCTTCTTTTTTATTGAAAGGCGGTGTGGCTTACTAAGCTGACATGGATTGCTGACTCGGTACATTGAATCTGAAGCTACACCAAGGTTGGACAGATCGTACGGATCTGATATGTTGAATCTAGCGGATCTGATTGGTTGGAGTCGGAGCTGTACGCGAGGCTACACCTATATGGTTGTAAAAAGGGATAAAATTTGGCAACGCCTTCTGTAACAAATATATTTGCTATTGTTGTGTAACGCTTCTGCTACTGTTTTCTGCAACTTTCGCAACAGTTGCAGTATCTGTTTGTAACAGTTTCCTCAGATTAGCAACAATTTTTGTTCTTCAGAACGCTTACGGAGGAACCCTAATAAATAATTTTTTTCCCTTGTTTTTGCTGCTGATTTTTGCATGGAAATCCTTGCACGTTTTCTTCGGGACTTCTCTCATCAGTAAAACACGATTGTTTTCACGAATCCCCTTAGTCGGCGCCAATGTTCGTACCCAAAATAAATTCTATGCACAAAACACGATTGATTTGATGTTGATGATGTCAAATTAGGGTTATGAAACAAATTGAAGAAAAATAAAAGAGACACAAGAATTTAACGTGGTTCGGCAAGTTGTGCCTACGTCCACTGATGGAATACCATAGGGAGTGATTTTATTGATATGATGATTACAATAATTGTGTGTGGTTAACAAAACCTAGAATTCCATATCCCTTGAGTTGGATTTTTGGCCTTTATTAATAGGCTAAAAACCCTAATCTAGTTCCATAATAACCGTAGATTTGTACTTATCCTTGAAGATCCTTGTCTAACTTCCAAGATTTATGTCTATCTCAAAATGACTTCCACAATAAATCGTATTTGGGATTCCATAATAAGCCATGTGGGTTTCCACAATAAACCATATTTGGCTTCCATAATAAGCCATGTGGGTTTCCACAATAAACCCACCGGTTTCCACAATAAACCGTATTTGGCTTCCATAATAAGCCATGTGGGTTTCCACAATAAACCCACCGGTTTACACAATAAACCATATTTGGCTTCCATAATAAGCCATGTGGGTTTCCATAATAAACCCACCGGTTTCCACAATAAACCGTATTTTACCCATACCAAATATCTTGTGCGGCACGCATGTACACTATTTTAATAGGGTACAAACACCGTCCATGAAGGTGAACATGCCATGTCTACTGGTGGCATCGACTAGCATATCAATGTTGGGAAGAGGAAAATCGTCTTTGGGGCAACATTTGTTCAGATCTCTAAAATCGACACAACACCTAATTTGACCACTCTTTTTTTTTCACAGGAACTACATTGGCCAACCAAGTGGGATGGTGAATAGGCTTGATGAAACCGGCTTCTAGCAAATTCTGAATCTCAGTCTTGATTTTCTCTTCCACGTCATGTCTGAACTGCCTTGGGGATTGCTTGACTGGTTTGGATCCAGGTATTATATGTAGATAATGAGTGACCAGTTTTTCATCCAAGCCAGGCATTTCCTCAAACGTCCATGTAAGTACATCTTGATATTCCTTAAGGAGGTCCACATGTTTTGTGTGCTCATATGTGCATAGGGATGAGCTAATGGAGACAGACCGCAAATATTATTCTCTTTTGATGTTGACAACTTCGAATTTATCCGTGGTGGAGTTGGTTCCGTCTTATAATTATCGTGGTGCGTCTGGTACTTCTTCTTGTGGCTTTCTTTTGTGGTTGCATTATATTAGGTGGAGAGACTGGGTGTCAGTCTCCCCTACTAATTACTAACAGCGGCACTGGTATACGGTTTTCCCTTTTTCGTCACAACTTTCAATAAAAGCGCGCTCCCTATTAGTTGACGAGGGATAATTAGTGTGTCATGTTGCTGGAGGTGTGTCGCAGGATTGGGTTCCTTTTCTTAGTGACGCAAGTATTTCCTCCTCTTTAATGGAGGTCCATTTGGGAAGCAAAGTGCAGTAAACCTTTCCTGATGAGTCTCGTGAATTTTCCTTGGCTCGAACATCTCTACACCAGAAATTGGTGCATAAGGAGACAATGACGCGTGGATGCAGATAACTTCTTCGTTCAGCATGGTTTTCAGGAATTGGAGATACATTGAAGGGATGATTCGGTTATCATAGAACCACGGTCTCCCTAGTATCATATGGTAATCTGGCTCATTCTCTATTACTTCGAATTTTACCTTCAAATGGACTGGTCCCATTGACAGATTCATACTGATGTACCCATACGTGTTGGTTTGATTTCCTTCGAAATTTGTCATCATAGTAGGCTGTCGTATGCTCTTGCTTGGACGCACCTTAGGTGTCCTGAGTGTTTTAAGGGTGATAACATTTGAGGATGTTCTCGTATCAATGAGAGCTATTTTGAATTCTGAATCCTTGATGCGAGCAGTGACATATATGGCTCTGTTATGACCTTCATCTGCCATCATGTCATCTTCAGTAAGCGTAATGTTGTTTACCGATATCTCTGATATTCTTGAAGTCTCTTGTCGTGAAGGAGATAAATGTGCGTCTAGGGATATTGGATTGATTGCAACAAACATCTCCGCTCGTTGATCCTTTGAAAGGTGTAGAAGTTCACATAAAATTTATACCAAAGAGGTTGCTTCCTGGTCCACCGGCCTCTGGTTGGTGGTGAAACTGTTAATATGGGGACGATCCTCCGGGGTGTCAGTCCCTAGTGCTAGAATTTATGGAACAGGTGAGCCGATCCAATCTAACGTTAATCTGACAAGAAAACTGAATATATTATTTATTGCTTCCTTCATCAGGTCCATGTTCCTTGTGTGGATCTTCTGGACTCGTGCTTACTCGACCAACCTTGGGATTTCTTCATTGTCTACACCATTAGGTATATCGTTGGGAGGAGGGAGGTCGCCATTCACCAGGTTCTGGATGAAACTTGGACTTATGGAATCATTTCTAAGATCGACCATATTTTGAAATTGAAATTGCAACTAAGAGATTAATCTGATCTCCAATTGTTTATGGGTAAAAACTATTTCTGCTGGTTTTGGTAATTTGGGTGTGTGGATGAGAAAAAAATCTAAACCTAAAACAAATGCACTTCACGAGAGTACTTTAGATTCGAGAGATAAATTTGTACAATTCTGGCCTAAACTAATAAATGACCGTTCCAGTCTTTCTTCGGTCACAAAATGAAGGAGAAGGGTTGGTCTTAAGGAGGGAAGCAAAGAAGGTGTTGAGACCAGAATGGTTAATTCTGAAGGTGTGGTTATTTTATGACTTGTATCATAATTTTGAACTGGCTTGTGGAATGTAAGCTATCAGTTCTTTGGTATTTTCTGGATATTGTGTTGTTGTTCTCACCAAACACTTGTTTTTTGATGGAAATAAGTAAAACCTATTTATACAAGTCATAATTGAATACACCCTGGTCTCGTAGGAAGAGTGAGTGATTGAGTGATGGAAGAGTGGAGAAATGTGTAACTTCCAGAAACCACGCCTCCACTTTGAAGGAAACAAGTTTGTTTACACCCACTACTTCTTGTTACCACTAACTACCCTATTTTCCTGACACTTTCTTATGATAAACGTGGGGCACGTCGCACGCTGTAAACCACCTGACCAATACCCTGATGAGCATCTCCCAGTTTGTGACATGTTTGATGTCTCGAGTGTTTTCGTGAAAAACTTGTAGCAGATTGCTACGTGTGGCAAGTCAAAGTCAAGAGACTTGCCGTAGTTGAAAAAGCGGGGGTCTAACAACCTCACCCAATATTTCGATTAGCAATCTGTATGGACAACTCCGAGTTATTTTTCTAGAGAATCAACTAGACTCAATCAATAGAAAATACTCAAGGAGTTATTATCTCAATCTCTCAATTTTATTTACTCAAGCAAATGTGATTCTCGAGTCTAATCAAAGAGAGATAACTTGGATGGTACCAAAGACCAATATCCAAGTGTCAATCAATTTAAATCAACAACCAATAAGGTCGTATATTCTAATTGATTGAACAACGCACAACATGTATTATTCCAATTATATAACAAAATATAATGCGGAAAATAAATAACACAGACACTAGAATTTTGTTAATGAGGAAACCTCAAATGCAGAAAAACCCAGGGACCTAGTCTAGATTAAACATACAATGTATTAAGCCGCTACAGACACTAGCCTACTCCAAATTAACTTTGGTCTGGACTGTAGTTGAACCCTAATCAATCTCACACTGATCCAAGGTACATTTATGATCCTACCCTCTTATACCAGCATGATATTGCACACTTGATTCCCTTAGATGATCTCACCCACAACCAAGAGTTGCTACGACCCAAAGTCGAAGACTTTAGCAAATAAATCCGTCTCACACAAAAAAGTCTACAAGATAGATAAATATGTCTCCCACGAATAAACCTATGAGTTTTGTTCCGTCTTTTGATAAATCAAGGTGAACAGGAACCAATCAATAAAACCAGACTTATATTCCCAATAACAGCTCAGTTTTATCAATTACCTCACAATAGTCTTAATCGACGCAGCGAAAAAAGATATTGTGGAATCACAAACGATGAGACGAAGATGTTGGTGATTACTTTTAGATCTTTCCTATCGGAGATATAAATCTCAAGCCAATTATTACAATTGTACTCGTACGATAGAAATAGTAAGATCAGATCACACAACTACAAGAAAAGTAGTATCGGTCTGGCTTCACAATCCCAATGAAGTCTTTAAGTCTTTAACCTGGTTTTAGAAGAAGAAAACCAAAGGTTAAAGGAGAATCAAATCTAGCTTAGCAAACTAGTATCACACAGAATGTGTGGGGATTAGGTTTCCCAGTTGCTAGAGTTGTCCCTTATATAGTCTTTTAAATCAGGGTTTGCAATCAATGTTAGCTTAGTAACAAAGCATTCAATATTCACCGTTAGATGAAAACCTGATTAGATACAAGCTAATATCTCTCAACCGTTATATCAAAAACTTAGCTTGCCATACGCACATGTAGTTGATGATTTTTGGTTTGTGTAACCATACCCAAACGTGTACAATAGTTGGTTCAATATTAGTCAACCAAATGGTTAGCCAAATGATAACTTTCATATCAACCATATTCTTCTTCACCATAACTAGTCCAAATGACTCAAATGTACTAATTAGAGAGTTGTTCAATTGCTATGAGTTATTATGTACTACACAAGACACAATTGAAGCAAAAACGATGTGATTCACTCGAATCAATTCATAAACTATAAAGCCACGGTTTGCAATAGCATTCCTTATATAATTTAGATAAGTTCACGAACATCGTTTTTAGACATAACCACTCAAGTTCGCGGACTCAAGTTAACCGGTTGGAGTTCACAAACTCCAGCAGAAATTCTCGGGTTCGAGAACTTCCGTCAGTTCGCGGACTGAAACCGAGCTACAACTCCAGCAGAAATTCTCGGGTTCGAGAACTACGCACATTCGCGGACTGAGTTCGCGGAATGGATTGACTGCTCAAGTTTCGATTTTCACTTGGTCAACAAAGTTCGCAAACTTCGGTTCAAGTGCTAAGGACTTATACATATATGTGTTACCACAACAATGTTTATATCCCCCAGTGGTTATATTGTCTAAACAGTCATTTCAACCATTGAAACATTCTCAGAGGACGTCATATAGTTGTTATTCACAAACTAGTTTTCGTAAGAGCAATTTCCAAAGTTATTGAAACATAACATGACTTTCGTCACTAGGCAAAGATGAACTTGGCTAAAGCGAAAGATTTACTAACACACATTTCGAGAAATAGATAAGCGAGATATACTCAGCTCGAAATTTCACATGTGTATATTCTTAGTCTATATAGTAATACGACTTTTGTCTCAAGATAGGAGATATAGTAGATAGACTTTTGAGTGATAGATAAGTTCAAGTCTCCACATACCTTTTATTCGATGAAGATCCACTGGTTCCTTGAGTAGTCCTTCGTCTTGTATGATGATTTACATGGAGTTCTCGATCTCAACTACACTTTCTATCCTAGTCCGAGACCTTAGATATAGTAGACTAGAAATCAAGACTTTATAGTTTTGATCACTAACATTGACAAACATCCTTTAGATAACAACGCATGTGAGTT
This sequence comes from Papaver bracteatum, assembly GCA_023529315.1. Taxonomy (NCBI): domain Eukaryota; kingdom Viridiplantae; phylum Streptophyta; class Magnoliopsida; order Ranunculales; family Papaveraceae; genus Papaver; species Papaver bracteatum. Next base: position 88,344 of record JAJJWX010001032.1, read on the forward strand.
TGACCGAGCAATGCTCTAAAAATCTCCCCCTTTGTCAATTTTAGTGGAAAAACGATTAATACATATGGAATTCAAAAAATATATAAATAAACTTTGTAGCTCATATTCCACATGTCTAATCTTCAACAATACTCGAAATCTTCCTCACTTCCAAGTAGTCCAATGATCCCAAAGGTTGTAAGTTTAGCATCATCATTGTTAAAAATCTATAGCTATAACAATGAGAAAAGAATCGGTTCTCAATCATTGTTATACAGTTTCATAGTATTATTACACATCGTCAAAGTCCAATTACATCACAACTTCAACAACAACACTATGGTGATACTTCACTCCCCCTTAGTCAATACTCCATATCACATGGAAACCACTCCCCCTTACATAATGATCCGAAATACATATGTATTTGTAGTATAAACTACAATTAATTCTCCCCCTTTCTGTCAATAAAATTGGCAAAGGTACAAGAACGGAATCCTAATGAAATTTCCGTAAGAGACATTTCATGACCCAAGGTAAATGTGTATCATCTTGTTTAGATGAAATCATAAAGGCGAAACTAAATGCATTCATCAAGGAGTTTATAAAGACGCAAGATAACCCCTCTAATATTCCACAACCGCACTCCCCACAAAGATTTGGCAATTAAGCACAAGTTCAAAATAACTCTCCCCCATAATATGTCATTCCCTAAGGAACAACAAGAGCGACCATAATTTCAAAAAGAAAAGAAGGATTTCTTTAGACTCAACAAATTGCATACAAGTATGAATTTGGAATCCAACAAGAAATATTCAATCAAGCTAACCAAGCGAATCAAGATTAATTTGACTAAATATGCTCAACACAAGAAAACTTATGGAGACTTAATAAACTCGATTAGATTATTCACAAGACAACCCATAAATAATCTAACCGGATACACAATTAAACTAATCACAAGAGTAATCAATTTAATTGGCCACACTCGACATAAGAAAATCTATGGAGCAATGACTAAGTTAATCATGAAAAACCAACCCAGTCAAAAAAGATGCTCAACATAAGAAATTTATGGAGTGCTAACTAAATAACCATACTAGATGATTGATTTAGTTCGTTTGGGCTCAACATAAGAGATTATGGAACCCCGACTAAGATTATCATAAGACATGACAACCTTAACCGTACATGTACTCAACATATGAAAAATTATGTAATACAAACTAAATAACCACACAAGTTGATTGATTTAGTTCTTAATGCTCAACATATAGCATTTCATGGAACAACCAACCATGCCAATAAGGAATCGACTTAGTCGTATCATTCTCAACATAAGATACACAATGGAACCTTCACAATAATAATAATAATATGGATCAATAAGGCTCTATACTGTGGATAACACAAGGATTCATTCTATGTTTTCATCACTATTTGCACAATGACATACAATAGATATAATTCTTGAAACACAAAAGATTTTAACCTATCTTACATCAATAATTGACAATATAGGCTTAACTTTTGTGTTTGTCAAAAGTCTATTCATCCTTTTATCAATATTTGCATATCAATTTACGAACGACTTTACTTTTGACAAAATATGGGACAATCAAGTTCACGGACGTAAACACACATATCCCATCCAAATATTGCAATATATAAAACCATAAAGATTAATACTGCAACCATCATCTTCCAAACAAGTTTAGAATTTAAACCAATAAATCTAAAAACAGAAGATGGAAACTTTGGATATAGCTATGTGTGATCATAATAATGGCTATTCCAAAACACTAGTTATTCTTCTAAACAAAAGAGAAAAATAGAAGATTTACTAGACAAACACATTACTCATCATCTTCATCGGAGATACTCCATGATGATCGAATTGTGTTTAACTCTTCCTTGAGCTCGGGAAACTTAGTTGCAACCACCGACAATTGTTCTTGAATGCACTTTACTCTTGAATTGACCTTACATACTTCCTTGTGATTTTTTTGGAGTAAACTCAAGGTGGTAGGGTCACACTCATTAAGTGAAGCATCTCTTTGTCTTTTGCATACATTCTCCCTTATGCGCCTGAAGGTACAGGGACGAACCGGTTTGGGTACCCCAAGAGAGTTTCCAATTGAATCAACACCACAAACACGACAGATTTGACTAATCAAACAATGATAGCCTAACATCTTGATGGGAGAAGTCATTGAAACCATTTGATAAATAATGAATCCACAAATATCAAGAATTTGAACACCCGAATCAAGGAAATAGACTAATTCTAAAAATTCATGACTCCACCAAGAATTATCAATTGTGGAGGGACAAAGATTGGGAATACCAAGGTTTCCAAATGCCATCGGTGAAATTCTAAGTTCATTAGTAGGAACCTTCCCTTGATTCCAAGCTACCTTCTTGCCACAGAGCCTAATGGATATATCATCACATGATGGACGTTCATCACTCGGTCAAGGGAGACGCTCGTTTCCCGATGGAATGTTGGTAATCTTTGAAATCAACTCTATATCAACAAGAAACCTTTTTTTATTTACCATGGATTTGAATTCCATATTGTTAAGATCAACATCATGAATGTTGGCATAGAAAATTCTTGTGAGAGAATCAAAACCTTGACCGAGACCATCAAAGATATTTCCAAGATTGAATTTCTTGAAACAAATTAAATCCTCATCATGTCCACTAGAAAAATCCAATTTCTTTTCTAAAATAAAACCTTTAGATGAAATATTCTCAAAAATTCTAGCACATGAATCATCCACAAACCTAATCCTAAGAGAATTTTGGTCACAAGGAAGATCCATACTAGAGCTATTTGAAACTTTGGGAATCCTTTTTGAGCCCTTAGAATTCATCATGAGATTCAAGAAATTGAAAGGAACAAGAGGAATTTACTTACTTGGAGTGAATCTTCAACACCCTTTCTCTTAGTTTCTCCAAAAACTCTTTAATGGAGACAACACACAAAACCCTAGAGGCTCACGTACGCGGACGGGTGAGAGGAAGGAAGGAGTATGCGAACTTCCTTTTAATAAGACCAAAAATGAGCTTGGACCCATATGCGAACTTCAACCCACAAAGAACTAAAGTGGGTTTCGTTTAGACAATTGCATATCAAGGATTATGCATTCCGCAACATAAGAATGCACTGAAAGCTTAATTTAAAACCTGTACACAATTCAACCATTTCTTGCCCCATTTCAAGATATATACATATGGGTTAGTGCCAGTTGATAGACGCATTTATGTGTCTAATTTGTCCTCAATTTTTCGTATTGTTAGTACTCGTTTTTGTCCTTATTAGGGTGTTTTGTGTGTTTGTATGTATTTTTTTGGAAATAAAGATTGTTGGAAAATTCGGCTCAAAAGGTTGCTCGGAACACCCCCGGAGGACGTTTGCTATTCGGACTCCCACTTTGGATAAGGGTTAAACCAATTGGGCACATGCTAGTTGCACCCCCGGTTTGGTTATGGGGACACCTTTCTTCTTCGTTTAAATTGAGTTTTGGCGGGAAAAGAGATCATCCCAGCTGCGTATCTTTTGTTCAAGATTTTGGCGACATTTTTGGAGATTTTTGTCACGACAATTGATTGGTTATGAGCTGTAATGATGAAACAGGATTGGTATGCAAGTTATCATCGGAGAAAAAAAGGAAACTTCTATTCAACAGAGCACGAGAACATCTCGGCTTTTCTTCACACTATCCCGAGTTTACATGAATTATAAACGTGTACTACATGTGTTTGGATGGATCAAGCCATTAGTTAGAGCATGGAGGAGATAAATAAGGATGTTTAACAGCTGCAAAACGCTTGGAAACATAAAAAGAAGAAAGAAAATGTTCTCGGGTTAATATATTGATGTGAGAAGATTTGGGAGTATTATTTGCATTTACTACGAGATATTTTGATCCTATTGAGTATATATAGTGTGCTGGGGACTCAGAGAAGGAGGATCGAGAGTTTGGGGTACGGGAGAGAGCTGTGACCGGAGAAATAAAGTTGCAGAAGCCATTGCTGCACTTTCAGGTGGAGAAGAAGACGAAGAATAGATCACTCGTTCTAAGAAGCCTCTCATCTTTTCTTTGTAACAAATATTGTAACCGTTATTTCGTGTTCGCAACAGTTCTGAGTGTTTCTCTGTAATAGTTTTTTCTGTAACAACTATATCTGTTACAAAACCCATTTCATCATTTGTGAGCACTTTGAGCAATAAAAATGAATTTTGAGTGTGTTTCTAACATGATGAGCGGCTAATTTTGTCACAACCAAGGCAACGAGGAAGCTATTTACGCATGAATAATTGGTAATTATTTATTTTCTCTAATTTACAATTTATAATTCACTCAATCACTGCTTTTGCAGAGTTTTAAATTGTTTGCATAATTTCCTTCATTAGTTGTGATTCAATTAGATAGGTTATGCTTTGTATTAATATAATCTATGCTTAGGGGATACAATTAATTGTTGAGAATTTATCTGATTATATGTGAATTAAGAAATAAGGGACTTAAAAATAATTAGATTTTTGGCTTATTTACCATAATTTATTCATGTGTAATAGTGGAATCAGTGTCTTAGTTATTCCTCATGTCTTGAAATCAATTTTTGAGTTAAGTTTTCTTTATTTTTAACACGTTTTCTTGAAATCAATTTTTGAGAAAATTCCTCAACACTCACTCTTCTGTTATCACAATTAATGCCTCAACACGTTTTCCTCTTAGTGTTGAGACGTGCAAATTCCCCAACACGCTTTCCTCATAGTGTTGAGACGCGCGAATTCCTCAACACTCAATATGTGTTGTCAGGTGTAATGCCTCAATAAATTTTCCTCTTAGTGTCGAGACGTGCTAATTTATCAACACTCACTCTTGTGTAGTCAAGCTTAATGCCTCAACACGTTTTCCTCCTAGTGTTGAGATGTGCAAATTCCTCAACACTCACAATTGTGTCGTCAGGCGTAATGCATCAACACGTTTTCCTCTTAGTGTTGATACGTGCAAATTCCTCAACACTCACTCTTGTGTTGTCAGGCGTAATTCCTTGATACGTTTTCATCCTAGTGTTGAGACCTGTAAATTCCTTAACACTCACCCTTGTGTTGTCAGGCGTAATGCCTCAACACGTTTTCCTCATAGTGTTGAGACGTGCAAATTCCTCAGCACTCACTCTTGTGTTGTCAGGCATAATGCCACGGCACATTTTCCTCTTAGTGTTGATACGTGTAAATTCCGCAACATTCACTATTATGTTGTCAGGCGTAATGCCTCAACACGTTTTCCTCCAAGTGTTTAGACGTGCAAATTCTTGAACACTCACTCTTGTGTTGTTAGGCATAATGCCTCAAAACGTTTTCCTCTTAGTGTTGAGACGTGAAAATTTCTCAACACTCACTATTGTTATGTCAGGCGTAATGCGTCAAAATGTTTTCCTCTTAGTATTGATACGTGCAAATTCCTCAATACTCACTCTTGTGTTGTCAGGCATAATTCCTTAATACATTTTCCTCTTAGTGTTGATACGTGAAAATTCCTCGATACTAACTCTTGTGTTGTCAAGCGTAATTCCTTAATACGTTTTCCTCCTAGTGTTGAGACGTGTAAATTCCTTAACACTCACCCTTGTGTTGTCAGGCGTAATTCCTCAACACGTTTTCCTCGTAGTGTTGAGACGTGAAAATTCCTCAGCACTCACTCTTGTGTTGTCAGGCATAATGCCTCGGCACGTTTCTTCTTAGTGTTGATGCGTGTAAATTCCTCAAAACTCACTATTGTGTTGTCAGGCGTAATGCCTCAACACGTTTTCCTCCAAGGGTTTAGACGTACAAATTCGTCAACACTCACTCTTGTGTTGTTAGGCATAATGCCTCAACACATTTTCCTCTTAGCGTTGAGACGTGAAAATTTCTCAACACTCACTATTGTTATACTTGGCTTAATGCCTCAAAAAGTTTTCCTCTTATTATGGAGACTTGCAAATTCCTCAATACTCACTCTTGTGTTGTCAGGCGTAATGCCTCACAACGTTTTCGTCTTAGTGTTGAGATGTGCAAATTACTCAACACTCACTCTTGTGTTGTCAGGCGTAATAATTCAACATGTTTTTATCTTAATGTTGAGACGTGAAAATTTTTAAACACTCTCTACTGTGTGGCCAGGCGTACTACGTCAACACATCATTCCTCTTTGTGTTGATACGTGCAAGTTCCTCAACACTCTCTACTGTTTTTCCAGGCGTACTGCCTCAACACATTCTTCCTCTTAGTGTTGAGACGTGCAAATTCCTCAATACTCGTTACTGTGTTTCCAGGCGTAATTTCTCAACACATCCTTCATCTTAGTGTTTAGACGTGCAAATTCCTCAACAATTTCTATTGTGTTGTCAGGCGTAATGCCTCAACATGTTTTCCTCTTAGTGTTGAGACGTGCAAAATCCTCAACACTCACTCTTGTGTAGTCAGGCTTAATTCCTCACCACGTTTTCCTCCTAGTGTCGAGACGTGAAAATTCCTCAACAGTTGTTACCGTGTTACCAGGCGTACTGCATCAACACATACTTCCTCTTAGTGTTGAGAGGTGCAAATTCCTCAACACTCGCTACTGTGTTGTCAGGCGTAATTCCTCAACACGTTTTCCTCTTAGTGTTCAGATGTGCAAAATTCCTCAACACGCACTCTTGTGTAGTCAGGCTTAATTCTTCACCACGTTTTCCTCCTAGTGTTGAGATGTGCAAATTCCTCAACACACACAATTGTGTTGTCAGGCGTAATGCATCAACACGTTTTCCTCTTAGTGTTGAGACGTGAAAAATTATTCAACACTCACTCTTGTGTAGTCAGGATTAATGCCTCACCACATTTTCCTCCTAGTGTTGAGACGTGCAAATTCCTCAACACTTACTCTTGTGTTGTCAGAAGTAATACCTCAACACGTTTTCCTCTTAGTGTTGAGACGTGCAAATTCCTTAACACTCACTCTTATGTTGTCAATCATAATGCCTCAACACGTTTTCCTCTTAGTGTTGAGACGTGCAAATTCCTCTACACTCACTCTTGTGTTTCAAGGCATAATGCCTCAACACGTTTTCCTCATTGTGTTGAGACGTGCAAGTTCCTCAACACTCACTTTTATGTTGTCAGGCTTAAAGCCTCACCACGTTTTCCTCCTAGTGGTGAGACGTGCAAAATCCTCAACACTTACTTTTGTGTTGTCAGAAGTAACGCCTCAACACGTTTTCCTCGTAGTGTTGAGACGTGCAAATTCCTCAGCACTCACTCTTGTGTTGTAAGGCATAATGCCTCAACACATTTTCCTCGTAGTGTTGAAACGTGCAAATTCCTCAACACTCACTCATGTGTTGCCGGACATAATGTGTCAACACGTTTTTCTGGTTATGTTGAGACTTGCAAGTTCCTCAACACTCACTATTATGTTGTCAGGCTTAATGACTCAACACGTTTTCCTCTTAGTGTTGAGACGTGCAAATTCCTCAACACTCACTCTTATGTTGCTAGGCATAATGACTCAATACGTTTTCCTCGTAGTGTTGAGACGTGCATATTCCCCAACACTCACTCTTGTGTTATCAGGCATAATGCCTCAACACGTTTTCCTCTTAGTGTTGAGATGTGCAAATTAATCAACACGCTTTCCTGATAGTGTTGAGACGTGCAAATTCCTCAACACTCACTATTGTGTTGTCAGGCGTAATGCCTCAACAGGCTTTGCTCTTAGTGTTGATACGTGAAAATTCCTCAAAACTCACTCTTGTGTTGTCATGCATAATGCCTCAACACGTTTTCCTCTTAGTGTTGAGACGTGCTAGTTCCTCAACACTCACTATTTTTAATGCAGGCGTAATGCCTCAACACGTTTTCCTCTTAGTGTTGAGACGTGAAATTTCCTCAACACTCACTATTGTGTTGTCAAGCGTAATGCATCAACACATTTTCCTCTTAGTGTTGGGTCGTGCAAATTCCTAAACACTCACTGTTGTGTTGTCAGGAATAATGCCTCAAAACGTTTTCCTCTTAGTGTATAGACGTAAAAATTCTTCAACACTCACTATTTTGTTTTCAGGCATAATGCTTCAACATGTTTTCCTCGTAGTGTTGAGACGTGCGAATTCCTCAATACTCACTATATGTTGTCAGGCGTAATTCCTCAACAAGTTTTCCTGTTAGTGTTGAGACGTGCAAATTCATCAACACTCACTCTTGTGTAGTCATGCTTAATGCCTGAACACGTTTTCCTCCTAGTGTCGAGACGTACAAATTCCTCAACACTCAAAATTGTGTTTTCAGGCGTAATGCATCAACACATTTTCCTCTTAGTGTTGAGACGTGCAAATTCCTCAACACTCACTCTTGTGTTGTCAGGCGTAATTCGTCAATACGTTTTCCTCTTAGTGTTGAGACGTGCAAATTCCTTAACACTCACCCTTGTGTTGTCAGGCGTAATGCCTCAACAGGTTTTCCTCTTAGTGTTGAGTCGTGTAAATTCCTCAACACTCACTATTGCTTTATCTGTCGTAATGCCTCAACACGATTTCCTCTTAGTGTTGATAAGTGCAAATTCCTCAACACTCACTCTTGTGTTGTCAGGCGTAATTCCTCAGTACGTGTTCCTCTTAGTGTTGAGACGTGTAAATTCCTTAACACTCACCCTTGTGTTGTCAGGCGTAATGCCTCAACACGGTTTCCTCGTAGTGTTGAGACGTGCAAATTACTCAGCACTCACTCTTGTGTTGTTAGGCGTAATTCCTCAATACGTTTTCCTCTTAGTTTTGAGACGTGCAAATTCCTTAACACTCACCCTTGTGTTGTCAGGCGTAATGCCTCAACAGGTTTTCCTCTTAGTGTTGAGTCGTGTAAATTCCTCAACACTCACTATTGTTTTATCTGTCGTAATGCCTCAACACGATTTCCTCTTAGTATTGATAAGTGCAAATTCCTCAACACTCACTCTTGTGTTGTCAGGCGTAATTCCTCAATATGTTTTCCTCTTAGTGTTGAGACGTGTAAATTCCTTAACACTCACCCTTGTGTTGTCAGGCGTAATGCCTCAACACGGTTTCCTCGTAGTGTTGAGACGTGCAAATTCCTCAGCACTCACTCTTGTGTTGTTAGGCGTAATGCCTCGACACGTTTTCCTCTTAGTGTTGATACGTGTAGATTCCTCAACACTCACTATTGTGTTGTCAGGCGTAATGCCTCAATACGTTTTCCTCCAAGTGTTTAGATGTGCAAATTCCTCAACACTCACTCTTGTGTTGTTAGGAATAATGCCTCAACACGTTTTCCTCTTAGTGTTTAGACGTGAAAATTCCTCAACACTCACTATTGTTATGTCAGGCATAATGCCTCAAAACGTTTTCCTCTTAGTATTGAGACGTGCAAATTCCTCGATACTCACTCTTGTGTTGTCAGGTGTAATGCCTCACAACGTTTTCCTCTTAGTGTTGAGACGTGCAAATTCCTAAACACTCACTCTTGTGTTGTCAGGCGTAATGATTCATCATGTTTTCATCTTAGTGTTGAGACGTGAAAATTCCTAAACACTCGCTATTGTGTGGCCAGGCGTACTGCGTCAACACATCCTTCCTCTTTGTGTTGAGACGTGCAAATTCCTCAACACTCGCTACTGTTTTTTCAGGCGTACTTCCTCAACACATCCTTCCTCTTAGTGTTGAGACATGCAAATTCCTCAACACTCGTTACTGTGTTTCTAGGCATACTTCCTCAACACATCCTTCATCTTAGTGTTTAGATGTGCAAATTCCTCAACAATCTTTATTGTGTTGCCAGGCATACTGCCTGAACACATCCTTCCTATTAGTGTTGACATGTGCAAATTCCTCAACAGTTGTTACTGTGATGCCATGGGTACTGCATCAACAAATACTTCCTCTTAGTGTTGAGAGGTGCAAATTCCTCAACACTCACTACTGTGTTGTCAGGCGTAATTCCTCAACCCGTTTTCCTCTTAGTGTTGAGACGTGCTAATTCATCAACACTCACTCTTATGTAGTCAGGCTTAATGCCTCAACACGTTTTCCTCCTAGTGTTGAGACGTGCAAATTCCTCAACACTCATAATTGTGTTGTCAGGCTTAATGGATCAACACGTTTTCCTCTTAGTGTTGATACGTGCAAATTACTCAACACTCATTCTTGTGTTGTCAGGCGTAATTCCTTAATACGTTTTCCTCCTAGTGTTGATACGTGTAAATTCCTTAACACTCACCCTTGTGTTGTCAGGCGTAATGCCTCAACGTGTTTCCTCGTAGTGTTGAAACGTGCAAATTCCTCAGCACTCACTCTTGTGTTGTCTGGCATAATGCCTCGGCACGTTTTCCTCTTAATGTTAATACATGTAAATTCCTCAACACTCACTATTGTTTTGTCAGGTGTAATGCCTCAACACGATTCCCTCCAAGTGTTTAGACGTGCAAATTCCTCAACACTCACTCTTATGTTGTTAGGCATAATGCCTCAACACGTTTTCCTCTTAATGTTGAGACGTGGAAATTTCTCAACACTCACTATTGTTATGTATGGCGTAATACGTCAAAACATTTTCCTCTTAGTATTGAGACGTGCAAATTCCTTAATACTCACTCTTGTGTTGTTAGACATAATGCATCACAACGTTTTCCTCTTAGTGTTGAGATGTGCAAATTCCTCAACACTCACTCTTATGTTGTCAGGCGTAATGATTCAACATGTTTTTATCTTTGTGTAGAGACGTGCAAATTCCTCAACACTCACTCTTGTGTTTTCATGCGTAATGCTTTAACAAGTTTATCTCTTAATGTTGAGATGTGCAAATTCCTCAATACTCGTTACTGTGTTGCTAGGAGTACTGCCTTAACACATCCTTCCGTTTAGAGTTGAGACGTGAAAATTCCTAAACACTCGCTACCGTGTGGATTGGTGTACTGCGTCAACACATCCTTCCTCTTTGTGTTGAGACGTGCAAGTTTCTTAACACTCTCTACTGTTTTTCAAGGCGTAGTTCCTCAACATATCCTTCCTCTTAGTGTTGAGACGTGCAAATTCCTCAACACTCGTTATTGTGTTTCTAGGCGTACTTCCTCAACATATCCTTCATCTTAGTGTTTAGATGTGCAAATTCCTCAAGAATCTCTATTGTGTTGCCAGGCATACTGCCTCAACATGTTTTCTTCTTAGTGTTGAGACGTGCAAAATTCCTCAACACTCACTCTTGTGTAGTCATGATTAATTCCTCACCACGTTTTCCTCCTATTGTTGAGACGTGAAAATTCCTCAACAGTTGTTACTGTGTTGCCAGGCGTATTGCATCAACACATACTTCCTCTTAGTGGTGAGAGGTGAAAATTCCTCAACACTCGCTATTGTGTTGTCAGGCGTAATGCCTCAACACGTTTTCCTCTTAGTGTTGAGACGTGAAAAATTCCTCAACAATCACTCTTGTGTAGTCGGGCTTAATTCCTCACCACGTTTTCCTCCTAGTTTTGAGACGTGCAAATTCCTCAACACACACAATTGTGTTGTCAGGCATAATACATCAACACGTTTTCCTCTTAGTGTTGAGACGTGCAAAATTACTCAACACTCACTCTTGTGTATCCAGGCTTAATGCCTCACCACGTTTTCCTCCTAGTGTTGAGACGTGCAAATTCCTCAACACTTACTCTTGTGTTGTCAGAAGTAATGCCTCAGCACGTTTTCCTCTTAGTGTTGAGACATGCAAATTCCTTAACACTCGCTCTTGTGTTGTCAGTCATAATGCCTCAACACGTTTTCCTCTTAGTGTTGAGACATGCAAATTCCTCTACACTCACTCTTGTGGTTCCAGGCATAATTCCTCAACATGTTTTCCTCGTTGTGTTGAGACGTGCAAGTTCCTCAACACTCACTCTTATGTTGTTAGGCTTAATACCTCGACACGTTTTCCTCTTAGTGTTCAGGCGTGCAAATTCCTCAACACTCGCTCTTATGTTGCCAGGAATAATGCCTCAATAAATTTCCTCGTAGTGTTGAGACGTGCAAATTCCTCAACACTCACTCTTCTGTTATCACACAAAATGCCTCAACACGTTTTCCTCTTAGTGTTGAGACGTGCAAATTCCTCAACACGCTTTCCTCGTAGTGTTGAGACGTGCAAATTCCTCAACACTCACTATTGTGTTGTCAGGTGTAATGCCTCAACAGGTTTTCCTCTTAGTGTTGACACGTACAAATTCCTCAACACTCACTCTTATGTTGTCAGGCATAATGCCTCAACACGTTTTCCTCGTAGTGTTGAAACGAGCAAATTCCTCAACACTCACTCTTGTGTTGCCAAGTATAATGCCTCAACACGTTTTCCTCGTTATGTTGAGACGTGAAAGTTAATCAACACTCACTCTTATGTTGGCAGGCTTAATGCCTCAACACATTTTCCTCTTAGTGTTGAGGCGTGCAAATTCCTCAACACTCACTCTTATGTTTCCAGGCATAATGCCTCAATACGTTTTCCTCGTAGTGTTGAGACGTGCATATTCCCCAACACTCACTCTTGTGTTATCAGGCATAATGCCTCAACACGTTTTCCTCTTAGTGTTGAGACGTGCAAATTAGTCAACACGCTTTCCTCATAGTGTTGAGACGTGCAAATTCCTCAAAACTCACTCTTGTGTTATCAGGCGTAGTGCCTCAACATGTTTTTCTCTTAGTGTTGAGACGTGAAAATTCCTCAACACTCACTCTTGTGTCGTCATGCATAATGCCTCAACACGTTTTCCTCTTAGTGTAGAGACGTGCCAATTCCTCAACACTCACAATTGTGTTGTCAGGCATAATGCATTAACACGTTTTCCTCTTAGTGTTGAGACATGAAAATTCCTCAACACTCACTCTTGTGTTCTCAGGTGTAATTCCTCAATATGTTTTCCTCTTAGTGTTGAGACGTGCAAATTCCTTAACACTCACCCTTGTGATGTCAGGCGTAATGCCTCATCAGGTTTTCCTCTTAGTGTTGAGACGTGAAAATTCCTCAACACTCACTCTTGTTTTGTCAGTCGTAATGAATCAACACGATTTCCTCTTAGTTCTGATACGTGCAAACTCCTCAACACTCACTCTTGTGTTGTCAGGCGTAATTCCTCAATACGTTTTACTCTTAGTGTTGAGACGTGTAAATTCCTTAACACTCACCCTTGTGTTGTCAGGCATAATGCCCCAACACGGTTTCCTCATAGTGTTGAGACGTGCAAATTCCTCAGCACTTACTCTTGTGTTGTCAGGCGTAATGCCTCGACACCTTTTCCTCTTAGTGTTGATACGTGCAAACTCCTCAACAATCACTCTTGTGTTGTCAGGCGTAATTCCTCAATACGTTTTACTCTTAGTGTTGAGACGTGTAAATTCCTTAACACTCACCCTTGTGTTGTCAGGCATAATTCCCCAACACGGTTTCCTCGTAGTGTTGAGACGTGCAAATTTCTAAACACTCACTCTTGTGTTGTCAGGCATAATGCCCCAACACGGTTTCCTCTTAGTGTTTATACGTGCAAATTCCTCAGTACTCACTCTTGTGTTGTCAGGCGTAATGACTCGACACATTTTCCTCTTAGTGTTTATACGTGTAAATTCCTCAACACTCACTATTATGTTGTCAGGCGTAATGCCTCAACACTTTTTCCTCCAAGTGTTTAGACGTTCAAATTCCTCAACACTCACTATTGTGTTGTCTGGCGTAATGCCTCAACACGTTTTCCTCCAAATGTTTAGACGTGCAAATTCTTCAACACTCACTCTAGTGTTTTTAGGAATAATGCCTCAACACGTTTTCCTCTTAGTGTTGAGACGTGAAAATTCCTCAAGACTCACTATTGTTATGTCAGGCGCAATGCCTCAAAACGTTTTCCTCTTAGTATGGAGACGTGCAAATTCCTCAATACTCACTCTTGTGTTGTCAGGCGTAATGCCTCACAACGTTTTCCTCTTAGTGTTGATACATGCAAATTCCTCAACAGTCACTCTTGTGTTATCAAGTGTAATGATTCAACATGTTATCATCTTAGTGTTGAGACATGAAAATTCTTCAACACTCACTCTTGTGTTTTCAGGCGTAATGCTTCAACAAGTTTATCTCTTAGTGTTGAGATGTGCAAATTCCTCAATACTCGTTACTGTGTTGCTAGGCGTACTGCCTTAACATATCCTTAATTTTAGTGTTGAGACGGGAAAATTCCTAAACACTCGCTACTGTGTATCCAGGCATACTGCGTCAACACATCTTTCCTCTTTATGTTGATACGTGCAAATTCCTCAACACTCGCTACTGTTTTTCCAGGCGTAATGCCTCAACACATCCTTCCTCTTAGTGTTGAGACGTGCAAATTCCTCAACACTCATTACTGTGTTTCCAGGCATACTTCCTCAACACATCCTTCATCTTAGTGTTTAGACGTGCAAATTCATCAATAATCTCTATTGTGTTTCCAGGCATACTGCCTCAACACATCCTTCCTCTTAGTGTTGAGATGTGCAAATTACTCAATAGTTGTTACTGTGTTGCCAGGCGTACTGCATCAACACATAATACCTCTTAGTGTTGAGAGGTGAAAATTACTCAACACTCGCTACTGTGTTTTCAGGCGTAATGCCTCAACACGTTTTCTTCTTAGTGTTGAGACGTGCAAAATTACTCAACACCCACTCTTGTGTTGTCTGGCGTAATACCTTAACACGTTTTCCTCTTAGTGTTGAGATGTGCAAATTCCTCATCTCTCACTCTTGTGTTGTCAGGCATAATGCCTCAACATGTTTTTCTCTTAGTGTTGAGACGTGCAAATTCCTCAACAGTTGTTACTGTGTTGCCAAGCGTACTACATCAACACATACTTCCTCTTAGTATTGAGAGGTGCAAATTCCTCAACACTATCTACTGTGTTGTCAGGCGTAATGCCTCAACACGTTTTCCTCTTAGTGTTGAGACGTGCAAAATTCTTTAACACTCACTCTTGTGTAGTCAGGATTAATGCCTCACCATGTTTTCCTCCTAGTGTTCAGACATGAAAATTCCTCAACACTTACTCTTGTGGTGTCAGAAGTAATGCCTCAACACGTTTTCCTCTTAGTGTTGAGATGTGCAAATTCCTTAACACTCACTCTTGTGTTGTCAGTCATAATTCCTCAACACGTTTTCCTCTTAGTGTTGAGACATGCAAATTCCTCAACACTCACTCTTGTGTTTCTTGGCATAATGCCTCTACACTTTTTCCTTGTTATGTTGAGACGTGCAAGTTCCTCAACACTCACTCTTATGTTGTCAGGCTTAATGCCTCATTACGTTTTCCTCGTAGGGTTGAGATGTGCAAATTCCTCAACACTCACTCTTATATTATCAGGCATAATACCTCAACACGTTTTCCTCTTAGTGTTGAGACGTGCAAATTGCTCAACACGCTTTCCTCATAGTGTTGAGACATGCAAACTCCTCAACAATCACTCTTGTGTTATCAGGCGTAATGCCTCAACAGGTTTTCCTCTTAGTGTTGAGACGTGCAAATTCCTCAACACTCACTCTTGTGTTGTCAGTCATAATGCCTCAACACGTTTTCCTCTTAGTGTTGAGATATGCAAATTCCTCAACACTCACTCTTGTGTTGCCAGGCATAATACCTCAATACGTTTTCCTCGTTATGTTGAGACGTGCAAGTTCCTCAACACTCACTCTTATGTTGTCAGGCTTAATGCCTCAACACGTTTTCCTCTTAGTTATGAGAAATGAAAATTCCTCAACACTCATTCTTATGTTGCCACGCATAATGCCTCAATACGTTTTCCTAGTAGTGTTGAGACGTGCAAATTTCTCAACACTCACTCTTGTGTTATCAGGCATAATACCTCAACACGTTTTCCTCTTAGTGTTGAGACGTGCAAATTCCTCAACACGATTTCCTCATAGTGTTGAGACGTGAAAATTCCTCAACACTCACTCTTGTGTTGTCAGGCGTAATGCCTCAATATGCTTACCTCTTAGTGTTGAGACGTGAAAATTACTCAACACTCACTCTTGTGTTGTCATGTATAATGCCTCAACACGTTTTCCTCTTAGTGTTGAGACATGCAAATTCCTCAACACTCACTATTTTTATGTCAGGCGTAATGCCTCAAAATGTTTTCCTCTTAGTGTTGAGATGTGAAATTTCCTCAACACTCACTATTGTGTTGTCAGGTGTAATGCATCAACATATTTTCCTCTTAGTGTTGGGTCGTGCAAATTCCTAAACACTCACTGTTGTGTTGTCAGGCATAATGCCTCAACACGTTTTCCTCTTAGTGCAGAGACGTGAAAATTCCTCAACACTCACTCTTGTGTTGCCAGGCATAATGCCTCAACACGTTTTCCTCGTAGTGTTGAGACGTGCGAATTCCTCAACACTCACTATGTGTTGTCATGCGTAATGCCTCAACAAGTTTTCCTCTTAGTGTTGAGACATGTGTAGTTGCAGGAAATGCTAAAATACACCCTTGTAAAGATTCTACAATAATCAACTCATCATGGGAGATTAAAAACGACACTTTATTATTTTGTTCTCAGAAATGTTTACAGAAATGGAAGAAATTAAGATTACAACTATTCTCTGGAAGTTTCTATCTCCTGAAGACTCTTTCAACTCTCAAAAATACATCATCCTTTTTTGGAAATATTGGGTCTCTATTTATAGGGTAGTTTGATGAGTGCCAAATATTGCATATTCATACACCTTTTCATTGGCACTTAACTCATCTTTCGCTTCAAAGTCATATATTATCCCAAATTCTGCATTTTTACCATTTTCAAGAATAAATATTTGTATTAATTAATTTTGTGTTTTTAAGTACTAAATAAAGCTTGGAAGAATTGAGAAGACAAAAGAGAAGAAAGTTGGAAGCGTTGCAACCCGCTCGCGCATCAGTGGCAACCTGTTTACAAATTCATGGGATTAAACAACCCATGATCCAAAACCCAAGACCCAAATCCATTTCCACCTCACCCCCATTGGATTCTTTCCAAAACATCTACCTCACCCCCATTCTCTCACTCAATCACTCCCAATTTGTTTCCCACAACCAAATATATTCCATCAATTAAGAAAACATGTTTTGTTGAGTGGATGAGTGCCAAAATTCGGATCCAAGTGCTTGAGGGAATTTTGTGTATAAATAGAGAGGGTTGTTGTGTTGAAAAACCATCCAAGAATATCTTGTTCATGTTAGTTTATCAAATTTCAATTTTGTTGTAATGTTCTTCATGTTCTAATTTCATTTACTAGGGTTTAGATGAAGCCCTAATATCATTGGTATGTATTCATATCTTGTATCTTGTTCTTGAAAGTTTAGAATTGTTTAAAGATATAATTTAATCCAAGTTTTTCAACATCTTGCTCTCACAATGTATGCCATGTATCCATTGTAGTTAGAATATATCTATGTTGATTATGCTACAACTCATGCTTAACCAAATATTGATCTTTAGATTAGTTGTGCTTAATTAGACAATTAATGCTTTGGAGAAATACTTTAGTTGTGATTAAATTATCCATTGGAGAAACACCTTAGTTATACGGTAGACTTGAATCTACTATAAGGACAAGAATAATATTACAAGTTGAATGCATATCATAGGTTATTGGTGGATTTGAATACCCTAGTATCCATATTATCATTGTTTACATATCTTGTTATTTGCATCTTTTACTTTTATTATTTCAGTCACTTGAAAATCATATCGTCGTATCGACAAAATCAAACCCCTTTTGGTTACTCTCTGAATCAGGATTTAGAATCAACTTCTACACTCTCCAAGTCTCTGTGGTTCGACCTGTGCTTGCCCTGTGTAGCTTGTCGACACTGTGCACTTGCAGTATACACAATAGTAGGTATCTTTCCGAGCCTACCATAGTTACAAAATGGATGACAGCTAAGCTTTCCTCTTATTTCGGATTTACTCTGCGATCTCATCGCAGTAATTATAATGTTCATTCTCGCAAGCTTGTAACCATCGCATGACAAACATGCTTTTCTCATGTTTTCTTCAATCGTCAGCTATTACGTCACTCTTTTGACTGCTTTTGTGACACTCGCAAAGTGTAGTTGAAGAAATTGCGGTGTTTCTTGCTGGAAAGTGTTGTT
This sequence comes from Papaver bracteatum, assembly GCA_023529315.1. NCBI lineage: Eukaryota > Viridiplantae > Streptophyta > Magnoliopsida > Ranunculales > Papaveraceae > Papaver > Papaver bracteatum. Next base: position 106,494 of record JAJJWX010001032.1, read on the forward strand.
AATCTCGCAGAGAAGTGCTGTATCGATATTCTGGTCCTACATCTTGCCTCTTCTCATGTCTTTTCTGCGAAGAAGAGAAGATCATGAGAACTTTAAAATTCCGCAACTACTTATCTTTTCATTTCTCTGTTCTGACACATTTCTGTATCCTTCGCCAGCTGTTTTCACGTATTCTCTCTTCTAAAGATCTTTCTACCCTGAATCTGTGAAGAATCCTCAATTTAAAGATGTTCCAATTGTCTCTGCAAATTATATCGTGGAGAACTTCTTTAAAAAATACAAGATAATTCCTATGAAGAGGGATATCACTTGTTGGGGTGTTCGCTTGCAGAAGAAAGAGAAGATCGCTGATGATAAAGTTCTTATGCTAGATATAGATTGGCATACAAATACTAATCAAGATCCTCGCCACTCTATCGATGACAAATGGTTCATCTTCCCTCTAACTTTAGAGGGTCCATATATCTCTGGTTCCAATGCACTACCTGCGAGTGCTATAGAGTATCAACCATGGGTCTTCTATTGGCCTGAAAGAACCAAAGAGGTATGTTATCTCCAATTTTTGCATAATTATTATCCATCATCTTCCTTATGCTTTCATATTCTCGCTAAATGACTTCGATCTTTTCCAGATTGATAGGATGAAACTCAATTACCATAACATTAGGAAACCCAGCACTCTCTTAGGTCTTAAATCTTTCACAGATGAAGTAAGAAATATCTTTTCATGAATTTTAACAATATATTGTTGCCCCTATTTCTTATCTTCATCTGTGTTCGCAGGAAATCGAAGAATTAGAACCAATAAAACCTACGAAAACCAAGGTAAAATCTGTGAAATCTTCAGTTGATCGCATGGGGAAATCTACTGCTCCACCCAAAGGGAAGCCTACTGCTACTCGTAGTGAGGGATTTGACGATCCTCCCTTAAAGAGAAGAAAAACCCAACTCTCTTCTTCTTCAACTCCTCAATCTATTCCAGAAAATTTAAGTGTTGATTTCGACAAGGACAATAATTATGATAATTTTGGTTTTGATAATGACGTTCCTTCCATAAAGGATTCCTCTTCTTCTGAGTCTGCAATGGCTCAACTATCAGAAAAATTTGGCGATGGTACATTTGGTATCCCAAATGAGTATGGAGATGAAGCTATTAATGGAATATCCCAGTATCTCGCCAAAGTCTGTGATGCTTCCATGTTAACTGATAATGATTCCTTTCGCGGGGTTTCAAGATCGCTGACTCCAAGTCTCTTAAATTCACTTGGCAGCCTGGTATGTTTCTACTTGTTCATCCTTTTTATGTATTTATTGATATTTTTGCCAGATCTTAACTTATATAGTTCTATCGTAGGTTGGAAGAACTTCTTTTGCTGTTGCTTTTGATTTGGATAATAGACGTATTATTTATGAAAAGAAAGCTTCTAATCTTCGCCAGGATAAATAAAAACTAGAAGTTGAAGTTGCTGAGCTTCTCAGGAAAAATAAGCAGCTGGAGACTGAAGCTTCAGTTGATAAGCAAAAAATCTCTGATCTTGATAAAGCTAATCAACAACTCTATGGTATGATTTATTTCTTTTCTCTTTTAATTTTTCTCACCCTATCGCAGCTTATTCAAGCAACCATTTTTGCAGATATTTATGGTCTTACTGACGAGGCTACATTCCTCCAATCTTTTCCTGAACCTGTAGATACGAGTACCCTTCTTGCTCTCCTTAATAGTTCTTTAAGTAGTTTCTCAGATGATCAAATTAGGTCCCTCTCTGTAGATGAACTTAAATCCAAACTTAATCTTTTAAAGATTGAGCACATATTCAATTTAAGTTTAACTAATAAGTTGAAACGCCTTTATCTTGATTCAAAAGAAGAAATCAATAGATTAAGAAGTAAGAATAGTGATCTTATTGACGAGAAAGATCTTGCAATTAAAAATGGCACTAAGGCCCTAGCAGATTTCCATGAAACTCTTCTTAGCATTCAAATGGAAAGAGATAGACTTATCCGCGAGAATAAAGATCTTCTTGCGAGGAAAACTCAAGTTCGCTCTCGTCTTCTTATTAATAGAGATAATGAATTTTCTTGGGATGCGATGGTTCTTGATAATTCCAGAAATAATTTAGGTGTAGATGTTAGTCTTCATGCTGAACAAGCAGCTTTAATTAAAGACATGATTTATGAAAGAGAAGGTTGTTAACCGTTCCTCCTTATCGATTCCTTGTTTTTATTATTCTTCCTTATAAAATTTCCAACCTGTTGTTGTATACTCGCAGGATCTGAAAAGAGATGTCTTGAAAGAATAGAAGAACTTGAAGCTGATAAGAATCAACTCGCAAATACTCTTGCTGCTCGCAACGAAAAATATTCAAGATTGAAAGAAAAGTTGAGGGTTACTACTGCGAACTTTAACGTTTCTCTTATTGAGGTTCGCAATAATTCCATTAGAATGGTTTGCGATGATCATGACATTTATCATTCTTTGTATTCTGATCTTGCAAAAGAAGTTCCAGCAAAAACTCCAAACCTTGTTATCACTGATAGCGAAGCTGAGGAATCTAGCGAAGATGAAGATGATAATAATGATGATGAAGAAGAAGAAGGAAAATCTGGTGAAGAAGAAAAATCTGATGAAGAAGACGATGATGGCTCTAATTAGTTCCGTTTCTTCTTTTTATCTTCCTTGTAAAATTTGTATACTTATTTCCTTTTTCCTGAAAAATCTGATGAAGAAGATTATATTCCTCTGATCGCTGCGAGTTTCTCCAATTTGCTACAAGTTTCTTCAACTTATTGTATAAATTTCTTTTTCTTCTATCTGTATGAATTAGAAAACAATCCTTTTCTGCAATATGGTTAATCGACATAATTATTATCCTTTAATTATCTGTGTAAATGTGTCATATAATAATGTCTATGTAATTTTCTCATATGATGAATAATAATAATTTCATTATTTTGTGCATTCCCATACTTGCGTCTGTTATTCATCTGCAATATGAGAAAATTGGGTAGAGCTTAGATATCAGTTATAAATAAATTCTATTTGGTATATTTTGTTTCAATATCTGCGATGATATCGCTAGCAATTAATGGCACAACTTTATGATCTTTGTATAAATATCGCAAATCTCATAATTTCTGCGACACTATCGCAATCATTTGATCTTGTGGTCTTATTATGCCTTCCTACTTAAAGGTCTTATTTTGCCACATTTTTCTTTCTGCGACAAAATCGCAGGACGTCTTTACATTTTCATGTATTGACACATTGATCTTGCCTTATATTTATTCCTTGATTGTATTGCGATAATATGACAAGTCTAAGTTCCCTTGCGAGATCAAATCCTCATGACATTGCCGTCTTGCGATGAAATCGTAGGACGTCTTTATATTTTCATGTAAAAACCCATTGATTTCATCTTAAATTTTCTCTTTTATGGTTTGTTGCCTCTGTATAATGTTCGTCACGCGACAATATGACATACCTAAATGTTCTTACGAGCATAAAGTCCCATGACATTGCCGTCTTAAGATACTTATCATCTCCCTGATGGAGGGTGCTGCCCTTATCTTCCCCCTGGTTGCCCCTTCAAGGAGGGCACATCGGACATACAAGACTATCTCCTCCCATCTAGATTTACCAACAACCAGTTGTTTTCGCAGCCTCTTGTCCTTTATGCCTATATGGCTTATAGTTACAAGACTGCACCCTAAGTGGGGTTTTCTTCAGGCCGAGTGCATCATAGCCAAGACTTACCAAGAATGGCCAGGGTAGGTTCGTCCGTCCCGGGCATCCTTGGCTCAACCGTGTACCTCGGTGCCTTGGTCATACTCTGCACTCCTTAGGAGAGATCCTCAGTCGTCCAACCAAGGTATAACCTTATAAAGCTGGAAATCCAAGGTCTCTCTCCTAGATAGGTTTTCTTTAACCCCAACATCTTCATGACTCAGGTTCCAGCAGCGGTATAACCTTATCCCTGAATCATGTAAAGAGATACCCCCTTTATGACGTACTTGTAGGTCTTATATTTGCCTCTTGCGAAACTGTATTCGCGAACTAAGGTGCACGCCATAAAGGTTTGTCCCATTCTTCAAATCTCTGCGAAATTTTATTCGCGTTTCTTGCGAGCATCATGACTCTGTTAAAATTTCTTTTCTTTTGATCTTTTCTTCTTTTGTACAACTTTTCAATTTCATCTCTTCCACTCAAACGGAATACTCTTTGAAAACAATTTCTCCAAACAATTCATTCATAATTTTTCTTAAATTTCATCCTTTTATCTTTTTACTTACTACTTTCTGTTTTTTTTTCTATTACGTTTTGTTGTTTTCTCTTTATCCGCGAGATGCTCGTCATGTACTTCCTCTCGCCGCTCTATTGTATCAATCATTAACCTGTCACATCTCTGTCGTTGCTTGATGTTATATTTCCAATTGCTATTCTTTTCAGCTCTTTCTTCGCAAGATTTTACATCAATCTCATAACATTTTTTGCTTTTTCCCCAATCTTCTTTGATGATTCCAACACCATTAGGATGAGGGAATTTAATACACTGGTGAAAAGTATATGCCACCCCTAATATCCCATGTATCCAAGGTCGGCCAATCAGAACATTATAGGGTGATTCAATATCAACAACACATAATTGGATCTTAGAAAATACCCCCCTTTAATGGAATTTGCATTGTGATCTCCCCTTTGGGCTTGTTGGCAGTACCATTAAAACCATAGATTTTATATGTTGATGGTATCAAATCCTCATCTTTTCCACCCATGGTTCTATAGGTATGATAGAATAAGATATCTACAGAGCTTCCCGTGTCAATTAAGACTCTTTCAATAGCCCAAGAATCTTCTACTTCATTATTATTTTCTTCATCTCCTTCTTCTGTTTGCCTTGGATTTATTTCCAACCTTACTACCAATGGATTATCGTGAAACTCTCCAGGTTCTGGTACTTCTTGTGCAGTGAAAGAAAGAGTTTGCTTCTGCCATTCTTCTAATGGTGAGACTCTCGCTATGTTCATTATTTCTTTTCCATATGTGTCTCTCGCGAAGACTCTGCTTAGAACGTTATCATGAAAATCCTCAATAGTTTTGAAAGAATGTACGATGGAATTGCAAAACAAATTCTTCTCCTTGGATCCAACCTCTATGACAAAGGTTTCTGCTCCTTTTATAGTATTCACTCTGCGATGAAATGGTGGTGGTGGTAATTGCTGCGATTGCTGGTGTCCTCTTAGAAAATGATTTAGCTTTCCTTGATCAATCATTCTTAAAATTATTCTTTTTACATTCCTGCAATCATTTACTGAATGACCATGAAAATGATGATAAGGACAGGATTCTTGATTACGATTATTCAGATGTGGTTCTTTTCCCATGTTCCATGGCGATGGTATATCTTCCATCAAAATGATAGCTTCCCAAATTTTTTCTATACTAGCATTTAGAGGTGGCATATTAATCTCCTCCTATACTGTCTTCTGATTACCTTGACCTCTAAAATTATTTTGCCTATGTCCACCATCAGTCTCTTGGGGCTGATCAAGCCTTTGAATTTTATTATTTCCTCCGCGATTGTAATAATTCTTCTCCCTTTCATACTCTTCTTGATATCGACTTCCCATGGATACTATCTTCTGTTGGTTATTAATCACCACTTTCCCTGGTTGATTCTGCGAGGTGCTTGCTACATTGTTGATCATTTTAGGAAGTAAACTTCCATTTGCTGCTACTGAGCTAGTGTTTACGACTGGATATGATTCCATTTCATTTTGTTTTTCCTCTAAAGCAATGTATTCCTCTTGTAATTCTCGCAACTCTGTCATAGTGATTGTATTCTTGATTCTGAAAATTTGTATGTACATCAGATTGGTCGCGAACATTGCATTGATGAAGGATAAAATAAGATATCTCTCATCTACTCTTCCTGCCATCTCGCTACACATTGTTTTCCATATTATGGTTAGGTGTATCAAACTCTCGCCAACCCTCTGCTTTAACCCAAACACATCTTCAATACCCGGCCGCGATGAATTGTTACTTATGTATGCGCCCAAAAATGTAAATTGTCAGTGATCAAAAGAAGTGATAGTATTTTTTTGTAATCCCTCAAACCATTTTAGCGCCTCGTCAGTTAAGATGGACGCAAAATACTTGCATAATACAACATCATGGTTCTCCCACTGTGGCATACACCTAACATAAGCCTTGACATGTTGAACAACACAGGTAGTCCCATCAAAAATACTGTTTAATGCTGGTAAATTGCATTTTGGGGGTATTCCTCTTAGTTGCACTTCTTGTGTGAATGGAGTTCTCGCTGCTTCCTCAATAGCTTCATCAAGTTGCCTTCTACCTCCTTCTCTTCTGTTATTTATCAATCCCCTCATTTCTGCTAATTCCCTTAAAATTTGCTCACTCGCAGCTGGATTTTTTTCTATTGGCCTTTTTAGTGCAGCTTCCCTTCTCTTGCGTTCATGTCTTTCCTGTCTTGCGAGAGTTTGTGTATCTTCATCTACATCGTCATCCTGCCTTCTTCTGCGATTTTCATCTTCACCTCCTTCTAAAATTCGCAATTGATTATGTCTTCCAATTTCTTCTCCGCGAGTTTCTTCATTTCTCACCATTTCTCTTCGCTGTCTTTCTATTCTTCTTTGTATTCTGTCATACTCTTCTTGAACATTATCATTATTGCGATTTTGTGTGCGTTTCCTTTCTCTATTATCATGGTTATTCTGTCACATTGCCTCTTAAAACTCCTGTTCTTCCACTTCTTCTCTCAACCTTTCTCTTTCGCAGGCTAAGCATGCTTTTTCAGCATAATATCTCTCAATTTCGTTCTCAATGATTCTTTGATTTCTTACATTCTCTCGCCCATGTAATATTCTTATACCTTCTTCTCGATTTTCTTCATCATCTTGATTATTCTCATCTCTTTGATTTCTATTACTTCGTCTTCCATTCAAAGTTTCACAGCGTGGATCATAGCGATCATCAATTACCCCCTCTTCTCCATGACGTTGTTCTCCATTTGGATTTTGCGTTTATTCTTGTATGTTTTCTCTAACATTTCTCATAAGAGAGTTTCACCTTGGTTATTCTCTGAATGATCTTGGTCTTGATCTAGCAGTACTTCTTGATCTTCTACTTTGTAACCTCAAATTCTCCATTCTCAACTCATGATTTTGTCTTGTTAAATTTGCACGTTCTTCCGCCTCTAGCCTTCTTTCTTCCTGTATTTTTTGTCTTAAATCATATGCTATTTCATTTTCTCCCTCTCCATGAATTAATCCTTCAACCACTCCTTGATCTCTTTCTTCTCTGCTTTCATTTCTTAATTGTCGATTTTATTCTTCTTCCATCGAATCCGATCTCCAAGTATGCACACTCACTCTATCGTAATCCACATTTCTATCTTATATTGGTGTTTGTTGATTCGGATATTGAATCTGATTTTCCTCTTCATTCCTTGTTCTATTTCTTCTTGTTCTCATCCTTGAAGATTCTCCCAGTTCGTTTGTTTCTCCACCTGCAAGTCTTTTACTCCTCCTCACGGTTGTTGGTGGTTCTGATGTATTTCTTCTTCTTCTAACCATTTCTTCAGCCTTAACAATTTCTTCAAAACTTCAAATTATAACTAAAAATTTCTCAATTTGATTCTCCCTGTTTCGGGCGCCAAAATGTAGTTGCAGGAAATCCAACACTACACCCTTATAGAGATTCTACAATAATCAACTCATCATGGGAGATTAAAAACGACACTTTATTATTTTGTTCACAGAAATGGAAGAAATCAAGATTACAACTATACTCTTGAAGTTTCTCTCTCCTCAAGACTCTTTCAACTCTCAAAAATACATCATCCTTTTCTGGACATATTGGGTCTCTATTTATAGGCTAGTTACATAATGGATAACAGCTAATCTTTCCACTTATTTCGGATTTACTCTGCGATCTCATCGCAGTAATTATAATGTTCATTCTCGCAAGATTTGTAACCATCGCGGGACAAACATGCTTTTCTCATGTTTTCTTCAATCGTAAGCTATTACGTCACTCTTTTGACTGCTTTTGTGACACTCGAAAAGTGCAGTTGAAGACCTTGCGGTGTTTCTTGATGGAAAGTGTTGTTAATCTCGCAGAGAAGTGTTGTAGCGATATTCTAATCCTACAACGTGCAAATTCATCAACACTCACTCTTGTGTAGTCAGGCTTAATGCCTCAACACGTTTTCCTCCTAGTGTTGAGACGTGCAAATTCCTCAACACTCACAATTGTGTTGTCAGGCGTAATGCATCAACACGTTTTCCTCTTAGTGATGAGACTTGCAAATTCCTCAACACTCACTCTTGTGTTGTCAGGCGTAATTCCTCAATACGTTTTCCTTTTAGTGTTGAGACGTGCAAATTCCTTAACACTCACCCTTGTGTTGTCAGGCGAAATGCCTCAACACGTTTTCCTCGCAGTGTTGAGACATGCAAATTCCTCAACACTCACTCTTGTGTTGTTAGGCCTAATGCCTCAACACGTTTTCCTCCTAGTGTTAAGACGTGCAAATTCCTGAACACTCACTCTAGTGTTGTCATGAATAATGCCTCTACACGTTTTCCTCTTAGTGTTGAAACATGCAAATTCCTCAACACTCACTATTGTGTTGTCAGGCGTAATGCCTCAACACGTTTTCCTCTTAGTGTTGATACGTGTAAATTCCAAACCACTCACTATTGTGTTGTCAGGCGTAATGCCTCAACACGTTTTCCTCCAAGTGTTTAGATGTGCAAATTCCTCCACACTCACTCTTGTGTTGTTAGGCATAATACCTCAACACGTTTTCCTCATAGTGTTGAGACGTAAAAATTCCCAAACACTCACTATTGTTATGTCAGGCATAATGCCTCAAAATGTTTTCCTCGTAGTGTTGAGAGGTGTAAATTCCTCAACACTAGCTATTGTGTTGTCAGGAGTAATGCCTCAAAACATTTTTATCTTAGTGTTGAGGCGTGCAAATTCCTCAACACTAACTATTGTATTGTCAGGCGTAATGCCTCAACACGTTTTCCTATTAGTGTTGAGACATGCAAATTCCTCAACACTCACTCTTGTGTTGCCAGGCATAATGCCTCAACACATTTTCCTTTTAGTGTTGAGATGTGAAAATTCCTCAATACTAGTTACTGTGTTTCTAGGTGAACTGCCTTAACACATCTTCCTCTTTGTGTTGAGACGTGAAAATTCCTCAACACTCGCTACGGTTTTTCCAGGCGTACTGCATCAACACATCCTTTCTCGTAGCGTTGAGACGTGCAAATTCCTCAACACTCGTTACTGTGTTGCCAGGCGTACTGCCTCAACACATCCTTGATCTTAGTGTTTAGACGTCCAAAGTCCTCAACAATCGCTACTGTGTTTCCAGGCATACTGCCTCAGCACATCCTTCCTCTTAGTGTTGAGATGTGCAAATTCCTCAACAGTTGTTACTGTGTTTCCAGGCGTACTGTATCAAAACATACGTACTCTTAGTGTTAAGAGGTGCAAATTCCTCAACACTCGCTATTGTGTTGTCAGGCGTAATGCCTCAACACGTTTTCCTCTTAGTGTTGATACGTGTAAATTCCTCAACACTCACTATTGTGTTGTCAGGAGTAATGCCTCAACACGTTTTCCTCCAAGTGTTTAGATGTGCAAATTCCTCCACACTCACTCTTGTGTTGTTAGGCATAATGCCTCAACACGTTTTCCACATAGTGTTGAGACGTAAAAATTCCCCAACACTCACTATTGTTATGTTAGGCGTAATGCCTCAAAACGTTTTCCTCGTAGTGTTGAGACGTGAAAATTCCTCAACACTAACTATTATGTTGTCAGGCATAATGCCTCAAAACGTTTTCCTCTTAGTGTTGAGGCATGAAAATTCCTTAACACTCACTCTTGTGTTTCCAGGCATAATGCCTCAACACGTTTTCCTCTTAGTGTTGAGGCGTGCAAATTCCTCAACACTAACTGTTGTGTTGTCAGGCGTAATGCCTCAACACGTTTTCCTCTTAGTGTTGAGGCATGCAAATTTCTCAACCCTCACTCTTGTGTTGCCAGGCATAATGCCTCAACACGTTTTCCTCTTAGTGTAGAGATGTGCAAATTCCTCAATACCCGTTACTGTGTTGCTAGGCGTACTGCCTTAACACATCTTCCTCTTAGTGTTGAGATGTGAAATTTCCTCAACACTCGGTACTGTGTTTCCAGGCGTACTTCCTCAACACATCCTTTCTCTTTGTGTTGAGACGTGAAAATTCCTCAACACTCGCTACTGTTTTTCCAGGCGTACTACATTAACACATCCTTTCTCATAGCGTTGAGACGTGCAAATTCCTCAACACTCGTTACTGTGTTTCCAGGCGTACTGCCTCAACACATCCTTCATCTTAGTGTTTAGACGTGCAAATTCCTCAACAATCGTTATTGTGTTGCTAGGCATACTGCCTCAACACATCCTTCCTTTTAGTGTTGAGATGTGCAAATTCCTCAACAGTTGTCACTGTGTTGCTAGGTGTACTGCATCAACACATACTTCCTCTTAGTGTTGAGAGGTGCAAATTCCTAAACACTCGTTATTGTGTTGTCAGGCGTAATGACTCAATACGTTTTCCTCTTAGTGTTGAGACGTACAAAATTCCTCAACACTCACTCTTGTGTAGTCACGCATAATGCCTCACCACGTTTTCCTCCTAATGGTTAGACGTGGAAATTCCACAACACTCACAATTGTGTTGTCATGCGTAATGCATCAACACGTTTTTCTCTTAGTGTTGAGACGTGCAAATTCCTCAACACTCACTCTTGTGTTGTCAGGCGTAATGCCTCAACACGTTTTCCTCTTAGTGTTGAGACGTGCAAATTCCTCAACACACACTATTGTGTTGTCAGGCGTAATGCCTCAACACGTTTTCCTCTTAGTGTTGAGGCGTGAAAATTCATAAACACTCACTCTTGTGTTGCCAGGAATAATGCCTCAACACATTTTCCTAGTTGTGTTGAGACGTGCAAGTTACTCAACACTCACTCTTGTGTTGTCAGGCTTAATGCCACAACACGTTTTTCTCTTAGTGTTCAGGCTTGAAAATTCTTAAATACTCACTCTTGTGTTTCCAGACATAATTCCTCAATACGTTTTCCTCGTAGTGTTGAGACGTGGAAATTCCTCAACAGTCACTCTTGTGTAATCAGGCATAATTCCTCAACACGTTCTCATCTTAGTGTTGAGCCATGAAAATTCCTAAACACTCACTCTTGTGTTGCCATACATAATGCCTCAATATGTTTTCCTCGTAGTGTTGAGACGTGAAAATTCCTCAACAGTCACTCTTGTGTAATCAGACATAATGCCTCAACACATTTTCATCTTAGTGTTGAGCCGTGAAACTTCCTCAACACTCATTCTTGTGTTGCCAGGCATAATGCCTCAACAAGTTTTCCTCGCAGTGTTGAGACGTGCAAGTTCCTCAACACTCACTCTTATGTTGTCAAGCTGAATTCCTCAACACATTTTCCTCTTAGTGTTGAGACATGAAAATTCCTCTACACCCAATCTTGTGTTTCCAGGTATAATGCCTCGTCACGTTTTCCTCGTAGGGTTGAGATGTGCGAATTCCTCAATACACACTATTGTGTTGTCAGACATAAAGCCTCAACATGTTTTTCTCTTAGTGTTGAGACGTGCAAATTCATCAACACTCACTCTTGTGTCGTCAGGCTTAGTGCCTCAACATGTTTTTCTCCTAGTGTTGAGACGTGCAAATTCCTCAACACTCAAAATTATGTTGTCATGCGTAATGAATCAACACGTTTTCTTCTTAGTATTGAGACGTGCAAATTCATCAACAATCACTCTTGTGTAGCCAGGTTTAATGCCTCAGAACGTTATCCTCTTAGTGTTGAGACGTGAAAATTCCTCAACACTCACTATTGTGTTGTCAGGCGTAATGCCTCAACACGTTTTTCTCCTAGTGTTGAGACGTCCAATTTCCTCAACACTCACAATTGTGTTGTCAGGCGTAATGCATCAACATGTTTTCCTCTTAGTGTTGAGACGTGCAAATTCCTCAACACTTACTATTGTGTTGTCAAGCGTAATGCCTCAACACGTTTTTGTCTTAGGGTTGAGACGTGCAAATTCATCAACACTCACTCTTGTGTTTTCAGGCGTAATGCCTCAACACGTTTTCCTCGTAGTGTTGAGATTTGCAAATTCCTCAGCATTCACTCTTGTGTTGTTAGGCGTAATGCCTCAACACGTTTTCCTCCTAGTGTTGAGACATGCAAATTCTTTAACACTCACTCTAGTGTTGTCATGCATAATGCCTCAATATGTTTTCCTCTTAGTGTTGAAATGTGCAAATTCCTCAACACTCACTATTGTGTTTTCATGTGTAATGCCTCAACACGTTTTCCTCGTATTATTGATACCTGTAAATTCCTCAACACTCACTATTGTGTTGTCAGGCGTAATGCCTCAACACTTTTTCCTCCAAGGGTTTAGACATGCAAATTCCTCAACACTCACTCTTGTGTTGTTAGGCATAATGCCTCACCACGTTTTCTTCCTAGTGTTGAGACGTGCAAATTCCTCGACACTCACAATTGTGTTGTCAGGCGTAATGCATCAACACATTTTACTCTTAGTGTTGAGACGTGCAAATTCCTCAACACTCACTCTTGTGTTGTCAGGCGTAATGCCTCAACACATTTTCCTTTTAGTGTTGAGACGTGCAAATACCTCAACACTCACTTTGGTGTTGACAGGCATAATGCCTCAACACGTTTTCCTCTTAGTTTTGAGACGTGCGAATTAGTAGACACTCACTCTTGTGTAGTCAGGCTTAATGCCTCAACACGTTTCCTCCTAGTGTTGATACGTACAAATTCCTCAACACTTACAATTGTGTTGTCAGGCGTAATATATCAACACATTATCCTCTTAGTGTTGAGACGTGCAAATTCCTCAACACTCACACTTGTGTTGTTAGGCGTAATGCCTCAACACGTTTTTCTCTTTATGTTGAGATGTACAAATTCCTCAACACTCACTCTTGTGTTTTTAGGCATAATGCCTCAACACGTTTTCCTCGTAGTGTTGAGGTGTGCAAATTCCTCAACACTCACTCTTGTGTTGTCAGGCGTAATGCTTCAACACGTTTTCCTCCTAGTGTTGAGACGTGAAAATTCCTCAACACTCACTATTGTGTTGTCAGGCGTAATGCCTCAACACGTTTTCCTCCTAGTGTTGAGACGTCCAAATTCCTCAACACTCACAATTGTGTTGTCTGGCGTAATGCATCAACATGTTTTCCTCTTAGTGTTGAGACGTGCAAATTCCTCAACACTTACTCTTGTGTTGTCAAGCGTAATGCCTCAACACGTTTTCGTCTTAGGGTTGAGACGTGCAAATTCATCAATACTCACTCTTGTGTTTTCAGGCGTAATGCCTCAACACGTTTTCCTCGTAGTGTTGAGATTTGCAAATTCCTCAGCATTCACTCTAGTGTTGTCATGCATAATGCCTCAACATGTTTTCCTCTTAGTGTTGAAATGTGCAAATTCCTCAACACTCACTATTGTGTTTTCATGTGTAATGCCTCAACACGTTTTCCTCGTATTATTGATACCTGTAAATTCCTGAACACTCACTATTGTGTTGTCAGGCGTAATGCCTCAACACGTTTTCCTCCAAGGGTTTAGACATGCAAATTCCTCAACACTCACTCTTGTGTTGTTAGGCATAATGCCTCACCACGTTTTCTTCCTAGTGTTGAGACGTGCAAATTCCTCGACACTCACAATTGTGTTGTCAGGCGTAATGCATCAACACATTTTACTCTTAGTGTTGAGACGTGCGAATTCCTCAACACTCACTCTTGTGTTGTCAGGCGTAATGCCTCAACACATTTTCCTTTTAGTGTTGAGACGTGCAAATACCTCAACACTCACTTTGGTGTTGACAGGCATAATGCCTCAACACGTTTTCCTCTTAGTTTTGAGACGTGCGAATTCCTAGACACTCACTCTTGTGTAGTCAGGCTTAATGCCTCAACACGTTTCCTCCTTGTGTTGATACGTACAAATTCCTCAACACTCACAATTGTGTTGTCAGGCGTAATACATCAACACATTATCCTCTTAGTGTTGAGACGTGTAAATTCCTCAACACTCACACTTGTGTTGTTAGGCGTAATGCCTCAACACGTTTTTCTCTTTATGTTGAGATGTACAAATTCCTCAACACTCACTCTTGTGTTTTCAGGCATAATGCCTCAACACGTTTTCCTCGTAGTGTTGAGGTGTGAAAATTCCTCAACACTCACTCTTGTGTTGTCAGGCGTAATGCTTCAACACGTTTTCCTCCTAGTGATGAGACGTGAAAATTCCTCAACACTCGCTATTATTATGTCAGGCTTAATGCCTCAACACATTTTCCTCTTACTGTTGAGACGTGCAAATTCCTCAACACTCACAATTGTATTATCAAGCGTAATACATCAACATGTTTTCCACTTAGTGTTGAGACGTGAAAATTCCTCAACACTTAGTCTTGTGTTGTCAGGCGTAATGCCTCAACATGTTTTCGTCTTAGTGTTGAGACGTGCAAATTCCTCAACACTCACTCTTGTGTTGTCAGGCGTAATGCCTCAACACGTTTTCCTCGTAGTGTTGGGACGTGCAAATTCCTCAGCACTCACTCTTGTGTTGTTAGGCGTAATGCCACAACACGTTTTCCTCCTAGTGTTGAGACGTGCAAATTCCTTAACACTCACTCTAATGTTGTCATGCATAATGCCTCAACACGTTTTCCTCTTAGTGTTGAAACGTGCAAATTCCTCAACACTCACTATTACGTTGTCAGGCGTAATGCCTCAACACGTTTTCCTCCAAGTGTTTAGACGTGCAAATTCCTCAACACTCACTCTTGTGTTGTTAGGCATAATGCCTCACCACGTTTTCCTCGTAGTGTTGAGATGTGTAAATTCCTCATCAGTCACTCTTGTGTAATCAGGCATAATGTCTCAACACGTTCTCCTCTTAGTGTTGAGACGTGCAAATTCCTCAACACTCACTCTTGTGTTGTCAGAAGTACTGCCTCAACACGTTTTCCTCTTAGTGTTGAGATGTGGAAATTACTCAACACTTACGCTTGTGTTGTCAGTCATAATGCCTTAACACGTTTTCCTTTTAGTGTTGAGCCGTGCAAATTCCTAAACACTTACTCTTGTGTTGCCAGGCATAATGCCTCAACACGTTTTCTTTGCAGTGTTGAAACGTGCAAGTTCCTCAACACTCACTCTTATGTTGTCAGGCTTAATTCCTCAACACGTTTTCCTCTCAGTGTTGTGACATGAAAATTCCTCTACACTCACTCTTGTGTTGCCAGGTATAATGCCTCGACACGTTTTCCTCGTAGTGTTGAGACGTGCGAATTCCTCAACACTCACTATTGTATTGTCAAGTATAATGCCTCAATAGGTTTTTCTCTTAGTGTTGGGACGTGCAAATTCATCAACACTCACTCTAGTGTCATCAGGCTTAATGCCTCAACACGTTTTCCTCCTAGTGTTGAGACGTGCAAATTCCTCAGCACTCATAATTGTGTTATCAGGCGTAATGCATCAACACGTTTTCCTCTTAGTGTTGAGTCGTGCAAATTCCTAAATACTCACTCTTGTGTTTTCAGGCGTAATGACTCAACACATTTTCCTTTTAGTGTTGAGACGTGAAAATACCTTAACACTCACTCTGGTGTTGCCAGGCATAATGCCTCAACACTTTTTCCTCTTAGTGTTGAGACGTGCGAATTCCTAAACACTCACTCTTGTGTAGTCAGGCTTAATGCCTCAACACGTTTTCCTCTTAGTGTTGAGATGTAAAAATTCCTCAACTCCCACAATTATGTTGTCAGGCGTAATGCCTCAACACGTTTTCCTCATAGTGTTGAGATGTGCAAATTCCTCAATACTCACTCTTGTGTTGTTAGGCATAATGCCTCATCACGTTTTCCTTGTAGTGTTGAGACGTGCAAATTCCTCAACACTCACTCTTGTGTTGTCAGGCGTAATGCTTCAACACATTTTACTCCTAGTGATGAGACGTGCAAATTCCTCAACACTCACTATTGTGTTGTCAGGTGTAATGCTTCAACACGTTTTCCTCCTAGTGATGAGATGTGAAAATTCCTCAACACTCACTTTAGTGTTCTCATGCATAATGCCTAAACACGTTTTCCTCTTAGTGTTGAGACGTGAATATTCTTCAACACTCACTATTGTGTTGTCAGACATAATGCCTCAACACGTTTTCCTATTAGTGTTGATACGTGCAAATTCCTCAACACTCACTATTGTGTTGTCAGGCGTAATACCTCAAAATGTTTTCCTCTTAGTATTATGACATGTAAATTCCTCAACACTCAATCTTGTGTTGTTATGCATAATGCCTCGACACATTTTCCTCTTAGTTTTTAGACGTGCAAATTCCTCA
This sequence comes from Papaver bracteatum, assembly GCA_023529315.1. Taxonomy (NCBI): domain Eukaryota; kingdom Viridiplantae; phylum Streptophyta; class Magnoliopsida; order Ranunculales; family Papaveraceae; genus Papaver; species Papaver bracteatum. The sequence continues at coordinate 123,019 of JAJJWX010001032.1, forward strand.
ACACTCACTATTGTGTTATCAGGAGAAATACGTCAACACGTTTTCCTCCAAGTGTTTAGACGTGCAAATTCCTCAACACTCACTCTTGTGTTGTTAGGCATAATGCCTCACCATGTTTTCCTCTTAGTGTTGAGACGTGAAAATTCCTCAACACTCACTATTGTTATGTCAGGCATAATGCCTCAAAACGTTTTCCTCTTAGTGTTGAGACGTGAAAATTCCTCAACACTCACACTTGTGTTGTCAGGCGTAATGCCTCAACACGTTTTCCTCGCAGTGTTGAAACATGCAAGTTCCTCAACACTCACTCTTATGTTGTCAGGCTTAATTCCTCAACACGTTTTCCTCTTAGTGTTGAGACATGCAAATTCCTCTACACTCACTCTTGTGTTTCAGGTATAATGCCTCGACATGTTTTCCTCGTAGTGTTGAGACGTGCGAATTCCTCAACACTCACTATTGTATTATCAGGCATAATGCCTCAACAGGTTTTTCTCTTAGTGTTGAGACGTGCAAATTCATCAACACTCACTCTTGTGTCGTCAGGCTTAATGCCTCAACACGTTTTCCTCCTAGTGTTGAGACGTGCAAATTCCTCAACACTCACAATTGTGTTATCAGGCGTAATGCATCAACACGTTTTCCTCTTAGTGTTGAGACCTGCAAATTCCTAAACACTCACTCTTGTGTTGTCAGGAATAATTCCTCAACACGTTTTCCTTTTAGTGTTGAGACGTGCAAATACCTCAACACTCACTCTGGTGTTGCCAGGCATAATGCCTCGACACTTTTTCCTCTTAGTGTTGAGATGTACGAATTCCTAAACACTCACTCTTGTGTAGTCATGCTTAATGCCTCAACACGTTTTCCTCCTAGTGTTGAGACGTACAAATTCCTCAACTCTCACAATTGTGTTATCAGGCGTAATGCATCAACACATTATCCTCTTAATGTTGAGACGTGCAAATTCCTCAACACTCACTCTTGTGTTGTCAGGCGTAATGCCTCAACATGTTTTCCTTTTAGTGTTGACACGTGCAAATTCCTCAACACTTACTTTTGTGTTGTTAGGCATAATGCCTCATCACGTTTTCCTCGTAGTGTTGAGACGTGCAAATTCCTCAACACTCACTCTTGTGTTGTCAGGCGTAATGCTTCAACACGTTTTCCTCCTAGTGATGAGACGTGCAAATTCCCCAACACTCACTATTGTGTTGTCAGGCGTAATGCTTCAACACTTTTTCCTCCTAGTGATGAGACGTGCAAATTCCTCAACACTCACTTTAGTGTTCTCATGCATAATGCCTAAACACGTTTTCCTCTTAGTGTTGAGACGTGCAAATTCTTCAACACTCACTATTGTGTTGTCAGGCATAATGCCTCAACACGTTTTCCTCTTAGTGTTGATACGTGCAAATTCCTCAACACTCACTATTGTGTTGTCAGGCGTAATACCTCAAAACGTTTTCCTCATAGTATTAGGACGTTTAAATTCCTTAACACTCAATCTTGTGTTGTTATGAATAATGCCTCGACACATTTTCCTCTTAGTGTTTGGACGTGCAAATTCCTCAAAACTCACTATTGTGTTATCAGGCGTAATTCCTCAACACGTTTTCCTCCAAGTGTTTAGACGTGCAAATTCCTCAACACTCACTCTTGTGTTGTTAGGCATAATGCCTCACCACGTTTTCCTCTTAGTGTTGAGACGTGAAAATTCCTCAACACTCACTATTGTTATGTCAGGAGTAATGCCTCAAAACGTTTTCCTCTTAGTGTTGAGACGTGCAAATTCCTCAATACTCACACTTGTGTTGTCAGGCTTAATGCCTCAACACGTTTTCTTCCTAGTGTTGATACGTGCAAAATCCTCAACACTCACAATTTTGTTATCAGGCGTAATGCATCAACACATTTTCCTCTTAGTGTTGAGACGTGCAAATTCCTAAACACTCACTCTTGTGTTTTCAGGCGTAATGCCTCAACACGTTTTCCTTTCAGTGTTGAGACGTGGAAATACCTCAACACTCACTCTGGTGTTGCCAGGCATAATGCCTCAACACTTTTTCCTCTTAGTGTTGAGACGTGCGATTTCCTATGTAGGATCAGAATATTATCAAAACAATATTCCTGAGAAATAAACGGCTGTTCTGCAATATATCGATAATAAACGAACTACTCTGCGATACATCAGTAGTATTCTGCGACACATCCAAAGATGACTTAAACAATGACGTAATGACTGAAAACGACAGAAACACGAAGAAAGTGTGACATGTCTGCGATATATCAATAAAACCTGCGGAAGTTAAAGACGGTGCTAACTGCGATTTATCGCAAGAACTCAGATCCGAAATTAAAGGGAATCTTAGCTGTAAATGAGCTGTCATGAGCTATAATCCACTATGTAAATACCTATATAAAGGAGATGAATAGTTCCAGAGAGAGATAGATAAATTTTTGAGTGTTAGGAATGTTTTTTAGGAAAGAGAAAATCTTTATCAAGTGTTTTGTGTTCTTTATTTCTGTAATTCCTTAAGATCAAATTAATAAAAAGTGTCTTTAATCTTCAAATTATGTCATAGATGTTGGTAAATTCTTGAATAGGATGTAGTGTGGGAATTCCTGCAACTACATTTTGGCGTCTAGAAACAGGGAGAATCAAACTTGAGAAATTTCAAATTACAGTTTGAAGATTTGAAGAAATTATTAGAATTGAAGATAAATGGCTAGAAGGAGAAGAAATACGTCAGAACCACCAACAACAGTGATAAGAAGTAAAAGAATTGCAGGGGAAGGAACAGGTGAATTGGAAGGATATTTAAGGAATAGATCAGGAAGAAGTAGAAGGAGAAATGAAGCAGAAAATTTAATCCAACCACCAAATCAACAAACACGAGCACAAGATAGAAATATGGATTATGATAGAGTAAGTGTGCATACTTGGAGGTCGGATTCGATAGAAGAGGCGGAAAATCAAGAGGAGGAAAGAAATCAAGAAATGGATGGAGGATTAATTCATGAAGAACATGAAATGGAAGATGCTTTAAGACAAAGGATACAGGAAGAAAGAAGATTAGAGGCAGAAGAGCGTGCCAATATTACAAGACAAAATCATGAATTAAGAATGGAAAATTTGAGGTTGCAAAACAGAAGATCGAGAAGCAGCATGAGATCAAATTCAAGATCATATAGAGAAGAAACAAGGCAGAATCTCCCTATACAAAATGTTGGGGAGAATTTTATGATAGTTATATTCCACGCGGGGAAACTTTAGACATTATACGAAATCAGGATGAGGGAGAAAATCAAGAAGAGAGAAGGAGAATGTTACGTGATGAAGAGATTCGAAGAAATCGCAGGATTATCGAAGATGATATTAAGAGGAATTATATTGAGCAAGTACGCTTAGCAGGAGAAAGAGAGAGATTGCGAGCAGAAGTAGAAGAGCAAGAAATTCAAGCAGCGTTGCATCAGAATAATCATGACAATCGAGAAAGACGACGTGCGCAAAATCGTAATAATGATAACCTCAATGAGGAATATGAGAGAATTCGCAGAGACATAGAAAGGCAACGAAGAGAAACAATAAGGGATGAGGAAATTCATGGAGAAGAGAATGAAAGACAAATTAACTTGCAAGAAGAAGAAAGTCGCAGAAGAAGGCAAAATCAAGATATTGGAGAAGAAGCGAGAAACATCGCAAGACAAGAAAGGCATGAACGCAGACGAAGAGAAGCTGCGTTGAAAAGACCAATGGAGCAAAATTCTGATAGGAATGAACAAATCTTGCGAGAATTGGCAGAAATGAGAGGAATGATAAATAACAGAAGAGAAGGAGGAAGAAGGCAACTTGATGAGGCAATCGAAGAGGCTGCGAAAACTCCATTTACTCAAGAGGTACAATTAGGAGGGATACCTTCAAAATGCAATTTACCGGTGTTGACCAGTATATTTGATGGAACTACGTGTGCTGTCCAACATATCAAAGCTTATATTCGATGTATGCTACAATGGGAGAACCATGATGTCGTTTTGTGCAAATATTTTGCGTCAAGTTTAACTGGCAAAGCATTGAAGTGGATCGAAAGTCTTCCCAAGAATACAATAACTTCATTCATGCACTTGCAAACCACTTTCTTAGGAGACTATATCAGCAATAATTCTGCGCGACCTGGAATTGAAGATGTGTTTGGATTGAAACAGAGGGTTGGTGAGAGTTTGAAGCACTTAACCATAAGATGGAGGACAATGTGTAGTGAAATGGCAGGAAGAGTAGATGAAAGATATCTCATTTTGTCCTTCATAAATGCTATGTTTGCGACAAATCTATTATACATCCAGGTCTTCAGAGTTAAAAACACAATCACTATGACAGAGTTGCGATAATTGCAAGAGGAAAAACAAAATGAGATGGAGTCTTATCCAATTCTTGCAGGCACAAGTTCATCCGCAGCAAATGGAAGTTTGTTACCAAGGATGATTAATACAGTAGCAAGTACTTCCAAAAATCTGCGAGAGAAAATGGAGACTGATAATCAACTTAAGATAGTAGCAATGGGGAGTAGAGATCAAGAGGAATTAGAAAAAGGAGAGAAATTTTTATAATCGCAATAACAATAATAAGGTCCCACGGTTTGATCAACCGCAGGAAACTTATGGTGGACAGAGGCAGAATTATTCAAGAAAGCAAAGAGGTCAGAGGAATATGTGGGAAGATATCAAATTGCCGCCTTTAAATACTGGTATAGACAAGATTTGGGAAGCGATTATTTTAATGGAGAATATACCCTCACCCTGGAACATGGGGAAGGAACCACATCCCAACAACCACAATCAAGAATTTTGTCCTTATCATCATTTTCATGGTCATTCTGTGAATAATTGTAGAAATGTGAAAAGAATCATTTTGCGAATGATCGAACAAGGAAAATTAAATCATTTTTTAGCAAGATATTTACAACCGCAACAATTGCCGCAAGCACCAGAAATTCGCAGAGTTAATGTTGCAAAAGAAGCAGAAACATTTGTCATTGAAGTAGGAGCTACAACAAAAAATCTATTCTGCAATTCAATTGTACATTCACAAAAAACGATAGAGGATTTCCATGACAATGTGCTAAGCAGAGTATTTACAAGGGATATAGAGGGAAGAGAGGTGATGAATATTGCGAAGATTTCTCCGTTAGAAGAATGGCAGAAACAAGTTATCTCTTTTACTGCAGAAGAGATACCAGAGCCTGGGAAGATGCATGACAACCCATTGGTGGTGAAATTAGAGATAAATCCAAAATACAGAGAAGAAGAAGATAATGATGATGCAGCAAGTGATTCTTGGGCAATAGATAAAGTTTTAATTGAAACTGGAAGCTCGGTGGATATTTTGTTTTATCATACTTATCGCACAATGGGTGGAAGAGATGATGAGCTAATCCCTTCAACTTACAAGATCTATGGTTTTAATGGCACCGCAAACAAGCCAAAAGGAGAAATTACTATGGAAATTCCATTGAACAAGATATCTTCAAAAATTAAGTTTTGCGTAGTGGATATAGAATCTCTTTACAATGCTTTAATTGGAAGGCCATGGCTCCATGGGATCTTGGGCATAGAATCAACATATCATCAATGCATAAAGTTTCCACATCCTCATGGTATTGGGATAATTAAAGGTGATTGGTTTGAAGGCAAAAAGTGTTATGAAGTTGACATTAATACTTGCGAAGAAAGAAGCGCCCGAAATCGTAATTTGCAACATAACAGGAGGCAAAATCATAGAGCTTAGAAATTGATGGTGGAAAATATAGAGTTGCGGGGAAATGGTATACTTCAATAATAGTTTGTTCCAAAAGATTCAATAACGATTGATCATACAAAGATGAAGATAAGTATAAGATGTTGCGATGAATCGTTTCTCGCAAGAAGATAAATAAAGTAACAAGAGGTTGAGAATAATCATTCATCACAGAAGAAAATAAGTGCAACAATATCATGTTGCGAACAATCGAAAAACAAGATGATTTCGAATCATATAAGAAAAACTCTGCTCAAAAATGAGAAATTTTTCTATTAAAAAGGAAAAGTTGGTGATCTCTAATCATATAAGAATTTTTAATGCAAATGCATAATAAGGATGCAAATCGCCTAAAAATATATAAGAACGGGACGAACTTTTATGGCGTACGCCTTAGTTCGCGGATTCTATTCCGTAAGAGGCAATGTCCTTGAAGTGCGTCATAAGGGGGGTATCTCTTTGCATGGCTATGGGAAAGGCTATACCACTGCTGAAACCTAGTCATGGAGATTTGGGATTATTGAAAATCCATCCGGGAGAGATAACTTGGATTCCCAATTATATAAGGTTATACCCTGGTTGGGCGCCCGAGAGTTTCTCCTAAGGAATGCAACGTATGATCAAGGCGCCGAGGTACACGGTTGAGATGTGGGTGCCCAGGATGGATGAACCTACCCTGGCCATCCATGGAAAGTCTTGGCTTACGATGTGTTCGGCCCGAAGAAAACCCCACCTAGGGTGCAGTCTTGTAACTATAAGCCATATAAGGCATAAAGGACAAGTCTGCGAAAACAACTGGTTGTTGGCAGAACCGGATGGGAAAGTGCTAGTCTTGTATGGCCGATGTATAATCCTTGAAGGGGAAACCGGGGGGAGAGATAAGGGCGATACCCTCCATTAGGGAGCTGTGTATCAAAAAAGACGGCAATGTCATGGGACTTTATATTCGCAAGAATATTTAGGCCCGTCATATTGTCGCGTGACAGAGACATCAATGTCATGGGACTTTATATTCGCAAGAATATTTAGGCCCTTCATATTGCCGCATGACTGGCCAAAAAGCCTAATAAGAAATGTTAAGATGAGATCAATGGGTTTTTGCGATAAGATCAAATAATGAGATAAATGAAATCAATAATAAGAGAATATAAATCGCAAAGACGACAATATCATAAGTCTTAAAAAGCAAAGAGAGATTAATCTCACAAGATGGCTTAGATTTATCATATTGTCGCAGAAATTAAAATTAAATGATAAGGCAAGATCAATGGATTATTACGTATAAAGGTAAGAATGTCCTGCGATCTTGTCGCATAAAAGTGGCATAATAATACCTTTAACTAGGAAGGCAAAATAATACCACAAGAAAATTATGTCTGCAAAACATATAGTTCGCAGAAAAATTTACGATGATTCATTTATCATATTGCGGATTAATAACAAGAGGCAAGTATGGGAACGATGTATAAGAACAATAAATATTGTTATTAATCATTATATGATAAATTCATATAAATAACAGACGGATAGAGGCAAAAAAGGAATTTATATATATTGAAGAACATCATGAATTACAAGTATCTTGCAGAAAGAATGATACAATTTGTCGCAGATAATCATCGCAAGAAAGAAAGAGAAAAATACAGGAGAAGATCAAAAAGAAGAAGCAGAATTATTGGGATTTATCTTCGCCATTATCTTCATATTCGTCTTCATTATATTCATCATCAGTTTCTTCATCATCTTCGCTTTCATCCTCATTTATATCAGCCTCACTGTCAGAAATAATTGGTACTTCAGAACTGGGTGGGATATTTTCCAAAAGGCAAGGATATAAACTAAGGGTAAGATCATTATCTTGGCAGACTTTCTCAATAGCATTATTGCGAACGGTGAGAAGGTTACTACGCAAATTGGAGTTGGATATCTTTATCTTCTTTCGCAGTCTAGAGATTTTATCATTGCGGGAAGCAAGATTATTTGCAAGACTACTTTTTTCTTATTCAAGTTCTGCTATCTTTGAAGAATGTTTTTCTTCAGATTCTGCGATGATACAATAACAAGTTAGAAATTTATCAAAAATTTACAAAAAATATAAAGATGTTAGAGGAGCAATAAATAACCTTCTCTTTCATGAATCATTTCTTGTATCAAGGTTGCCTGTTCGGTATGAAGACTGACATCTATTGCTAAATTTTTCCTAGCATTATCGAGAATTGTCGCAGCCCATGCGAATTCATCATCATTTTGAATGAGAAGATGGGAACGGATTTGTTTTTCTCTTTTAAGAAGTTCAATGTTTTCATCCTTAAGTCTATCTCTCTCAAGTTCAGTGTCAATAAGGGCATTGCGGAACTTTGATAGAGCTTCAGCACCTTGAAGAGTAATGCGTTTTTTATCCTTCTCAAGTTCCTTATTTTGGGCTTTCAAGGTTTTGATTCTTTTTCCAAATTCATCTCTACAAGTCTTAAAACTATTGGATATATTCAAAGTAGATCTATAATCCATTCTTAAAGGGAAATGTGATATTTAAGCTCATCGATATACAGAGCATTAATTTTTTCATCGGAATAATTATTTAAAGCGTCATTAAGACGCTGAAGAAGAATGGATTCATCTATGGGTTAATCAAAAGAATTGAGAATAAGAGCTTCATCAGTAAGATTATAGGCATCTGCAAAATGGTTGTTCAAATAAGCTAAAATAGCAAGAAAGAAGAAAGTAAAAAATAAATAAATAAATCATACCAATGATTTGTTTGAAGAATTTCTCCTTGTCAACTAGTTTTTGTTGAAGAACTTCAACTTCTACTTCAAGCGATTTATTCTTGCTAAGGAGCTCAGTATTCCCAGATACTTCCAATTGCTTATATTTTTCGCGAAGAATGGATATTTCATCTTCATATTGCTTATTCTTTTCGCGAAGTTTCGCAGATTCAGATTTTGAATCAGTAAGCCTTTTCTGCGATAATGAATCTATTTTCTAATTCCGAAGTAACAGAAAAAGAAGCTCTAGCAGTCTGTGGCATATAATATAAAATAAGTAAGGGTAAGTAAAAGATCTTCGATATTCGTGACAAGTGTAAAGTTTACTACAAGAAAAATAAAAGAAAAGGGGCATACCAATGAAGCTAGTGCATGAAGAAAATATAGGTTGATAAATCTCGAGACTCCTTTAAGATCTTTATTATTAGTTAAGATGGAAGCATCGCAGATTTTTGAGAGATAATTGCAAGCGTGAGCAGTATCGTCATCACCAATACCTTGCATGGGATTTCTAAAGATATTTGACAATTGATCCATGGGAGTCTCAGGTTGAGAAAGACCCGTCGCAGATCTAACTCTTGCGGAGGAAAAGCGTATTGAAGAGGTGCCCACAGTAACATCATTATTAATTCTTCCACTCTCTTCAACCTCATTATCTTTTTCAGCGACAGAAGAAATTTCTTTAAGTGGCTGAGTTTTTCTTCTCTTTTTTGGGGGACTCTCAGCAGTTTGATTCTTATTGCGATGAGGAGAAGTGCCAGAAATCTCATTTGGAGTTATTAATTTTTTGCCTTTATCTTTGGCTTCAACTACTGCGACAAATGGTATTTCCTAGAAAAAAACCACACATGAAGATAAGAAACAGGTTCAACAATATATTGTTAAAAGTTATAAGAGAATATTTCTTACTTCATCTGTGAAGGTTTTCAAAAAATTTAGGAGATTAGGATTCCCAGTACTGGCGTAGCTAGACTTTATTTTTCCAATCTGATAAAAAATAATTCAATAACTAGTAAGAACAGTATATTTATCTAAGTTTGCGAATGATGATTAACTTCGCGAGATATACCTCAGAATTTTTTTCGGGCCAATTAAAAATCCAAGGATGATAAGCCGCAAGATATGCAGGATTCACAGGAAGGTTAAGAGTACCAGAAATATATGGACCTTCAAGGAGGAGAGGAAATATACACCATTTATCATCCTTGGAGAAGTGGGGAAGATTGTTTCTTGTGGAATGATAGTCTATATCTTGCATAAGAATTTTATCCTTCGCAACTTTTTTATCCCTATTCAAACGAACAGCCCAACACGTACTTTCTTTCTTCATTGGAATCACTTGATAATTCTCAAAGAAGTTCTCCATAGTATATTTCGCTGGAATAATTGGGATTTTTTCATAATCAGGATGTTTCGCATCATCAGGATAAAGGGATCCTTTACCAGCTCCACGGGAAGCATATTCAAGAATGAGGCGAATACAGTCTCCACTTAGTTGGCAGATTGCTCGCGAAAGTTTAACATGAGAAATAATCTCATAAAAAAGAGGGAGATCTGGGTTATAAAGAGGAATAGGAAGGCCAGCTTCTAATTGACCTAGCGAAACAAGTATCTTCTCGTTAGAAGAAGGAAATCTTGAAACAAGATCAATGGAGAGATCAGAGTCTGAAGATTGATTAGGGATCTCAGAAAGTGTGAAACCTAAGGATTGAAGCTTCTGCTGGTGTTTTTTCAAAGTCGATTGACCTAATTTTTTAGCAGGATCCATTTCTTAGTATGGGAACGAAGATTAAAACAAAGAAGAGAAAAGAAGAAAACTGAAAGAATAATTGAGATCCGGAATTTGCGGAAGAAGATGATGAATAGTGAAGTTGCAGAGAAGAAAAGCGAAAGTAAAAAGAAGAGGAGGGATTAGCAAAGACGATATTTATAAGAGAAGAAAATTTTCGAGAATATAAATGCATTCAATGAAGAAAGGATGTGAATGGTCAGAACCCAACGGTTGGAAGAATACGTGTCAAGGAATAAATGGAGGAAAAAACATGTGTAGAATATTTAGCGATGGATATAGAGACGTGTCAGAATAAAGGAAGTATGAAAAGACAAGGAGTTGCGGCAAATCAAGAAATTTAAATTCTCATGATCTTTATCTTCTTCGCAGAAAAGATATGAGAAGAGGCAAGATGTAGGATCAGAATATTATCACAACAATATTCCTGAGAAATAAACGACTGTTCTGCGATATATCGATAATAAACGAACTACTCTGCGATACATCAGTAGTATTCTGCGACACATCCAAAGATGACTTAAACAATGACGTAATGACTGAAAACGACAGAAACACGAAGAAAGTGTGACATGTCTGCGATATATCAATAAAACCTGCGAAAGTTAAAGACGGTGCTAACTGCGATTTATCGCAAGAACTTAGATCCGAAATTAAAGGGAATCTTAGCTGTAAATGAGCTGTCATGAGCTGTAATCCACTATGTAAATACCTATATAAAGGAGATGAATAGTTCCAGAGAGAGAGAGATAAATTTTTGAGTGTTAGGAAAGTTTTATAGGAGAGAGAAAATCTTTATCAAGTGTTCTGTGTTCTTGATTTCTGTAATTCCTTAAGATCAAATTAATAAAAAGTGTCTTTAATCTTCAAATTATGTCATAGATGTTGATAAATTCTTGAATAGGGTGTAGTGTGGGAATTCCTGCAACTACATCCTAAACACTCACTCTTGTGTAATCAGGCTTAATGCCTCGACACGTTATCCTCCTAGTGTTGAGACGTACAAATTCCTCAACTCGCACAATTGTGTTGTCAGGCGTAGCATCAACACATTATCCTCTTAGTGTTGAGACGTGCAAATTCCACAACACTCACTCTTGTGTTGTCAGGCGTAATGCCTCAACATGTTTTCCTCTTAGTGTTGAGACGTGCAAATTCCTCAACACTCACTATTGTGTTGTCAGGCGTAATGATTCAACACATTTTCCTCTTAGTGTTTAGACGTGCAAATTCCTTAACACTCACTATTGTGTTATCAGGAATAATGCATCAACATGTTTTCCTCTTAGTGTTGAGACGTGAAAATTCCGAAACACTCACTCTTGTGTTTTCAGGCGTAATGCCTCAACACGTTTTCCTCTTAGTGTTGAGGCGTGCAAATTTCTCAACACTCACTATTGTGTTTCCAGGCATAATTCCTCAACACGTTTTCCTCTTAGTGTTGAGATGTGCAAATTCCTCAATACTCGTTACTGTGTTGATAGGCGTACTGCCTTAACATATCTTCCTCTTAGTGTTGATATGTGAAAATTCCTCAACACTCGCTACTGTGTGGCCAGGCGTACTTCCTCAACACATCCTTTCTCTTTGTGTTGAAACGTGCAAATTCCTCAACACTCGCTACTTTTTTCCAGGCGTACTGCATCAACACATCCTTTCTCGTAGCGTTGAGACGTGCAAATTCCTCAACACTCGTTACTGTGTTTCCAGGCGTACTACCTCAACATATCCTTCATCTTAGTGATTAGACGTGCAAATTCCTCAACAATCGCTATTGTGTTGCCAGGCATACTACCTCAACACATCCTTCCTTTTAGTGCTGAGATATGCAAATTCCTCAACAGTTGTTACTGTGTTGCCAGGTGTAATGCATCAACACATACTTCCTCTTAGTGTTCAGAGGTGAAAATTCCTCAACACTCGTTATTGTGTTGTCAGGCGTAATGACTCAATATGTTTTCCTCTTAGTGTTGAGACGTGCAAAATTCCTCAACACTCACTCTTGTGTAGTCACTCTTAATGCCTCACCACGTTTTCCTCCTAGTGGTTAGACGTGCAAATTCCAAAACACTCACAATTGTGTTGTCAGGCGTAATGCATAAACACGTTTTTCTCTTAGTGTTGAGACGTGCAAATTCCTCAACACTCACTCTTGTGTTGTCAGGCGTAATGCCTCAACACGTTTTCCTCTTAGTTTAGAGACGTGCAAATTCCCCAACACATACTATTGTGTTGTCAGGCGTAATGCCTCAACACGTTTTCCTCTTAGTGTTGAGACGTGCAAATTCCTAAACACTCACTCTTGTGTTGCCAGGCATAATGCCTCAACACGTTTTCCTCGTAGTGTTGAGACGTGAAAATTCCTCAACACACACTATTATGTTGTTAGGCGTAACGCCTCAACACGTTTTCCTCTTAGTGGTGAGGCGTGCAAATTCCTCAACCTTCACTCTTGTGTTTCCAGGCATAATGCCTCAACACATTTTCCTCGTAGTGTTGAGACGTGCAAGTTACTCAACACTCACTCTTGTGTTGTCAGGCTTAATGCCACAACACATTTTTCTTTTAGTGTTCAGGCTTGAAAATTCCTAAACACTCACTCTTGTGTTTCCAGGCATAATGCCTCAATACGTTTTCCTCGTAGTGTTGAGACGTGAAAATTCCTCAACAGTCACTCTTGTGTAATTAGGCATAATGCCTTAACATGTTCTCATCTTAGTGTTCAGACGTGAAAATTCCTCAACACCCTTGTGTTGTCAGAAGTACTGCTTCAACACGTTTTCCTCTTAGTGTTGAGACGTGAAAATTAATCAACACTTACTCTTGTGTTGTCAGTCATAATGCCTCAACACATTTTCCTCTTAGTGTTGAGCAGTGAAAATTCCTCAACATTCACTCTTGTGTTTCCAGGCATAATGCCTCAACAAGTTTTCCTCGCAGTGTTTAGACGTGCAAGTTCCTCAACACTCACTCTTATGTTGTCAAGCTGAATTCCTCAACATGTTTTCCTCTTAGTGTTGAGACATGCAAATTCCTCTACACTCACTCTTGTGTTGCCAGGTATAATGCCTCGACACGTTTTCCTCGTAGTGTTGAGACGTGCGAATTCCTCAATACACACTATTGTGTTGTCAGGAATAATGCCACAACAGGTTTTTCTCTTAGTGTTGAGATGTGCAAATTCATCAACACTCACTCTTGTGTCGCCAGGCTTAATGCCTCAACATGTTTTTCTCCTAGTGTTGAGACGTGCAAATTCCTCAACACTCACAATTATGTTGTCAGGCGTAATGCATCAACACGTTTTCCTCTTAGTATTGAGACGTGCAAATTCATCAACAATCACTCTTGTGTAGTCAGGCTTAATGCCTCAACACGTTATCCTCTTAGTGTTTAGACGTGAAAATTCCTCAACACTCACTATTGTGTTGTCAGGCGTAATACCCCAAAACGTTTTCCTCTTAGTATTAGGACGTGTAAATTCCTCAACACTCAATCTTGTGTTGTTATGAATAATGCCTCGACACATTTTCCTCTTAGTGTTTGGACGTGCAAATTCCTCAAAACTCACTATTGTGTTATCAGGCGTAATGCCTCAACAAGTTTTCCTCCAAGTGTTTAGACGTACAAATTCCCCAACACTCACTCTTGTGTTGTTAGGCATAATGACTCACCATGTTTTCCTCTTAGTGTTGAGACGTGAAAATTCCTCAACACTCAATATTGTTATGTCAGGCGTAATGCCTCAAAACATTTTCCTCTTAGTGTTGAGACGTGCAAATTCCTCAATACTCACACTTGTGTTGTCAGGATTAATGCCTCAACACGTTTTCTTCCTAGTGTTGAGACGTGCCAATTCCTCAACACTCACAATTGTGTTATCAGGCGTAATGCATCAACACGTTTTCCTCTTAGTGTTGAGACGTGCAAATTCCTAAACACTCACTCTTGTGTTTTCAGGCGTAATGCCTCAACACATTTTCCTTTTAGTGTTGAGACGTGCAAATACCTCAACACTCACTCTGGTGTTGCCAGGCATAATACCTCAACACTTTTTCCTCTTAGTGTTGAGACGTGCGAATTCCTAAACACTCACTCTTGTGTAATCAGGCTTAATGCCTCAACACGTTTTCCTCCTAGTGTTGAGACGTACAAATTCCTCAACTCTCACAATTGTGTTGTCAAGAATAGCATCAAAACATTATCCTCTTAGTGTTGAGACGTCCAAATTCCTCAACACTCACTCTTGTGTTGTCAGGTGTAATGCCTCAACACGTTTTCCTCTTAGTGTTGAGACGTGCAAATTCCTCAACACTCACTCTTGTGTTGTTAGGCATAATGCCTCATCACGTTTTCCTCGTAGTGTTGAGACGTGCAAATTCCTCAACACTCACTCTTGTGTTGTCAGGCGTAATTCTTCAACACGTTTTCCTCCTAGTGATGAGATGAGCAAATTCCTCAACACTCACTATTGTGTTGTCAGGCGTAATGCTTCAACACGTTTTCCTCCTAGTGATGAGACGTGCAAATTCCTCAACACTCACTTTAGTGTTCTCATGCATAATGCCTAAACACGTTTTACTCTTAGTGTTGAGACGTGCAAATTCCTCAACACTCACTATTGTGTTTTCAGGCGTAATGATTCAACACATTTTCCTCTTAGTGTTTAGACGTGCAAATTCCTCAACACTCACTATTGTGTTATCAGGCGTAATGCATCAACACGTTTTCCTCTTAGTGTTGAGACGTGCAAATTCCTAAACACTCACTCTTTTGTTTTCAGGCGTAATGCCTCAACACGTTTTCCTCTTAGTGTTGAGGCGTGCAAATTTCTCAACACTCACTCTTGTGTTGCCAGGCATAATGCCTCAACATTTTTTCCTCTTAGTGTTGAGATGTGCAAATTCCTCAATACTCGTTACTGTATTGCTAGGCGTACTGCCTTAACACATCTTCCTCTTAGTGTTGAGACGTGAAAATTCCTCAACACTCGCTACTGTGTGGCCAGGCGTACTTCCTCAACACATCCTTTCTCTTTGTGTTGAGACGTGCAAATTCCTCAACACTCGCTACTGTTTTTCCACTGCATCAACATATCCTTTCTCGTAGTGTTGAGACGTCCTAATTCCTCAACACTCGTTACTGTGTTCCCAGGCGTACTGCCTCAACACATCCTTCATCTTAGTGTTTAGACGTGCAAATTCCTCAACAATCGCTATTGTGTTGCCAGGCATACTACCTCAACACACAATTCCTTTTAGTGCTGAGATGAGCAAATTCCTCAACAGTTGTTACTGTGTTGCCAGGTGTACTGCATCAACACATACTTCCTCTTAGTGTTGAGAGGTGCAAATTCCTCAACACTCGTTATTGTGTTGTCAGGCGTAATGACTCAATACGTTTTCCTCTTAGTGTTGAGACGTGCAAAATTCCTCAACACTCACTCTTGTGTAGTCACGCTTAATGCCTCACCACGTTTTCCTTCTAATGGTTAGACGTGCAAATTCCACAACACTCACAATTGTGTTGTCAGGCGTAATGCATAAACACATTTTTCTCTTAGTGTTGAGACGTGCAAATTCCTCAAAACTCACTCTTCTGTTGTCAGGCGTAATGCCTCAACACGTTTTCCTCTTAGTGTTGAGACGTGCAAATTCCTCAACACACACTGTTGTGTTTTCAGGCGTAATGCCTCAACACGTTTTCCTCTTAGTGTTGAGGCGTGCAAATTCCTAAACACTCACTCTTGTGTTTCCAGGCATAAGGCCTCAACACGTTTTCCTCGTAGTTTTGAGACGTGCAAATTCCTCAACACACACTATTGTGTTGTCAGGCGTAATGCCTCAACACGTTTTCCTCTTAGTGTTGAGGCGTGCAAATTCCTCAACACTCACTCTTATGTTGCCAGGCATAATTCCTCAACACATTTTCCTCGTAGTGCTAAGATGTGCAAGTTACTCAACACTCACTCTTGTGTTGTCAGGCTTAATGCCACAACACGTTTTTCTCTTAGTGTTCAGGCTTGCAAATTCCTAAACACTCACTCTTGTGTTGCCAGGCATAATGCCTCAATACGTTTTCCTCGTAGTGTTGAGACGTCCAAATTCCTCAACAGTCATTCTTGTGTAATCAAGCTGAATTCCTCAACAGGTTTTCCTCTTAGTGTTGAGACATGCAAATTCCTTTACACTCACTCTTGTGTTTCCAGGTATAATGCCTCGACACGTTTTCCTCGTAGTGTTGAGACGTGCGAATTCCTCAATACACACTATTGTATTGTCAGGCATAATGCCTCAACAGGTTTTTCTCTTAGTGTTGAGACGTGCAAATTCATCAACACTCACTCTTGTGTCGTCAAGATTAATGCCTCAACATGTTTTTATCCTAGTGTTGAGACGTGCAAATTCCTCAACACTCACAATTATGTTTTCAGGCATAATGCATCAACATGTTTTCCTCTTAGTATTGAGACGTGCAAATTCATCAACAATCACTCTTGTGTAGTCAGGCTTAATGCCTCAACACGTTATCCTCTTAGTGTTGAGACGTCCAAATTCCTCAACACTCACAGTTGTGTTGTCAGGCGTAATACATCAACATGTTTTCCTCTTAGTGTTGTGATGTGCAAACTCCTCAACACTTACTCTTGTGTTGTCAGGCATAATGCCTCAACACGTTTTCATCTTAGGGTTGAGACGTGCAAATTCCTCAACACTCACTGTTGTGTTGTCAGGCGTAATGCTTCAACTCGTTTTCCTCGTAGTGTTGAGACGTGCAAATTCCTCAGCATTCACTCTTGTGTTGTTAGGCGTTATGCCTCAACACGTTTTCCTCCAAGTGTTGAGACGTGCAAATTATTTAACACTCACTCTAGTGTTGTCATGCATAATGCCTCAACACGTTTTCCTCTTAGTGTTGAAATGTGAAAATTCCTCAACACTCACTATTGTGTTGTCAGGTGTAATGACTCAACACGTTTTCCTCTTATTATTGATAATTGTAAATTCCTCAACACTCACTATTGTGTTGTCAAGCGTAATGCCTCAACACGTTTTCCTCCAAGTGTTGAGACGTGCGAATACCTTAACACTCACTATTGTATTGTCAGGCATAATGCCTCAACAGGTTTTTCTCTTAGTGTTGAGACGTGCAAATTCATCAACACTCACTCTTGTGTCTTCAGGTTTAATGCCTCAACACGTTTTCCTCCTAGTGTTGAGACGTGCAAATTCCTCAACACTCACAATTGTGTTGTCAGGCGTAATACATCAAAATGTTTTCCTCTTAGTGTTGAGACGTGCAAATTCCTCAACACTTACTCTTGTGTTGTCAGGCGTAATGCCTCAACACGTTTTCGTCTTAGTGTTGAGACGTGCAAATTCCTCAACACTAACTCTTATATTGTCAGGCGTAATGCATCAACACATTTATCCTCTTAGTATTGAGACGTACAAATTCCACAACACTCACTCTTGTGTTGTTAGGCATAATGCCTCATCACGTTTTCCTCGTAGTGTTAAGACGTGAAAATTCCTCAACACTCACTCTTGTGTTGTCAGGCGTAATGCTTCAACACGTTTTCCTACTAGTGATGAGACGTGCAAATTCCTCAACACTCACTATTGTGTTGTCAGGCGTAATGCTTCAACACGTTTTCCGCCTAGTGATGAGACGTGCAAATTACTCAACATTCACTACTTTGTTGTCAGGCGTAATACCTCAAAACGTTTTCCTCTTAGTATTAGGACGTGTAAATTCCTCCACACTCAATCTTGTGTTTTTATGCATAAGGCCTCGACACATTTTCCTCTTAGTGTTTATACGTGCAAATTCCTCAACACTCACTATTGTGTTATCAGGCGTAATTCCTCAACACGTTTTCCTCCAAGTGTTTAGACGTGCAAATTCCTCAACACTCACTCTTGTGTTGTTAGGCATAATGCCTCACCACGTTTTCCTCTTAGTGTTGATACGTGAAAATTCCTCAACACTCACTATTGTTATGTCAGGCGTAATGCCTCAAAACGTTTTCCTCTTAGTGTTGAGACGTGCAAATTCCTCAACACTCACACTTTTGTTGTCAGGCGTAATGCCTCAACACGCTTTCCTCCTAGTGTTGAGACATGAAAATTCCTTCACACTCACTCTAGTGTTGTCATGCATAATGCCTCAACACGTTTTCCTCTTAGTGTTGAAACGTGCAAATTCCTCAACACTCACTATTGCGTTGTCAGGCGTAATGCCTCAACACGTTTTCCTCTTATTATTGATATGTGTAAATTCCACAACACTCACAATTGTGTTGTCAGGCGTAATACATCAACATGTTTTCCTCTTAGTGTTGAGACGTGCAAATTCCTCAACACTTACTCTTGTGTTTTCAGGCGTAATGCCTCAACACGTTTTCGTCTTAGTGTTGAGACGTGCAAATTCCTCAACACTCACACTTGTGTAGTCAGGCGTAATGCCTCAACACGTTTTCCTCTTAGTGTTGAGATGTGCAAATTCCTTAACACTCACACTAGTTTTGTCATGCATAATGCCTCAACACGTTTTCCTCTTAGTGTTGAAACGTGCAAATTCCTCAACACTCACTATTGCGTTGTCAGGCGTAATGCCTCAACACATTTTCCTCTTATTATTGATATGTGTAAATTCCTCAACACTCACTATTTTGTTGTCAGGTGTAATGCCTCAACACGTTTTCCTCCAAGTGTTTAGACGTGCAAATTCCTCAACACTCATTATTGTGTTGTTAGGCATAATTCCTCACCAAGTTTTCCTCGTAGTGTTGAGACGTGCAAATTCCTCATCACTCACTATTGTGTAATCAGGCATAATGTCTCAACACATTCTCCTCTTAGTGTTGAGACGTGCAAATTCCTCAACACTCACTCTTGTGTTGTCATAAGTACTGCCTCAACACGTTTTCCTCTTAGTGTTGAGACGTGCACATTCCTAAACACTTACTCTTGTGTTGTCAGTCATAATGCCTCAGCATGTTTTCCTCTTAGTGTTGATCCGTGCAAATTCCTCAACACTCACTCTTGTGTTGCCAGGCATAATGCCTCAACACGTTTTCCTCGCAGTGTTGAAACGTGCAAGTTCCTCAACACTCACTCTTATGTTGTCAGGATTAATTCCTCAACACGTTTTCCTCTTAGTGTTGAGACATGCAAATTCCTCTACACTCACTCTTGTATTGCCAGTTATCATGCCTCGGCACGTTTTCCTCGTAGTGTTGAGACGTGCGAATTCCTCAACACTCACTATTGTATTGTCAGGAATAATGCCTCAACAGGTTTTTCTCTTAGTGTTGAGACGTGAAAATTCATCAACACTCACTCTTGTGTCATCAGGCTTAATGCCTCAACACATTTTCCTCCTAGTGTTGAGACGTGCAAATTCCTCAACGCTCACAATTGTGTTATCAGGCGTAATGCATCAACACGTTTTCCTCTTAGTGTTGAGACGTGCAAATTCCTAAACACTTACTCTTGTGTTTTCAGGTGTAATGCCTCAACACGTTTTCCTTTTAGTGTTGATACGTGCAAATACCTCAACACTCACTCTGCTGTTACCAGGAATAATGCCTCAACACTTTTTCCTCTTAGTGTTGAGACGTGCGAATTCCTAAACACTCACTCTTGTGTAGTCATGCTTAATGCCTCAACACGTTTTCCTCCTAGTGTTGAGACGTACAAATTCCTCAACACTCACAATTGTGTTGTCAGGCGTAATGCATCAACACATTATCCTTTTAGTGTTGAGACGTGTGAATTCCTCAACACTCACTCTTGTGTCGTCAGGCGTAATGCCTCAACACGTTTTCCTATTAGTGTTGAGACATGCAAATTCCTCAACACTCACTCTTGTGTTGTCAGGCATAATGCCTCAACACGTTTTCCTCGTAGTGTTGAGACTTGCAAATTCCTCAACACTCACTCTAGTGTTGTCAGGCGTAATGCTTCAACACATTTTTCTCCTAGTGATGAGACGTGCAAATTCCTCAACACTCACTCTTGTGTTGATAGGCATAATGCCTCACTACGTTTTCTTCATAGTGTTGAGACGTGCAAATTCCTAAACAGTCACTCTTGTGTAATCAGGCATAATGCATCAACACGTTCTCCTCTTAGTGTTGAGACGTGCAAATTCCTCAACACTCACTCTTGTGTTGTCAGAAGTACTTCCTCAACACGTTTTCCTCTTAGTGTTGAGGCGTGCAAATTCCTCAACACTTACTCTTGTGTTTTCAGTCATAATGCCTCAACACGTTTTCCTCTTAGTGTTGAGCCGTGAAAATTCCTCAACACTCACTCTTGTGTTGCTAGGCATAATTCCTCAACACATTTTCCTCGCAGCGTTGAGACGTGCAAGTTCCTCAACACTCACTCTTATGTTGTCAGGCTTAATTCCTCAACGCGTTTTCCTCTTAGTGTTGAGACATGCAAATTCCTCTACACTCACTCTTGTGTTGCCAGGTATAATGCCTCAACACGTATTCCTCGTAGTGTTGAGACGTGCAAATTTCTCAACACTCACTATTGTGTTGTGAGGCATAATGCCTCAACAGGTTTTTCTCTTAGTGTTGAGACGTGCAAATTCATCAACACTCACTCTTGTGTTGTCAGGCGTAATGCCTCAACACGTTTTTCTCGTAGTGTTTAGATGTGAAAATTCCTCAACACTCACTCTTGTGTTTTTAGTCGTAATGCCTCAACACGTTTTCCTCTTAGTGTTGAGACATGCAAATTCCTCAGCACTCACTATTGCTATGTCAGGCACGTTTTCCTCTTAGTGTTTAGGCGTGTAAATTCCTCAATACTTACTCTTGTGTTTCCAAGCATAATACCTGAACACGTTTTCCTCAAAGTGTTGAGACGTACAAGTTCCTCAACAATCACTCTTGTGTTTTCAGGCTAAATGTCTCACCACGTTTTCCTCCTAGTGTTGAGACGTGCAAATTCCTCAATACTTACAATTGTGTTGTCAGGCATAATGCATCAACACGTTTTCCTCTTAGTGTTGAGACGTGCAAATTCCTCAACACTTACTCTTGTGTTGTCAGGAGTAATGCCTCAACACGTTTTCTTCTTAGTGTTGAGACGTGCAAATTCCTCAACACTCACTATTGTGTTGTCAGGCGTAATGCGTCAACACATTTTCCTGTTAGTGTTGAGGTGTGAAAATTTCTCAACACTCACTCTTCTGTTGCCAGACATAATGCCTCAACACGGGTTCCTCGAAGTGTTGAGATGTGCAAGTTCCTTAACACTCACTCTTGTGTTGTCAGGATTAATGCTTCAACACGTTTTTTTTTTAGTGTTGAGAAGTGCAAATTCCTCAACCCTAACTCTTGTGTTGCCAGGCATAATGCATCGACACGTTTTCCTCGTAGTGTTGAGATGTGCAAGTTACTCAACACTCACTATTGTGTTGTCAGGCGTAATGCCTCAACACATTTTCCTCTTAGTGTTGAGACGTGCAAATTCCTTAACAGTCACTCTTGTGTTATCGGGCATAATGCCTCAACACATTTTCCTCGTAGTGTTGAGATGTGCAAGTTCCTCAACACTCACAATTGTGTTGTCAGGCATAATGCATCAACATGTTTTCCTCTTAGTGGTGAGACGTGCAAATTCCTCAACAGTCACTCTTGTGTTGCCAGGCATAATGCCTCAACACGTTTTCCTCGTAGTGTGGAGTCGTGCAAATTCCTCAACACTCACAATTTTGTTGTCAAGCGTATTACATCACCACGTTTTCCTATTAGTGTTGACACATGCAAATTCTTCAACACTCACTCTTGTGTTGTCAGGCGTAATTCCTCAATACGTTTTTCTCTTAGTGTTGAGACGTGCAAATTCCTTAACACTCACTCTTATGTTGTCAGGCATAAAGCCTCAACACGTTTTCCTCGTAGTGTTGAGACGTGCAAATTTCTTAGCACTCACTCTTGTGTTGTTAGGAGTAATTCCTCAACATGTTTTCCTCCTAGTGTTGAGAGGTGTAAATTCCTTAACACTCACTCTAGTGTTTTCATGCATAATGTCTCAACACGGTTTCCTCTTAGTGTTGAAACATGCAAATTCCTTAACACTCACTATTGTGTTGTCAGGCATAATGCCTCAACGCATTTTCATCTTAGTGTTGATATGTGTAAATTCCTTAAAACTCACTATTGTGTTGTCAGGGGTAATGCCTCAACACTTTTTCCTCTTAGTGTTGATATGTGCAAATTCCTCAACACTCACTCTTGTGTTGCCAGGCATAATGCCTCAATACATTTTCCTCGTAGTGTTGAGACATGCAAGTTCCTCAGCACTCACTTTTATCTTGTCAGGCTTAATGCCTGAACACATTTTTATCTTTGTGTTAAGGCGTGCAAATTCCTTAACACTCACTCTTATGTTTCCAGGTATAATACCTCAATGTGTTTTCCTCGTATTGTTGAGACTTGCAAATTCCTCAACACTCACTCTTGTGTTATCAGGCATAATGCTGCAACATGTTTTCCTCTTGGTGTTGAGACGTGAAAATTCCTCAATGCTCACTCTTGTGTTGTCAGGCGTAATGCCTCAACACGTTTTCCTCATAGTATTACGGCGTGCAAATTCCTCAAAACTCACTCTTGTGTTTTCATGCATAATTACTCAACACGTTTTCTTCTTAGTATTGATACGTGCAAATTCCTTAACACTCACTATTGTTATGTCAGGCGTAATGCCTCAAAACGTTTTCCTCTTAGTGTTGAGACGTGCAAATTCCTCAACACTCACTCTTGTGTTGTCAGGCGTAAATTCTCAATACGTTTTCCTCTTAGTGTTGAGACGTGCAAGTTCTTCAACACTCACTCTTGTGTTGTCAGGCGTAATGATTCAACAGGTTTTCATCTTAGTGTTGAGACGTGCAAATTCCTCAACACTCACTCTTGTGTTTTCAGGCGTAATGCTTCAACAAGTTTTCCTCTTAGTGTTGAGATGTGCAAATTCTTCAATACTCGTTACTGTGTTGCAAGGCGTACTTCCTTAACACATCCTTCCTCTTAGTGTTGAGACGTGAAAATTCCAAAACACTCGCTAGTGTGTGGCTAGGCGTACTGCCTCAACACATCCTTCATCTTTGTGTTGAGACGTGCAAATTCCTCAACACTCGCTATTGTTTTTCAAGGCGTACTGCGTCAAAACATCCTTTATCGTAGCGTTGAGACGTGCAAATTCCTCAACACTCGTTACTGTGTTGCCAGGCGTACTGGATCAACACATCCTTCATCTTAGTGTTTAGATGTGCAAATTCCTCAACAATCACTATTGTGTTGCTAGGCATACTTCCTCAACACATCCTTCCTCTTAGTGTTGAGACGTGAAAATTCCTCAACACTCACTCTTTTGTGTTGTTAGGCGTAATGCATCAACACGTTTTCCTCATAATGTTGAGACGTGCAAATTCCTTAACACTCACTCTAGTGTTGTCATGCATAATGCCTCAACACGTTTTACTCTTAGTGTTGAAACGTGCAAATTCCTCAACAATAACTATTGTGTTGTCAGGCGTAATGCCTCAACATGTTTTCCTCTTAGTGTTGAGGCGTACAAATTCCAAAACACTCACTCTTGTGTTGCCAGGTATAATGCCTCAACACATTTTCCTTGTAGTATTGATACATGCAAGTTCCTCAACACTCACTCTTGTGTTGTCAGGCTTAATGCCTCAACACGTTTTCCTCTTAGTGTTTAGGCGTGCAAATTCCTCAACACACACTCTTGTGTTTCCAGGCATAATGCCTCAATATATTTTCCTCTTAATGTTGAGACGTTCAAATTCCTCAACACTTACTCTGGTGTTATCAGGCATAGTGCCTCAACACGTATTCCTCTTAGTGTTGAGACGTGAAAATTTCTCAACACTCACTCTTGTGTTGTCAGAAGTAATGCATATACACGTTTTCCTCTTAGTGTTGAGACGTGCAAATTCCTTAACACTCACAATTGTTTTATTAGGCGTAATGCATCAACACGTTTTCCTCCTAGTGTTGAGACGTGCAAATTCCTCAACACTCACTCTTTTGTTGTCAGAAGTAATGCCTCAACACGTTTTCCTCTTAGTGTTGAGACGTGAAAATTCCTCGACACTTACTCTTGTGTTGTCAGTCATAATGCCTCAACATGTTTTCCTCTTAGTGTTGAGACGTGCAAATTCCTCAACACTCACTATTGTATTGTCAGGCGTAATGCCTCAACACGTTTTCCTCTTAGTGTTGAGGTGTGCTAATTCCTCAACACTCACTCTTGTGTTGCCAGGCATAATGCCTCAACACATTTTCCTCGTAGTGTTGAGACATGCAAGTTCCTCAACACACACTCTTATGTTGTCAGGCTTAATGCCTCAACACGTTTTCTTCTTAGTGTTGAGGCGTGCAAATTCCTCAACACTCACTCTTATGTTGCCAGACATAATGCCTCAATACGTTTTCCTCATAGTGTTGAGACGTGCAAATTCCTAAACACTCACTGTAGGACCATAATATCGCCATGATATTACTCTTGCGAGATTAACAACACTTCTGCGAACATCACCGCGAGTTCTTCAACAACACTTCATGAGTGTCACAGAATGATTTTAAGAATGACGTAATAGCTGACAAATGAAGAAACACAGGAAGAGCGTGATTATCCTATGATGATCACGACGCTTGCGAGAATGAACATTATAACTACTGCGATAATATCGCGAGTCAGATCCGAAATTAAGGGACAGATTAGCTAGCATCCACCATGTAACTATCCTATATAAAGAGACCCAGTAGATTCCGAAAGGGATGATGTATTTTTGAGTATTGAGAAAGTCTTGAGGAGAGAGAAAATTCAAGAGAGCGGTTGTATTCTTGATTTCTTCCATTTCTTGTAAACATTTCTGAGAATCAAATAATAAAGTGTTGTTTTTAATCATCAAATATGTCTTAATTACAGTAAATTCTTATCAAGGGTGTAGTGTAGGATTTCCTGCAACTACATTTTGGCGCCCGAAACAGGGATGAATTGTTGATTTTCTGAAGAAAAAGATAAAAATTGACATTGTAATTGAGAAGAATTTGGAGTAGATAGTGAAGGATTTTTTACGCAATTTCCAACAACTCTTGGAGATTAATGGCTAGAAGAAGAAATACATCAGAACCACCAACAACCGTTAGGAGGAGTAAAAGACTTGCAGGAGGTGAGACAAGTGAAATAGGAGAATCTTCAAGGTTCAGAACAAGAAGAAATAGAATAAGGAATGATGTAGAAAATCATGTTCAACAACCAAATCAGCAAACACCGATACAAGGTAGAGCTGTGGATTATGACAGAGTGAGTGTGCATACTTGGCGATCATGATCGATGGAAGAAGCAGAAGATCGACAATTAAGAAATGAAAGAAGAGAAGAAAGAAACCAAGAAGTAAATGGAGGATTAATACATGGAGATGATGAAAATGAAACATTAGAAGTTTTAAGACAAAGAATACAAGAGGAAATGAGGATAGAGGAGGAAGAACGTGCGAATCTAACAAGACAGAACCACGAGTTAAGAATGGAGAATTTGAGATTACAAAGTAGGAGATCAAGAAGTACTGCTAGATCAAGTTCAACATCATTTAGAGAAGAACCAAGGAAAAATTCCCCTATGAGAAATGCTGGAGTAAATATCCGAGAGGGAATGCAAAATCCAAATGAAGAGCAACATCATGGAGAAGAAGAGATGATTGATAATCTCTACGTTCCACATGGTGAAACTGTGAATGATAGACATGATAATAGAAATCAAGAGCGTGGAAATAACCAAGATGGTGAAGAAAATCGAGAAGAATGTAGAAGAATATTACATGGGTGCGAAATCCAAAGAAATCAAAGAATCATTGAGGACGAAATTGAGAGGCATTATGCTGAACAAGCACGTATAGCTTGCGAAAGAGAAAGATTAAGAGCAGAATTTGAAGAACAAGAGTTTCAAGAAGCAATACGGCAGAATAATCATGACAATCGAGAAAGGAGACGCACACAAAATCTCCATAGCAATAATATCAATGAGGAATATGACAGAATACAAAGGAGAATAGAAAGACAGCGAAGAGAAACGATGAGAAATGAAGAAACTCGCAGAGAAGAAATTGGAAGGCATAATCAGTTGAGAATTCAAGAAGAATGTGAAGAGGAAAATTGCAGGAGAAGAAAGAATGAAGATACTGATGAAGAAGCACAAAATCTCGCAGGACAAGAAATACACGAGTGCAAAAGGAGAGAAGTTGCACTGAAAAGACCAATTGTGCAAAACTCAGCTGGGAATGAACAAATTTTAAGAGAGTTAGCAGAAATGAGGGAAACTTTGAATAACAGAAGAGAAAGAGGCAGAATGCAACTTGATGAAGCCATTGAAGAATTTGCGAGAAGTCCATTCACTCAAGAAGTACAATTAGGAGGAATCCCTCCAAAATGCAATTTACCAGCATTAACCAGTATCTTCGATGGGACTACCTGTGATGTTTAACGTGTCAAGGCTTATGTTAGGTGTATGCTACAATGGGAAAACCATGATTCTGTATTATGCAAATACTTTACATCTAGTTTGACTGGCGAGGCGTTAAAATGGTTCGAAAGCTTACCTAAAAATACAATAACTTCTTTCGACCATTTGCAAGCTACATTTCTGGGAGCATATATAAGCAACAATTCTTCGCGGCCCAGTATTGAAGATGTGTTAGGGTTAAAACAGAGGATTGGAGAAAGTCTGAAACACCTAACCATAAGATGGTAAACAATGTGCAGTGAAATGGCAGGAAGAGTGGATGAGAGATACCTCATTTTATCTTTCATTAATGCAATGTTCACAACCAATCTGCTGTACATACAAATTTTCAGAATCAAAAATACCATCACAATGACTGAGCTAAGAGAACTACAAGAAGAATATATTGCTTTGGAGGAGAAACAAAATGAGATGGAATCATATCCAGTCGCAAAAACCAGCTCAATAGCGGCAAACGGGAGTTTACTTCCTAAAATGATTAACAATGTGGCGAGCACCTCGCAGCCACAGCAAGAGAAAGTGGTTATTGAAAACCATCAGAAATTAGTAGCCATGGGAAGCCGAGATCAAGAAGAGTATGAAAGAGAAAGGAATTATTACAATTGTGGTGGAAATAATAAAATTCAAAGACTTGATCAGCCGCAAGAAACTTATGGCGGTCAGAGGAAAAATAATTTTAGAGGACAAGGGAATCAAAGAATAATATGGGAAGAAATTAAGATGCCACCCCTGAATGCTAGCATAGAAAAAAATTAGGAGGCTATCATTCTGATAGAAAATATACCATCACCCTGGAAT
Organism: Papaver bracteatum; assembly: GCA_023529315.1. Taxonomy (NCBI): domain Eukaryota; kingdom Viridiplantae; phylum Streptophyta; class Magnoliopsida; order Ranunculales; family Papaveraceae; genus Papaver; species Papaver bracteatum. The sequence goes on from JAJJWX010001032.1 coordinate 150,730, forward strand.
ATGGGAAAAGAGCCACATCAAAATAATCGAAATCAAGAATTATGTCCTTATTATCATTTTCATGGACATTCAATAAACGATTGCAGGAATGTAAAAAGAATAATTTTTAGGATGATTGATCAGGGAAAGTTAAATCATTTTCTAATAGGACATCCGCAATCTCAGCAGTTACCACCAGCACCAGATATTCACAGAGTGAATATTGTAAAAGGTGCAGAAACATTTGTGATAGAGGTTGGAGTCAAGGCGAAGAATTTGTTCTGTAATTCCATCGTACATTCATACAAAACTATTGAGGATTTCCACGAAGATGTTTTAAGCAGAGTCTTCGCGAGATACACAGATGGAAGAGAGATAATGAATATTGTGAGAGTCTCGCCATTAGAGGAGTGGCAAAAGCAAACTATTTATTTCACTGCGCAAGAAGTACCAGAGCCTGGCAAGATGCATGACAACCCACTGGTGGTAAGGTTAGAAATAAATCCAAAAAAAATAGAAGAAGAAGATGAAGAAAATGATGATGATGAAACTGAGGATTCCTGGGCCATTAACAGAGTTCTAATAGTACTGAAAGTTCAGTTGATATCTTATTTTATCATACTTACAGAACCTTGGGTGGAAAAGACGAGGATCTGATATCATCAACCTATAAGATCTATGGTTTCAAAGGCACTGCCAACAAGCCCAAAGGGAAATTACAATGCGAATTCCATTAAAGGGGTTATCTTCTAAGATTCTATTATGCGTTGTGGATATTGAATCACCTTATAATGCCCTGATTCTCCGACCTTGGCTACATGGGATATTAGGTGTGGTGTCAACCTTTCACCAATGTATTAAATTTCCTCATCCTAATGGTGCTGGAGTAATAAATGGAGACTGGGATGATGGGAAGAAATGCTATGAAATTGATATAGAATCTTGCGAGGAAAGGGAAGCAAAGAACAGAAACTGGAAACGAAACATCAAGCAAAAATAAAAAGGTGATAAGCTGATGGTTGATACAATAGAGCGGGGAGATGAGGGAATAATGCGAAATCAACATGAGTTGCAAACTGTAAATGGCGAGCATCTCGCAGATGGAAAGAAAATATCAAAATGCAACAAAAGGGCAGGAGCAGAAAGTAGTAAGTAGAAAGGTAAAATGATGAAATTTAAGAAATTTATGAATGATTTGTTTCAAAAGAATATTTCATTTGAATATAAAAAAATGAAATTGAGAAGTTATACAAGAGTTTAAATGCAAATAAAGAGAAGATCAAAGAAAATAAATTTCATCAGAGTTGCAATACTCGCAAGAAACGCGAAAAAAAATTCGCAGACATAAGAATGGGACGAACCTATATGGCGTACACCCTAGTTCACGGATACAATTTCGCAAGAGGCAAATGTAAGACCTAAAGTGCGTCATATAAGGGGGTATCTCTTTGCGTGGCTCAGGGATAAGGCCATACCGCTGTTGGAACCTGAGTCACGGAGACTGGGATCCATCTCTTTGAGATACCTATCCAGGAGAAATACTTTGTATTTCCAACTATATAAGGTTATACCCTAGTTGTACGACCGAGGGTCTCTTCTAATGGGTGCAGAGTATGACCAAGGCGCTAAGGTACACGGTTGAGCCAAGAGTGCCCGGGATGGACGAACCTACCCAGGCCATTTTTGGTAAGTCTTGGCTATGATGCACTCGGCCTCAAGAAAACCCCACTTAGGGTGCAATCTCGTAACTATAAGCCATATAGGAATAAAGGATAAGAGGCTGCGAAAACAACTGGTTGTTGTTAAGACCGGATGGGAGGAGCTAGTCTTGTATGGGCGATGTGCCCTCCTTGAAGGGGCAACCAGGGGGAGTAAGGGCGGCACCCTCCATTAGGGAGCTGATAAGTGTCTTAAGACGATAATGTCATGGGGATTTATGTTCGCAAGAACATTTAGGACTATCATATTGTCGCGTGACAAATACAGAGGCAACAAGCCATAAGAAAAATTTAAGATGAGATCAATGGGTTTTTACATGAAAGTGTAAATACGTCCTGCTATTTCATTGCAAGACGGAAATGTCATGGGTCTTTGTTCTCGCAAGGAACTTAGGCATGTCATATTGTCACAGACATTTGACAACATATGGATAAGGCAAGATCAATGGGTCTTTACATGCGAATGTAAGGGCGTCCTGCGATTTTGTCGCAGAAAGAAACGTGGCGAAATAAGACCTTTAATTAGGAAGGCAAACTAAGACCACAAGATATTAACACATGACTGCATGATTATGGTTGCGATATTTGCACAATTTTATTAAGAATCTAATATGCTCAATATTTTATATTGCAGACGAATAACAGAGGAAAGTATAGGAATGAACAGAACGATAATGTTGTTATTCATCTTTATATAAAAGATTTATGCACAGATAGCTAAAAACTTATAAATATATTACTTAACCATATTGCACAAAAGAAATTGTCTTTTAATATAAATGCAGGAAGAGATAAGAAGAAGTTCATACACTAGAGAACATTAGAAGCTGGAGAAATTCGCAGCAAGTATACTACAAAGAGAAAAGGATAAGTGTACAGATATTACAGGGAAGAATATAAGAAATCTAATTAGATCCATCGTAGTCTTCGCCGTATTTTTTTTCTTCATCTCCACCACCTTCATCATGACCTTCATCTTCTTCAGAATCTTCAGCTTCGCTATCAGAAATGAAAAGATCAGGGACATTTTGTGTAACTTCATGCAAAATGTCAGGATACTCAGAATGAGGAATTTGATGATCATTACAGACCAATTTAATGGAGTCAATGCGAACACCAACAAGAGTGTTACTAAAATTCCTTCTCATAATTTCTAACTGTTCCTTCAGTCTTGAATACTTTTCGTTGCGAGAAGCTAGAGTTTTTGCGAGCACTCCCTTATCATCTTCAAGTTCTTTAACTCTGACAGAGTATCTCTTTTCAACTCCTGCGAATACAAAATAGCAAATCAGAAATTTAGTAGCAAACTATAAAAGACGAAAGACCAATGAGAATGAATAATTAGCAACATTCTCTTTCAGAAATCATGTCTCTAATCAAGGATGCTTGTTCAGTATGAAGACTAACATCTACACCTAGATTACTTCTGGCATTATCAAGAACTTTCTCAGCCCAAGAAAATTCTTCATCATTGCTAATAATAAGACAAGAGCGAACTCGGTTCTCTCTCGCAAGAAGATCTTTATTTTCGCTGATAAGTCTATCCCTCTCAATTTTAACATCATTGAGAATTTTATGGTAATCTTCTAGGGCTTGAGCACCATTTTTAGCAATAAGATCTTTCTCATCAATAAGATCACTATTCTTACTTCTCAATGTATTAGTTTCTTTTTTCGAATCAAGATAAAGACGCTTAAACTTATTAGTTAAGTCCAAGTTGAATCTGTGATCAATTTTTAAGAGATGAAGTTTGGATTTAAGTTCATCTATGGAAAGAGATCTAATTTGATCATCTGGGAAATTACATAAAGAGCTATTAAGGCGAGCAAGAAGGGTGTCCTCATCTACAGGTTCAGGAAAAGAGCGGAGGAATGTAGCCTCATCAGTAAGGTTATAAATATATGCAAAAATGATTACTTGGATAAGCTAAAATAGGGCAAAAGCATTAAAAGAAAAGGAGGAAAAATTTATACCATAGAGTTGCTGATTAGCCTTTTCAAGATCAGAAATCTTTTTTATCACTCGAAGCATCAATTTCTAATTGTTTATTCTTCTTGCGAAGCTCAGCAACCTCAGCTTATAATTCTCCTTTACTCTTGCGAAGATCAATAGCTTCAGACTCTAACTGTTCCTTTTGCTTGCGAAGATCTGCAGATTTAGACTTTAAATTCTCATTTTTGTTGCGAAGATCAGCACGTCTTTTCTCCAAATCTGAGGCAGCAATAAAAGAAGCTCTTCCAGCCTGCGAAGAAATGTAAAAATTGCTAAGACAGATATAATTCAAAATCTAAGGTATAAGGAAGAGGTAAAGAAGTGAAAACATACCAGAATACCGAGTGAATTCAAAAGACTTGGAGTCATCGATCTCGAGATTCCCTGGAAAGAATCATTGTCAACCAATAGGGAAGCATCGCAAACCTTTGCGAGAGCTTGAGATACTTCATTAACAGCTTCATGTAGTTGCAGGATTTCCCACACTACACCCTTGTCAAGAATCTATGAAAACTAAGTCATAATTGTGGATGAACAACAACACTTTTATTATTTCACTTTCAGGAAGATTTACAAGAAATATTAAAACTCAAAAGTACAACTTTCTTTTTGGAGTTTCTCTCTCCTCAAAATTCTCTCAGCTCTCAAAAATGCATCATCCTTTTCTGGATCTATCGTTCCCTTTATATAGAGATTTACATAATGGATGACAACTAAGTTTTCCTCCTATTTCGGATCTATTCTGCGATCTTATCGTGATCGTTACAATATTTCTCTATCGCAAGCATGATGACCATCGCATGATCAGTCTTATTCTTCTTTTACTTCTTCTATCGTCAGTTTCTTTTAGTTATTCTGTAACGCTCGTGAAATGTCGTTGAAGAATTGTCAGTGACGCTCGTAGAAATGTTGTTAATATCGCAGGAATAGTGTTGTAGCGATATTTTGGTACTACATCTTGCCTCTTCTCATGTCTTTTCTGCGAAGAAGATAAGATCATGAGAACTAATATTCTTTATTATTCTTCGCAACTTCTTCCCCTTTTATACTTTCTCCTCGATAAGATCCCGTTAATCCAGCCTTTCTTACACGTGTTGTGAATCCCTTCATTTACTGACACGTTCTTACTCCATATGTCCACTCCCCTTTGCCTATAAAAGGTTGAACTAACCTTCAAAATTAATTTTACTTTTCTGTTTCTTCATCTTCTTCATCTTCCGTCTGCAACTTTGCCTCTTCTTCATATTCTTCTACTGTTATTCTAATGGAGTCCTCAAGGTTTGTTTCTTGATTTTTAAGCCAGTTTTTATTTTCATTCTCCAATCTTTCTTATTTCCTTGTTATGTTTTCTTTTTAGCGGAAAGATTTCTAACATACAATCTACTACTCACAACCCTAATCCTCGCAAGAAACCATTAGAAAAGAAGAAGAGAAATTCTGCGAATGATAAGGTAGTAAGAAACACCCTTTATTTTTTAATAACAATATTGTTGCCTCTATTTCTTATCTGGGTTATTATTCGCAGAATGACGTGAATCCTGATAACCTCCCAAAAGGTCTCGCCATTTTAAGACACTCGGGGAAAATCTCATTATGCCCTCGTTAACATCTGTGAAGATTACTCCCACACCATCGCAACCAAATCTTTCTTCTCCTATCCGCGAGAATATCGTTGTTCATACCTCTACCCCTTCTGACATTTTGACAAACCAAGCTTCTAAAGCTGCTGCGACTGAGGTTCCTTATAGTCCTTTACGGCCTTCCACTGTTGTTTTTCCACATACTCCTCCTGATAACTCAACCATATCAACTGATCGCCAACTTACTCTCACTACTCTTTCACATTCTAAATCCTTTCCTTCATCAAGCGAAACTTTCGCAGGTGTTGATGTTGCTTTTAAAGTCTTGTCTAATATTTTAGACAATGCTAGAAAGTCTTCCACTGACCCTCTCCAACAGGAAGCTTGCGAGACTCTGTTTAAGTATTTTGGCTCTGATTGTAATGATTCACGAGCGGCTTTAGAGAATGAGATTGAAGTTCTGAGGAAAACTCTTCAAGCTAAAACTGCTGAGTGTGATACCTTGAATCACATGCTCCGTAACTCTTCTCTAGATTGCGAGAATCTTCGCAGAAAAAATGACGAGCTGAAAGGTATATTTTTCTTGCCTCTGCTCTTTTTTCTTTTCTGTTTCATATATATACTTTCTGTACTTAAACCTCCTTCTTAAATTCTTGATTCATATATTAGTTTCAAATCGGGCTCGTTTCATAGAAAGACTCAAATCTGAATCTATTGCTGAAGAAGTTCGCGTTGAAAGAGATTCTTGGATAAATCAACATACTCGACTAGACAATCTGTACACTTATTCAATTGATCGCATAAATAATCTTACTAATGAGAACAATCATTTATTGCAAAGGTAGAATTTTTTGAGTGGCGAGCTTGATCGCCTCTCATATTTGTTTTTTAAGGCTAATTTGGCGATGGAATCTTTATCAGATGAGAATAAAACCCTGTCCCAAGAAAAACATAGATTTTCAAACTTGATGACGATTTACTCGCAGCAAATAAGTAATCTTCAAAGTACATGTAATAGTCAAGAGCAACCTCTTCATTCTCTTAAGAAGGAGCTCAAGGAGTTAACTGAATCATCTGCCGCCGAAAAGGATAAGCTTATCAAGGGTAGATTAACTCTTAGTTTAAGAGACATCGAACTTCAAGACCAATACTCTCAGTTAAAGGAATCTCATTCTTCATTAGTAAAGGAAAATTCATATCTTCGCAACAAAGAAGAAAACATGAAATCTTGTCTGAAGGGTATGGTTGGCGATAAATTCGATGATGCCATGAATCAGTGGGAGAACTGTTTATTTGCTTTAATCCAAAACTTAACCTCGCAAAAAGAAGGTAGTCAGTTGACTGCCTCTCTTGTTGATCTTCTCATAAAATCTTATATTATGTTCCTTGCGAGATTCTTGTCTAACTGTTTTTTTTATTTTGTTGCTCGCAGAATCCGAAAGAAATCTTCATTCTACCATCACTGATCTGACCGCTACATTGGATAAAGTTCGCAAAGAAAATAAATCTCTTGCTTCTACTTGCCTTAGTGCTCACGACAAAGCAGAAAGAAGACTTGATTATCTTGAATACTTTAAGAATATAGAAATTAGGAATCGTGAAAGAGCTCTTCTTCTCCAAGTCAATCTTAGAGCTGAAGTTCTTGTGAACAATATTCTGCTTTCCCGTTCTCTTTCTCCTGTTTCTGTCCCTCCTCTAGAGGTTGACGATGATGAAATTCCTCTTCCCATGGATGAAGAGTTAGAGTTTACTAACGATGAAGAAAATACCACTCAAGAAAATCAAGAAGATGGTGAAGAAAAAGAAAAATTTCCTCCAAAATAAGTAATCGCTGATGAAGAATCCAGAGAAGAAGAAGCTCGCGGTGAAAAGGATGCTGATGATGTTGATGAATCTGACAAGAACAATAAATCTGGCGAGGCTTGAATTTTTCTTTTGTTTTCTTTTCCTTCTTCTTTCTCAAGTGATGTAATTTTTGAAACCTTTTTAGAATATTAAATTTTAACTTAGTCCTCTTGGAAGTTTTCAAGGAAGATAATGAAATGTCACTTCTCCATTCCCTTATCTGCCCCCTTATTATCTTTCTTGAAATGGTGAAATATCTTCTGTATCCTCTGTCTTTATATAAATATCCGTGATATAATAAATGTAGCTGCGATGTTCTGAAAGATTATGAAGGAATCTGCGATATTAAGAATTTTGGGTTCTTGTATATAATTCTGTGATGGCTGAATGTTTCCTGTAATCTTAAAGTAGAATAGTTAATTTGTAAGATTATTCTTTTGGTATTATTTTGCCTTCCTAGTTAAAGGTCTTATTTTGCCAAACTTTTTCTGTCTGCGACAAAATCGCAGGATTTCTTAACATTTGCATGTAAAGACCCTTTGATATTGTCTTATCCATGTTTCTTTCAAAATATTTGCGACAATATGATAAGCATACATTCTCTTGCAAGAATTTACCCTTATGACATTTCCGTCTTGCGATGAAATCGCATGACGTTTTTACACTTTCATGTAAAAACCCATTGATCTCATCTTAACATTTCTCTCGTGGCTTGTTGCCTTTGCATTATTTACGTCACGCGATAATATGACAGGCCTAAATTTTCTTGCGATCATAAAGCCCTATGACATTGCCGTCTTAAGACACTTATCAGCTCCCTAATGGAGGGTGCCACCCTTATCTTCCCCCTGGTTTCCCCTTCAAGGAGGGCACATCGGCCATACAAGACTAGATCCTCCCATCCAGATTTACCAACAACCATCTATTTTCGAAGCCTCTTGTCCTTTATGCCTATATGGATTATAGTTACAAGACTGCACCCTAGGTGGGGTTTTCTTCAAGCCAAGTGCATTGTATCCAAGACTTACTAAGGATGGAAAGAGAGTTTCGTACGCTCCGGGCACCCATGGATCAACTGTGTACCTCGGCGCCTTGGTCATACTTTGCACTTCTTGGAAGAGATTCTCAGTCGTCCAACCAGGGTATAACCATATATAGTTGGAAATCCAAGATCTCTCTCCCAGATAGGTTTTCTTTAACCCTAACATCTGCCTGACTCAAGTTCCAGCAGCGGTATAACCTTATCGCTGAGTCATGTCAAGAGATACCCCCTTTATGATGCACTATTAGGTCTTACATTTGCCTCTTACGAAATTTTATTCGCGAACTAGGGTGCACGCCATAAAGGTTCGTCCCATTCTTATGTCTCTGCGAAATTTTATTCGCTATTCTTGAGATATTGCTCGCTGTTTTTATTGTGCTTTGTTGTAAATGGAGATAGAAGAATTTTATTACCTTCTTCATTATATAACATACCAACATCTATTATCTTGTAGAAGATGTCATTGATAATACCTTTTTAGAAATAATCTATTCCGTGGTCTATCAAGTCTTTGACCAACATCTCTTCCTTCAGGATCCATTAGTTTGTATGCCCCATTTCCAATTATCTCTTTGATGATATATGGTCCATCCCATGTTCTCGCCAATTTTCCACCATTTTCTCGCTGATAACTTGGTGTTTCTCGCAGCATTAAATCGCCAAGTTGGAATTCATGCTTCTTAACACGCTTGTTGTATTCACGAGCTAATCTTCGATGGTAATTTTCCATATGTTGCAAAGTTTTTTCTCTTTTTTCTTCCAATTCATCCCATTTATTTAAAATCATTCCAGCACTTAGATTTCTTTCCCAAGCCTCTCTTTTTGTTGTAGGAATAGCGACTTCTGTTGGTAACACAGCTTCAACTCCATATGTCAAACAAAAAGGTGACATCCCAGTAGCTTCTCGTCTGGTGGTATTGTAGGCCCATTTCGCATTATGCACTTGTTCACACCATGCTCTTTGATACCCTTCTAATTTCTTTTTCAAGATATCTGCGATTGTTTTATTAGTTGCCTTAGCCTGACCATTTGCTTGTGGGTATAAAGGAGTAGATTTCCCGCATTTTATCTTAAATGCATTAAGAAGAAACTCTATATTCTGTCCCTCAAACTGCTTTCCATTATCAGATACTAGTTCTGCTGGAATCCCAAATCTGCAGATTATATTTTCAAAGATGAATGTAAAAATATCATTATCGCGAATATGTTGTACTGCCTTTACTTCTCCCCATTTTGTGAAATAATCCGTTGCGACGATCAGATACCTTCTTTGTCCAGAACTAGGTACAAACAGTCCTACAATGTCTAACCCCCATTTCCCAAAAGTCCATACACTTGTTGAAGATGATAATGGCGCTCCTGGCGCATGTATCCTTTTTCCGTATCGCTGGCAATCCTCGCAACGTATTGAGAGCTGCTTTGCATCCTCATGCATATATGTCCAGTAATAACCCTGCATTTTTGTTCTATATGCTAAAGATCTTCCTCCACTGTGATTACCATCGTCACCACTATGTAACATCTTCAATATTTTTTGTCCTTCTTCTCTCGTCAAACATCTTAGCGATGGTCCATTAAAAGATATGCGATATAATACTCCCTCTCTTAACTCATAATTGGTTTCCCTACTTTTTAATTTGTGTGCTTCTAATATATTTCTTGGAATTTCTCCTCTCGCCTGGTATGCATGAAGTTCTGCTCTCCAATCTGCGATATTGCTCGTGGGATCTTCCTTGCCAACTTCTACCATCATTACATCTATCTCTTCTTTTTCTTTGTTTATCGATGGATTTGAGAGTGTTTGAATTTTTATGCATCTCGCCAATGGATTTGTCATCATGCTAGATATGAAAGAAAAAGCGTCTGCGAGCCTATTATCTTTCCTTGATATGTGTCTCCATTTTATTTTTGGAATTTTCGCAGATAGTTCTTCAACAAGTTTTTTGTACTTCTTCAAAGATGGTTCATTTGTGGTATACTCTCCCTTTATCTGACGAATAACCAATTGTGAATCGCTGGTGATTCTAGCATTTTCCAACTTCATTTCTATCGCAAACTTCAATGCATGGATTACAGCTTCATATTCTATCTCATTATTAGTGGATGCAAATTCCAATCTAAATGAAAAAGCTGTTTTTTCTCCTTCTGGTGAAATGAAAACAACTCCAATCCCATTTCTTTATCCATTTGACGATCCATCCACTAATATTTCCCATCTATCAGGTTCTGTTAATAGCTCTTTTGGGTCTCCATGTTCTTCTTCTATATCCATCATCTCTTCTACAGCTTCGTCATCTTCTAAAGGAAATTCAGCTAAGAAATCTGCGATAACTTGTGATTTTGGCGAGGATAGAATTTCATATTGAATATTAAAGTGCCATACTTGCGCATTCTATCTCTCAAATCTTCCTGTTCTTTTTGAATTCTTCATCACCGATTCGATTGGCACTCTCGTTAACACTTTGACCTTATGCGCTTGAAAGTAAATTCGAAGCTTAAAAGTTGCGTGTACCAACGCTAGAATTAGTTTCTCAATCTTTGAATAATTTCTCTCTGCTGAATTAAATTTTTTGCTGATATAATAAATTGGTTTTTCTACCCCTGCATCTACTCGCAATAATACAACACTTAGCGCATATGGAGTTGTTGCGAGATAAATCAATAATTCTTCTCCCGGTTCAGCTTTCTGTAATATAGATATACTCGCCAAATGTTCTTTTATTCCTTGAAAATCTTTTTCGCATTCATCTGTCCACTTGAATTTTGATCCCTTCTTGAGTATATCGAAAAAATGTTTACACTTGTCTGAAGATCGCGAAATGAACCTTCCTAGCGAGGCTAAGAGTCCATTTAGTTTTTGCACATCTTTTACCGTCGCAGGAGTTTGCATATCGCGAATTGCTTGTACCTTTTCTGGATCAACTTTTATTCCCTCTTTTGACACAATGTACCCCAAAAACTTCCCTGAAGTTACTCCAAAGGTACACTTATCAGGATTCACTTTAATATTGAATTGTCGCATTTGATCGAAAATCTCTCTCAAATCTTGCACATGATTCTCAGCTTCTTTGATTTTGATCAGCATATCATCTACATATACTTCTAATGTTTTGTGGATCCACTTTGCAAACACCTTTTCCACCATTCTTTGATACGTTACACCAGCATTTCGTAAGCCAAATGACATCTTTGTATAACAATATAATCCTCTTGGAGCAAAAAATGCAGTATGTTCTTGATCTTCTTCAGCGAGAGGGATTTGATTATATCCTTTATACCCATCCAATGATGATATTCTTGCATTTCCTGCTGCTGATTCAACCATTTGTGGAATATCTGGCAACGGAAAACTATATTTTGGACATGCCTTATTTAGATCCGTAAAATCTATGCAAATTATTATCCCTTTGTTCTTCTTTGGGACCACCACCATGTTTGCAATCCATTATGGATATTTTGCTTGTCTTATAATTCCTACGTCGAGCATCTTCTGTAATTCTTCTTCTATTTGAGAATGATATGTTGTTGCGATCTTCGTTATTCTTTGCTTAAATGGTCTTATGTTTTTGTTGATTTCTAATTTATGACATGCTATTGACGTGTCTATCCCTGGCATCTCATCCATGTTCCACGCGAAGATATCTGCATATTCTCGCAAAAGATTTATAGTCCTTTCTTCCTCATCTGCCTCCATTCTAGTCCCAATGTTCAGCATTTTAGGTTCTTCTTTACTTCCAATATTTATTTATTTTGTTGGTTCAGCAGCAGTGTAGCTGGCTTCAGGTTCTCCCATTGGTGTTGGCGTTTTCATAACTCTCGTGAATTCATCTCCTTCTCGCGAAATTTCACTGGGCACTCCTTTTCCTTCTTTTGCTCTTATCATGTAAACTTTAAATTCTTCTTCCTTCTTTAATTCTCTTTCCAGTTTTCTGCGAGCCTTTCGCAACTTTGGACGTTCTTCATAATTTCTTACTTCAATTTGGTAGCACAATCCCTCGAAATTCACATCTCCTCTAATTTCTCCAATTCCACTAGGCATAGGAAATTTAATACATTGATGTAATGTTGACGCCAGATCCTTGATTGCATGTATCCACGGTCTTCCCAGTATCATATTGTATGGTGATTCCACATCTACCACACATAATGATATTTGTGTTTCAATTTCTCCTAGTGGAATTCGTACCATTATCTCGCCTTTAGGTTTTGTTACAGACTTTCCAAAGCCATGAACATAATACGTTGAATGAGACATTTCTTCATCCTTATATCCCATCTTCTTGAAGGTATGATAAAATATCATGTCTACAGAACTTCATGTGTTTACTAAAGTTCTATTCATAGCCCATTCTTCATCAGATTTTATCGATTTCTCCTTTCTCATTGGTATAGTGGTCACTGTGACCACCAATGGAGATGTATGACTTGAATCTTCTTCTGGTATTTCTGCTGTTGTAAACGTGATTTCTTGTTTTTCCCAATCTTTCAATGATGATATCTTCTCCACTGTCATAATCTTCCTTCCTTCAAAATCCCGTTTATGTATCCTTCCTTCGATATTTTCATGAAATTTATCAATCATTTCTTTTGTTATTACATCACCTTTCAATTTTATACAATCCTTTTTGATTCTGATCATTCTTCCTTCAACTTTCTCACCGATTTACTTTATAATTTCCCTAATATTGAACAATTTTTATCTTCTTCTTCGCTTTTTCTTATGTTTTCGTTAATTCATTCCCTGTTTCGGGTGCCAAAATGTAGTTGCAGGATTTCCCACACTACACCCTTGTCAAGAATCTATGAAAACTAAGTCATAATTGTGGATGAACAACAATACTTTTATTAATTCACTTTTAGGAAGATTTACAAGAAATATTAAAACTCAAAAGTACAACTTTCTTTTTGGAGTTTCTCTCTCCTTAAAATTCTCTCAGCTCTCAAAAATGCATCATCCTTTTCTGGATCTATCGTGCCCTTTATATAGAGATTTACATAATGGATGATAGCTAAGTTTTCCTCCTATTTCGGATCTATTCTGCGATCTTATCGCGATCGTTATAATATTTCTCTATTGCAAGCATGATGACCATCGCAGGATTAGTCTTATTCTTCTTTTACTTCTTCCATCGTTAGTTTCTTTTAGTTGTTCTGTAACGCTCGTGAAATATCGTTGAAGAATTGTCAGTGACACTCGTAGAAATGTTGTTAATATCGCAGGAATAGTGTTGTAGCGATATTCTGGTACTACACTTCATATCCATAATCATTTGGAATACCATGTGTAATATCACCAAAAATCTTAGATAATTGGTTCATAGGAGAGATGTCATTATTATCTTCATCTTCATCATCATCAGCATCATCGTTACTCGGATTTTCTTCGTTAGATTGAGGAGTTGAAGAAGAAGAGAGTTGGGTTTTTCTTTTCTTTAAGGGAGGAGCACCAGATTTCTCTCTGCGAGGAGCAGTAGACTTCTCTTTGAGAGGGGCAGTAGACTTCCCCTTAAGACCAACTATGGATTTCTCTTTAGTTCTCGCAGGCTTCACATGCTCGCTTTCTTCAATTTCCAGCGAACACAGATAAAGATAAGAAATAGAGGCAACAATATATTGTAAAAAGTTATAAAGAAATATTTCTTACTTTATCTATGAGAGATTTGAGAGCTAAGTAAATAGCAGGTTTCCCAAGACTATCGTAGCTGGCCTTCAACCTTTCAATCTGATAAAAAGGAAATAGTCAGCGAGAATCTAAAGACATGAAGAAAATAATAATGGTAATTTATTATGCAAAAAATTAAGAAAACATACTTCTTTATTTCTCTCAGGCCAGTTGAATACCCACTACTGGGTATTCCGTGAGACAGCGAGGTAAAGCATGGGTACCATAGATATATGGACCCTCTAAACATAGTGGAAAAATGAACCATTTGTCATCATTGGAATGGCGAGGACCTTGATTATTACCCGTATGCCAGTTGATATCTAACATAAGAGCTTCATCTTCAGCGATGTTATCTTTTTTTTGTAAGCAGACACCCCAGCAAGTGCTATCCTTTCTACAAGGGATTATATCGTAGTTTGCGAAGAAGTTCTCCATAGTATATACTTCGCGGAAACAATTGTAACATCTTTAAATTTAGGATTCATCGCAGCATCAGGGTAGCGAGATTTTTTACCAGCACCGCGAGTAGCATACTCAAGTATTAAGCGAACACAATCCCCACTTAATTGATAAACTGCCCACAAGAACTTCTCGTGAGACAATATCACATAGAATAAAGGAAGTTCAGGGACGTAGAGAGGAATGGGAAGACCATCCTCAAGTTTGCCTAGCGAGACTATGATCTTCTCACGATTACATGGAAAATCTTGAAAATAATGGAACATAAAGTTCAGATTTATGGTTTTGATTGGGAATGGTGGATAAAGTAAGACCTTTGTCTTGAAGTTCTTTTTGGATCTTCTCGAAAGCGATCATATATTTGTGACCATATGTAACCATTTTAGTATGGGAATGAAGAACTGAAAGAGTAAAAATCGAAAGAAAAATTATAACAGTAGCAGATCCGGAATTTACGGAAGAACAGTAAAATTGCAGAGAGGAGAAAGAAGAAAATAAAAAGAGGAAAAGAAAAGAATGAAAGAAGTATTTATAGAAGAAGAAAATTCTCGAGAAGATGAATGTATTTAATGCGAGGAGAAGACGTGAACGGTTAGAATACATCGGTTGAAAGGGACGTGTCAAAAGTTGAATGGAAGAAAAGACACGTGTAATAAATATGGCAATAGATGCATAAATGTGTCAGAACAGTAAAAATTAAAGAGATGAACAGCTGCGGCATTTTGATTCACATGATCTTTCCCCCCTCGCAGAAAAGACATGAGAAGAGGAAAGATGTAGGACCAGAATATCGCCATGATATTACTCTTGCGAGATTAACAACACTTCTACGAACATCACCGCGAGTTCTTCAACAACACTTCACGAGTGTCACAGAATGATTTGAAGAATGACGTAATAGATGACGAATGAAGAAACACGGGAAGAGCGTGATTATCCTGTGATGATCACGACGCTTGCGAGAATGGACATTATAACTACTGCGATAATATCGCGAGTCAGATCCGAAATTAAGGGACAGATTATCTATCATCCACTATGTAACTATCCGCTATAAAGAGACCCAGCAGATTCAGAAAGGGATGATGTATTTTTGAGTATTGAGAAAGTCTTGAGGAGAGAGAAAATTCAAGAGAGCGGTTGTATTCTTGATTTCTTCCATTTCTTATAAATATTTCTGAGAATCAAATAATAAAGTGTTGTTTTTTGTAGGTACTGAATATCGCAAGATAATAGTTCACGAGTATCAGGAGAAAAGAGTTATAAAATGATACGATGATAAAAGAAGCGCGGAGAAATATGAAGTTTTGCGAGGATAAAATAATTTTGCGAGTATAAGTTGCGATACTTCGTAACTCATGAACAGCTGTATAAATTTTACTATAAATAGGAGTTCAAATGTAAAATTCGAGAGGTTCTTTTAGTGAGTATTAGAAAATATCTTAGGAAAGAGAATAGAGAAAGTTGTAACTATTCTAATTCCATTTAGATACTTCTTTGTAATCAATTAAGAACATTAATAAGAAAATTGTCATTCATCATCAAGAACTTCTTGAGTTTTTACTAATTCTATTGAGGGTGTAGTTGTAGGTTATTCTGCAACTACATAATTGGCGCTAGAAACAGGGACTTGAGAATTGTGGTAGCCTAAATTTGAGGGAATTGTGGAAAATTTGAAGATCAAATGAAGTCAGTAGATGGAGATTGCAAAAAAGAAGAATGTAATATGATCACAAAGACAATGATTGATGAATTTCATAGTAATATGAAGGGAAAAATATACAAGCGAGATTGTAGAGGAAGAAAGATCATGGAGGAAGAAAAGATAACAACTTTAGAAGAATGGGAAAAGCAGAAAATCACATTTTCAGTAGCAGAAATTCCAAATGAAGACTTGAACCACACTTCACCATTGGTGATCACATTGCCAATCATGCTAGAAGATAATAAAGCTGAAGAAAAATGGAAATTAAACAGAATTTTGGTTGATACAGGGAGTTCTGTTAATATTATATTCTATCATGCACTTAAGGGGATGGGAATTAAAGATGAAGAAATCATAAATTCAAAGTGTCTTATTCATGGATTATGGAAATCTACAACAAAATCTAAAGGAGAAATCGTGCTGCGAATATTACTAGGAGAAATCGAAACACATGTAATCTTGTGTGTGATAGATATGGAATCTCCATATAACATACTGATAGGAAGGACGTGGATTCATGCGATCAAAGCTGTTGCTTCAACATTACATCAAAAAATCAAATTTCCTACACCAAATGGAATTCAAGAAATAAAAGGAGATCTTGATAGTGCAAAATTTTGTTATCAAATTGAAGTAACACAATGCGGAGGAAGAGCAAGAAAGAAACAACTTCGTAGGAAACTTGCGAAGGAAACAAGAAAAGAAGAAGAATTCCGAGTGTATACAATAAGATCAAAGGAAGGGAGAGGTATACCAAATGAAATTCCAGAAAAAGAAGGGGAACCAGCAAAAATAATTAAAGAACCAACACCTATGGGGGAGCAAAGTACAAGCTATGTTATGAAATTTGAACCAACTAAAGAAATAAATATTGGAAGTAAAGAGGAGCCTTTATTCTTACGAATTGGAACTAAGATGGATGAAGAAGAAGAGAAAAGGACTACTGATCTTTTGCGAGAATATAAAGATATCTTCGCAGGAAGTGTAGATGAGATACCAGGAATTGATCCATCAGTGGCATGTCATAGATTGAATATAGATAAAAATATAAGACCATTCAAACAAAGAATAAGGAAGATATCACAAAATTATCATGTACAGATAGAAGAAGAATTAAAAAAGATGTTGGATGCAGGGATCATAAGGGAAGCAAAATATTCAGAATGGATTGCGAATATGGTCATTGTTCCAAAAAAGAATAAAGGAATAATAATTTGCATAGATTTCACTGATCTAAACAAGGCATGTCCCAAAGACAGTTTTCCATTACCAGATATACCACAAATAGTGGAATCAGCTGCAGGTCATGATAGAGTCACTTCACTTGATGGATATAAAGGGTATAATCAAATATCACTCGCAGAAGAAGATCAAGAACATACTTCCTTTTTTGCTCCAAGGGGTTTGTATTGTTATGTGAAGATGCCATTTGGTTTGCGGAATGCGGGTGCTACATATCAACGTATGGTTGAAAAAGTGTTCGCGAAGTGGATACATAAAACTTTGGAGGTATATGTAGATGATATGTTGATAAAAAGCAAGGAAGCTAAAGACCATGTGCAAGATTTGAAGGAAATATTTGAGCAAATGAGAAAGTTCAACATCAAATTAAATCCTGAGAAATGTATAATTGGGGTTTCATCTGGAAAGTTCTTGGGATAAATAGTATCGAAGGAGGGAATACAAGTTGATCCAGAAAAGGTCCAAGCAGTTCGTGACATGCCAACACCTGCAACGGTAAAACAAGTACAAAAACTAAATGGACTCTTGGCTTCACTTGGGAGATTTATTTCGCGAATGTCAGATAAGTGCAAGCATTTTTTCAACATACTTAAGAAGGGAGCAAAATTCAAATGGACTGATGAATGTGAAAAAGCTTTTCAAGGAATCAAAGAATACCTCGCAAATACATCTATACTACAGAAACCAGAGAAAAACTAAGAATTATTGGTATACCTCGCAACAACTCCATATGCTCTAAGTGCGATTCATTACGAGCAGACGCAGGAGTAGAAAGGCCCATTTACTACATTAGTAAAACCTTTAATGCAGCAGAAAAGAATTATTCTAAAATGGAGAAGTTAATCTTAGCCCTGGTTTATGCATCATTCAAGTTACGAATATACTTTCAAACACATGTAATAAAAGTGGTAACCAAAGTCCCAATTGAATCAGTCATGAAGAACACAAAAAGGTCAGGAAGAATAGAAAGGTGGAATGCACAAGTAAACCATTACAAGATAAAATACGAAGTGTTGTCATCGCAAAAATCACAAGTTGTCGCAGATTTTTTGGCAGAATTTCCTTTGGAAGAAGATGAAGAAGTAGAGGAAATGATGGATGTTGAAGAAGAATTTGGAAATCCAAAAGACTTGTTAATAGAACCTGATAGATGGGAAATTCTGGTGGATGGATCATCCAATAGTGATGGAAATGGAATTGGAGTCGTGTTGATTTCACCAGAAGGATAAAGAACAGCATTCTCATTCAGACTAGAATTTGCATCCACGAACAATGAAACAGAGTACGAAGCTGTAGTGCATGCATTAAAGATCGCAATAGAAAAGAAGCTTGAAAGTATAAGGATAACAAGTGATTCGCAATTAGTGATTTGTCAAATTAAAGGGGAATATACCACAAATGAATCTTCTTTGAAGAAATACAAGAAACTCGTTGAGGAATTATCTGCGAAGATACCAAAATTAAAATGGAGACATATATCAAGAAAATATAACCATCTCGCAGATGCTTTTGCATTTATTCCAAGCATGATGACAAATCCAAATACAAGAAATATCCAAATACAAACAATTCAACACCCATCAGTGGACAAAGAGAAAGAAATTGAAGAAGTTGTTGCGATGGAAGTAGAAAGAGAGTTATCAAACAACATCGCAGATTGGAGAAAAGAAATTCATGAATACCTCGCAACAGGAGAAATATCCAGGAACAGACTAGAAGCACATAAATTAAAGAGTCGTGCAACAAACTATGAGTTGCGAGAAGGAATTTTATACAGAAAATCTTTCAATGGACTACCTCTCAGGTGCTTAACTCGCGAAGAAGGAGAAAAGATATTGAAGATGTTACATGGAGGAGAAGCTGGAAATCATAGTGTGGGAATATCTCTAGCATATAGAGCAAAGATACAAGGATATTACTGGCCTTATATGCATACAGACGCAAAATTGTTTAAATACGAAGATGCAAGGAATGCCAACGACATGGTAAAAGAATTCATGCACCGGGGGGCTACATTAACTTCTTCAACAAGCTGCTGGCCTTTTGGTAAATGGGGGTTGGATATTGTTGGACCATTTATACCTGGATCTGGACAAAGGCGATACTTGATAGTTGCAATAGATTATTTCACGAAGCTCGCAGAAGTAAAAGCAGTACAGCATATTCGTGATAAACATGTTTTTACGTTTATATTTGAGAACCTCATTTGCAGGTACGGGGTTCCAGCACAACTAGTATCTGATAATGGAAAACAATTTGAGGGTCAGAATATAGAGATGTTACTCAGTGCTTTTAGAATAAAATGTGGGAAGTCAACCCCGTTATATCCACAAGCTAATGGACAAGCTGAAGCAACAAATAAAACAATCGTAGATACAATCAAAAATAAATTAGAAGGACATCTCAAAGGGTGGTGCGAGCAAGTACCTAGCGCAGTTTGGGCATATAATACAACTAGAAGAGAAGCAACTGGAATGTCTCCTTATTGTCTAACATATGGATTAGAAGCAGTATTACCCACATAGGTTGTAATTCCGACAACAAAGAAATAAGCTTGGGAAAGAAATTTAAGTGCGGGAGTAATATTAAGAGAATTGGATGATTTGGAAGAAAAAAGAGAAAAGGTGTTGCACCATATGAGGATTTATCAGGAACGATTAGCTCGAGAATACAACAAGAGAGTCATTGAACGTGAATATAAACCAGGTGATTTGGTCATGCGAGAAACACCTCGATATCAAAAAGAAAATGGAGGGAAATTAGCACCAAAATGGGATGGACCATATGTTATTAAAGAAGTTGTAGGAAGCGGAGCTTATCGGCTGATGGATCCAGAAGGGAGAGACATGGGTTTGAGGCTTGGTAGACCTTGGAACAGACTATATTTGAAAAGGTATTATCCATAAAACTCATGAAATTTTTTACGAATATTGTTTGCTCGCAGGAAATTGGGAAAAGTTACGAATTTTCAAAATTTATATTCCGATTAAAATTTCATTAATTTGCGAATAAAAGACCGCAATCTGTGATCAGCCTCCAAAAAAGAAAGAGAGCCGCAGAAAATTTTATACAGGCAAACCTTTGTGGCGTACACCCTAGTTCGCGAAGCTATAATTCGTAAGAGGCAAAGTCCTAAAGTACGTCATTTAAGGGGGTACCTATAACGTGGCTAAGGGTAACCGGAACACCACCAAGGGCCCTTAGTACATGGTAAAAAATTTGGGGTACAACCCAATAATGGGGTACCTATCCGGGTTAGACACCTTGGATTCTCACCTAATCTAACGACATTACGCAATATAAAATGCGGTGTAAGAGGATTTAAGCTGGGCGACTAAGGCATACTGTCTTTCCCAAGAAGTGCAGAAAACAATCAAGGCGCCGAGGTACACGGTTGAGTCAAGAGTGCCGGGTGAGGTTGAACCACATCTGCCATTTTTGACAAGTCTTGGCAAATGATGTACTTGGCCCAAAGATACCCCATAGGGTGCAACCTCGTAACTATAAGCCCTATAGGCAAAAAGGATAAGAGGTTGCGATCAAAATCTGGTTGTTGGCTGAACCGGATGGGAAGATCTAACCTTGTATGGTCGATGTACGCTTCCTTGAAGGGGCAATCAGGGGGAAGATAAAGGGAAGCACCCTCCATTAGGGAGCTGATAAGTGCTATAAGACGCAAATGTCATGAGGCTTCTTGTTTGCGAAAACATAAAGGCTTGTCATATTTATGTAACAAATGAAGTTCTGCGAGCCTTCTAAAAAAAAAAAAAGAGGGGAGAAAGAAAGAAAGAAAAGAATAAAGAACTCGCAGAACATAATAAGGTTAAGATGAGATCAATGGATCGCTACTTGAAAGTGTAGAGACGTCCTGCGATTTCATCGCAAGACGGCAATGTCATGGGGCTTTATGTTCGCAAGAATATTTAGGCCTGTCATATTGTCGCAACAATTCCTGAAGAGGCTAAAATACTATACAAAGAAGTTAAGATGAGATCAATGGGTTTTTGCATGAAAGTGTAAGAACGTCCTGCGATTTCATCGCAAGACGATAATGTCACGAGGTTGTATGTTCGCAAGAATGTTCAGACTTGTCATATTATCGCAAATAATTAATACAAAAGAGGTGGCAAAATAAGACCTTTACTTAGGAAGGCATGATAAGACCACAGAAATTAATGAAATTTATTGCATCAATATCACTGAAGAAATTATACAAGAATATACATTATGAAGATCTGAAAAGAAGACAACTTCGTCAATATCATTGAAGAAATTTTACAAGAATATACATCAAGAAATTTTGAAGAGAAGACAGCTCTGTCAATATCATTGAAGAATTTTTACAAGAAGTCCTATCAAAAAAGACAACATCATTGAAGAATTTTAATGAAGACTTAACAAAAGATGCGATTTTGATAACAATCAAATACAGATAAGTTCATATTCGTAAAAATTTACGAGAATTACATACTTCTTATACTTCTCCATATATTGAATATTTCACAAAAAGATTGAATACTTCTTATAATTCTTCAAGAATATCTCATATTTATTATACTTCAAGAAAGTTAAATAATCATTATACTTCGTCATATGTTACATAATTATTCAAAGATCGAATACTTCTTATATTTCTTCATTTGATGAATTGAATACTTCTAATACTCTTTATATCTCTTCATTTGGTGGATCGAGTACTTCTAATACGTAAAAGGGAATTGAGTATTTCTAATAATTCATTTGGTAAATTGAATACTTCTAATACTTCTTATATCTCTTCATTTGATGGATTTGGTACTTCTAATACTTCTATAAAGGTTGAAACTTCGTAAGATAAACTGAGGCAGATATTTCAAACAATTTTTAATCATTTAAAGAGAAATAATAGGGGGAAAAGGATATACTAAGCTTTATCTGTGAGTTATATATTATTTCTCTTCATATGATCAAATGGGGCAAATTTAGTCAAAGAAAGGTTAAATTATCTTCGCAAAATATCAAAAAGAAAGGATTAATCATCTTCGTAAAATATCAGATGTACTTCTCAAAAAATAGAATTGTTCGCAAAAAGGAAACCAACAGTAACTAAGGGAAGGAACTCAGAAGAAAGAAAGACAGAAGAGTCAATGATAAATTGAACAAGGAATATTATCATGCTTCATCAACACTCTGTGCTGGATCTTTAAGATCAGAAGGGTCATTATCATCCTTCGACTTTTGCGAGATATCATCCTTGAAAGAATACGCAGCAGGGACATCTCCTTGAGGAATAGATTCTTTCTCATCATCAAGATCTTCATCATCACTCTCATAATCGAAATCACTATCAGGCTCACGAGCAACTTCATCGTCAGATATCTTCATAGGAGTAATCTTTACAGGAGGCAAGCCTCTTGATAAGAGAATGTTATTCACAAAGACTTGAGCTTTCAGATGACTTTCACGAAGTATAGCTTTTTGATGATTGGTATCTTCGATATATTTGGAATAATCAAGATAATTGAAGCTCCGAGTAGCACGGTCACGAGAGTTGATTAAGCGAGTAGAAAGCAAAGCATTCTTCTTACGAAGCTCAGAACAGGAGGCTTCTAATCCAGCTTTAGCGTTACGAAGGTGGTTCTCAGATTCTGCAAATAAAACAAAGTTCAAAGAATAAAATTTGCGAGTATAACGAAATTTAAAGATATACCAGAGGCAGTCAAATTTTAATGACTACCTTCGCTTTGCGAAGTAAGAGATTGAGTTAAAGATAGACAACAGTTCTTCATCTGATTCATCGCATTATCAAAACCATCACCAACTAATCCTTTAAGTCGAGATTGAAGCTTTTGATCTTTAGAAAGGAGAAAAATTTTATCCTTCGCAAGTTTGGCATTAAGACTTTTTAATGACGAGTAATATTCTTCAAGTTGATTCTTCTTAGCACACAAGACTATATTCTTATTAATAATGGAATTCTTCTCAATAACAAAAGAATTTCTTTCAGCATCTGAAGACTTATTTAATTCTTCAAGTTCACCTTTCAACAAAGAAAGAAGATTTTCTTGATCACAACATTTATTCTGAAGAGTCTTTAATTATTGCGAAGAAACAATCATTGTATTCAAAAACGAACATTTCTCTTCTGATAAGGTTTTGTTCTCTTCTAATAAGGTTTCTATTCTCAAATTAGCTTTGGTTAAGGAAGAAAAAAGTTGAGATATGTCATCATTCAAAAAATTTCAATTATATATTAATTGAGTATTCTCTTGAAAAAGAGCATCAGAGTTGTCAAGAGCACACGAGTAAAGATTAGATAAATGGGAGAATTGGTTTGAGAGGCTTTCATGCTTGGTTCGATATTCTGTTGCATCTGATTCATGGTGAAGTACCAATCTTCTACATTTCTGGATGGATTCTATAAAGGGGAATGGGTTTTAATGGATGTTTCAAGCATATGAAGAATATAAATAAATAAAAGAGAAAATATGAAGATAGTAATCATACCTTTCAATTCATCATTTCTTTTGCGAAGAATCGCACAGTCCAGAGAATTATTCTGAATATGATGATTTTCTTTACGAAGATCCTCGCATTCTGCTTGAGAAGCTTTCAAAGATTGGCGAAGCAATTCAATTTCTTTTTCCAAGGATTGACGTAAATAAGAAATGTCTGGATTGACGAAATTATTCAGAACTTCGCAAAATTCATATTGCGAACGAACATTAGTAGACTTCGCAGTACTGGTCAAAACCTCAGATAACATTCGGAAAGTTGAATAAATTCCATCTCGAATTTCTTGAGGAAGAGGAGAAGAATTTGAAGGAATAAGAGCAAGCTGCAAATTGTCTGGAGAAATAGCACTCAAAGGATTTGGGGACAAGATAGGTTTTTCTAAAGAAGAAGTTGAAGAAATATTTTGCGAGGGTTGTTTTTCAAAAGAAGAAGTTGAAGAAATAGTTTGAGAGGGTTGGTCTTGAAGAAGTGTTGATAAATTAACATTGATAGGAGATTGAAAAGAAGGTAATGGAGTAGAGGCAGGAGTATGTGAAGAAGCATTTTCACGAGGAGGAGAGGAAAATTCCTTATCAACTTCAGGAAGGAAATCATCAATCGGAATTAATGGTGTGGGTTTAGTTATTCGAGATCTCTTGCTTGGATTTGGTTTTTTGTCAACCTGCGAATAAAAATGTAGATTAAAAACTGAGGCAACAATATATTGTTCAGGAAAGAAGACAGAGTATTTTAACTACCTTTTGATTCTCAGATTTTCTTCTTCGTGGATTAAGGCTTGGATTCTTTAGTTGAGATTTCATCTGAGAAGTTATTTTGCTGAAACAAACCAAAATCAGATAACAAATTATACATAAATTAAAGAGGAGAACAAATGAAATACGCAGAGATAGAAAGAAATTACCTTGGAGAACTCATGAAGATACAGTAGAAGAAAAAATTGCAGAGAAAATAGTGATAGAGAGTATGAGTAGAAGATAGAATTGCGGAAACAAGAAAAAGAAAAGGAAGAGAATATAAAGAAGTTATATAAGGGAATAACTAAAAAAGAACGGTTACAAAAGACGTGTCAAAATTTCAAAAGACTAAGTAACGGTTATGTTCTCACGATCATTTCTTCTTCGTAGAATTGACATGAGAAGTGGCAAGATGTAGGTACTGAATATCGCAAGATAATAGTTCACGAGTATCAGGAGAAAATGATACGATGATAGAAGAAGGGCGGAGAAATATGAAGTTTTGCGAGGATGAAATAATTTTGCGAGTATAAGTTGCGATACTTCGTAACTCATGAACAACTGTATAAATTTTACTATAAATAGGAGTTCAAATGTAAAATTCGAGAGGTTCTTTTAGTGAGTATTAGAAAATATCTTAGGAAAGAGAATAGAGAAAGTTGTAACTATTCTAATTCCATTTAGATACTTCTTTGTAATCAATTAAGAACATTAATAAGAAAATTGTCATTCATCATCAAGAACTTCTTGAGTTTTTACTAATTCTATTGAGGGTGTAGTTGTAGGTTATTCTGCAACTACATTTTTAATCTTCGAATATGTCTTAATTACAGTAAATTCTTATCAAGGGTGTAGTGTAGGATTTCCTGCAACTACACTCACTCTTGTGTTATCAGGCATAATGCCTCAACATGTTTTCCTCTTATTGTTAAGACGTACATATTCCTCAACACTCACTCTTGTATTGTCAGGCGTAATGCCTCAACAAGTTTTCATCTTAGTGTTGAGACATGCAAATTCTTCAACACCCACTCTTGTGTTGTCAGGCGTAATGCCTCAACATGTTTTCCTCTTAGTATTGAAACATGCAAATTCCTCAACACTCACTCTTGTGTTGTCATGCATAATGCCTCAACACGTTTTCCTCTTAGTGTTGAGACGTGCAAATTCCTCAACACTCATTATTGTTTTGTCAGGCGCAATGCCTCAACACGTTTTCCTCTTAGTGTTGAGACGTGAAAATTCCTCAACACTCACTCTTGTGTTGTCAGGCGTAATGCCTCAACACATTCCTCTTAGTGTTGAGACGTGAAAATTCCTCAACACTCGTTACTGTGTTGCTAGGCATACTGCCTTAACACATCTTTCCTCTTAGTATTGAGGCGTGAAAGTTCCTAAACACTCGCTAATGTGTTGCCAGGCGTACTGCCTCAACACATCCTTCCTCTTAGTGTTGAGACGTGCAAATTCCTTAACACTCGCTACTGCGTTTCCAGGCGTACTGCCTCAACACATCCTTCCTAGTAGCATTGAGACGTGCAAATTCCTCAATACCCGTTATTGTGTTGCTGTAGTAATATGAAATCCCACACTACACCCCTCACAAGAATTCATCATAATCAACACATCTACAAAAGATTAAGAACAACACTTTTATTAATTGATTCACAGAAATATTACAAGAAATGGGAGAAAACAAGAATACAATCGCTCTTTTTAACTTCCTCTCTCCTAATGACTTGCTCAACACTCGAAAAAGATCTCCCTCTCCTTACATTCACTCAAATTTTTATATAGGGAATTACATAGTGGATGACAGCTAATATGTCCTTTATTTTAGGATTTGACTTGCGATATTCTCGCAAGAGTTATATTGTTAATTTTCGCAAACACTCTAAACATCGCAAAGTCAACACACTTTTCTCATGTTTCTACAATCGTCATCTGTTACGTCATTCTTCAAATCATTCTGCGACGCTCGCAAAGTGTTGTTGATCAAGCTTCGCAAATGTATCCTTCTTGCAATATTCGGATCCTACATCTTGCCTCTTCTCATGTCTTCTCTGCAAAGAAGAGAATGTCCTGAGAAACTGTTTTTCAAAATGCCGCAGCTGTTCATCTTTTCTTTCAACTTCTTTTTATATCGACAAGGCTCCGTGAATTAAGCATAACCGTCAACACGTGTTGAATATTCCTTTAATTACTGGCACGTTTTTTCATTAACCGGTCATCTTCCTTTGCCTATTTAAAGAGGGATCCGGAAGAAAGAGAGTTTTCTTCTTTTGTTTCGTTTTCACCTTATTCATCATCATATCTCTGCAAATCTTCATCATATGCAAATGTAGATGGTGGATTTTCGAAAAAGGCTAAAATCGTAAACCCATAATTACACGAACCTCTGACTCAGCAATCATGCGTGAATATGGAGACATGGGTCTCTCATCGAATCCTCTGACGGAGAACACTTTCTCTCAGAGTGCATATAGATATGTAGTCTCACAGCTGGACAACGGCATATCTCATGAGTACTGAATACTTCAGTCATTATTTCTATCACGGGATGAACAACTCCCGAACAACTTGTTCTGCTAGTATAAAGTCATAAATTAATCATTCCTAAATTCTTGGATTCATCCGCAGAATTTCTGAAAATATTCAACTATTTTCGCAGATATCTCATTACGCAAACCATGGTTCTTCCCAGCAGAAGTCCATGGATTAGTAATAAATATTGGACGCACGGGCATCAGAGCTACCTCCTGAGCAAGCCTTGTATTAAACTTAAATTCTTGGATTCATCCGCAGAATTTCTGAAAATATTCAAATATTTTCGCAGATATTTCATTATGCAAACCATGGTTCTTCCCAGCAGAAGTCCATGGATTAGTAATAAATATTGGGCGCACGGGCATCATAGCTACTGCCTGAGCAAGACCTGTCTTAAACTTAAATTCTTGGATTCATCCGCAGAATTACTGAAAATATTCAAATATTTTCGCAGATATTTCATTACGCAAACCATGGTTCTTCCCAGCAGAAGTCCATGGATTAGTAATAAATATTGGACACACGGGCATCAGAGCTACCGCCTGAGCAAGCCCTGTCTTAAACTTAAATTCTTGAATTCATCCAGAATTCTTTGAAAATATTCAAATATTTTCGCAGATATTTCATTACGCAAACCATGGTTCTTCCCAGCAGAAGTCCATGGATTAGTAATAAATATTGGATGCATGGGCATCAGAGCTACCGCCTGAGCGAGTCCCTGTCTCAAACTTAAATTCTTGGATTCATCCGCAGAATTTCTGAAAATATTCAAATATTTTCGCAAATATTTCATTACGCAAACCATGGTTCCTCCCAGCAGAAGTCCATGGATTAGTAATAAATATTGGACGCACGGGCATCAGGGCTACCGCCTGAGCAAGCCCTGTCTCAAATGGTGCAATTGTATTCAACAATGATACATTAACAACCACCGCACGAGCGAGTATTTCAAAATACGATGAAACGATGAACCTATGCAAAATAGGACGAAAAATAACAAATAAATAAAAATTGACCAAGGCGCTGGGAGCATGGACCCACTAACCGGCCGACCGTGCCGTGGTCAATCCCACACCAGTCTCATATTTTTATCATATTTTTGTTGTTTTCTCTGAGTTTATAAAAACCTTTCATTTGAACGAATATCCTTCGTTTTGAGGAAACTCCTCAGTTTCATGGTGCTTCCTTCGCGCGGAGCAAATAATATAAAATTAGGGAAAAACGTGATAGGGCGTGACCATTGGCCAACCGGCCATGCCTTGGTCCCAGCCGGCCCACATCTCATGATTCCTCATTATTTTATTATTATTTCCCTAATTTCATGAAAACTCCCTAATCTCATGATATTTCCTTCGTCCCATGAAAAATAATAAAAATTAGGGAACCCGTTCGCACGAGCCATGGCTGGTCGGCCAAACCCTAGATGGCTCACACGTCCTACTCTTTTATTAGCATATTTTTCATGTTTTCATAATCCCATGGAAATTCCTTGATTTCATGATATTTCCTTCAAATTATGAAAATTCCTTCAAATCATGAAATAATGCATAAAATAGGGAAAACGCACGGGACCGGGCCCACACGCTCACACGTCCCTTATTTTTATTGTTTATGATTTTTATGTTTCCTTCGTCTCATGGAAACTCCTTGATTTCAACAAAACTCTTTAATTTTAGCAAAACTCCTTTGTTTTATCATATTAGGAAAAATACTATGGGACCGGCCCCTTTGATTTTTCCTGAGTTTTACTCTCTGGATGTTTTCACCTCCCGAAAGAGCTTAAAACCTAAATATTCCCGCGTTGGGATATAGGAAATTCTTTCCGTACGGAATGGAGGGGCGGACCAGCAAAATCCGAGTCCGTATGAGAAATATATGTTGATTCTACCAAAGGACGCTGATTAGGGTTTCAACCAATCTGGGAGTGCTCAAACGATCAACATTTGATCCCGTGACCACCCAGGGTCGGTTTCATGACCCCTTGGTCGGTCCCTCACCTCTTCATAATTCCTTCACTTTTCATTATTTTCCTTCATCCGATGAAGTTTTGATGGTTTTATCAGAAAACCTTAATTTTGTCATATTTTCTCAAATGGTCGCTCAAACGAGCACCAAAAAATATCAAAATTCTCAAAACTGAGACACGGACATCTCAACAACGAAAGCATGTTACCTTGACCGATCAGGGTTGGATTTGTGGCTCGCAATGAGCCAGTTTCACGTGTTTCTCACAATCTGACCTAATTTGCACAATTGCACGTATTAGGTCCAAAACTCTCCAAACAATTTCGGAATTTGACGGAGTGATCATCATTTGATCCCGTGACCACCCAGGGCTGGTTTCACAACCCCTTGGTCGGTCCCTCATGTTTTAATAATAATTAATTAGGTTCTATCATCTAATGCTGAACCCAGCAGTAATTCAGTAAATGATTAAACCAGCATTTAATCATTCTTTCTACAACTCACCAAATCTTCAAAGAGGTCTTGGATTTTTCTCACGTGAGCATATGAGAATTTCATGGTCGATCCATGGTCCCATGAAGCCGGTTCTCCTTCATTCTATGTTTAATTTCAAATAAATCATCAATTGGTCATCAATTGATCAAATTAGGGTTTCTGAATCCAAGGATCATGATTCCAGATTCAAACACTAATAATTTCACACTGATCTCATGATCAATATTCTTATTAATTATGCTCGGTTCAACTACCAGCGCTTTAATTAATATTTTATTTTGGTCACGCTACCAATATTTCATCAGACGAGCAACACTTGCTCAGATGAGCAATATTTACTCAAATTAACGAATATTGGAACTATCAATATTAAATAAATTAGCGAGCAACACTTGCTCTCCTCAATGTGAGGATCCTATTACTGTCTCAGCAGACATGTTTGATTCATGAGTTGCAGAAAATTTTATAAAATCATGGTTAACTCAGCAAATACGTGGACTCATCGTCCCACGAAGTCATGAAATCAGCAACTGACTTAATTAACCACGAGAAATCAATCGTGTCACTTGGGGGGATATCAACTAGGGTTTTGGTTTGGAGGTATACGACACTTGTGTTCAAACACACGATGAAATGTGAGCAAGTCGTGCAATCAGTTGAGTGAGTTAGCGAAGTAGTGGGTGGAAAATCAACCAAGTCTCTGCACGATGAGCGCAACTGGTTTCGAGCATTATTTCCATCTCTCCACTCCTTCACTCCATAAACTGTCACACTTCATGGGATCATGGTGTTTTCAAATCCGGCATTATATAATGTCTCTGAATCCTGATTGAAAAGGACAAGATTCGAAGGGTTCTAAAACATTCGAACAACAATCGTCTGAACGAGCAATTTCTCAACAAAGTTCATACAGACGCTCATTCGTCTACACGAACTCACAGAAATCACTCTCAATCAGGAAATATTCAATTATTCAGAGCATTACATGGAAACCATAACACACCTACAATCTCAGATCACCATTGATCTTACACATTTCTCAGCTTCCCTCCTACAGTCCAACCCATCCTCTCTTGTGACCGAATTTACTCTGGAACGGCCATTGTCTTGGTTTAGGATGTAGTACTACAGATTGGTCTCTCGAAATAAAAAGCACCCCCTTCATAGCGGTGCATCTGTGTGATGTTGAACATTTCACTCGGTTCAAGGAATCTCCTCCACACGGTCGTCCTTAATTCCGCAAAAACCAACAGATCATTTTTCCCCATCTACAGATTGGCGACCATAGTGGGAGATCATTATCTCGGTTAAAATCTCTTATTCTCACAAGATGGTTGGTCTAAGGTCAGGATCGGTCACAAACCCTAACGCAAAATCGCTAGTACTAGCAACAATGAAGACATCCCGGAAACCGTTCCGGCCACTAACACTGACGGTGGTGATATCGCTCCTCCTCACAACAACACAGAAGGTCATCCTTTGTTCGTCCGACAACCCAAAGAGGTCATAGGAAACCCACCACCAACTATGGCTGATCTCGTCAAAGTGCAAGAAACTCTTGCAAAAAATCAGACAGATATGGCCGCGTCACAACAAAAGATATTTGATCACTTGAAGAATCTTACTGCCAAGCTGTCAGAGAAAACTCCAGACAAAGGGAAAGAGAAGGAAAAATCCTTAGATGTTGGTGACCCTGAGGTAATTCCAATTCACACCGTGGACGACGATGAAACCAACAAAGCTACAGGAAATTCATCAGAAAAGAGTCATCAAGTTTCATCATTTGGGAAGACTTGGAGCGCCTTCTGGAGAGTCATGGGTAAGACAAGACACAGCATGTCCATCGTCACCAACCTCTCTATCCTACCGCTAACATCACTCCTCCAAGCACTGATTCTCTAGTGATCACCCATGTAAGTGACGGCACTGGCGCCATCAACAATCCTCCTTTCGGTTTATCTCTTGAAGAACCAAAGGAAATCAGCCTACCATAGTTGATCCCATGAGGGTTCAGACTGACGTAGCTGCATCACATAAATAATTGTGTGCTCATCTCAAAACTCTCACAAACAAGATTGCGTCTGAACGAACTCAGCATCAACACGAGAAAGGAAAAGCTAAAGAAACATCTTCAACTGCTGATCCTGAAATCTCTCCAATCCATGTTGTACATGATGAAGAATTCCGCAAAGCTGCAGATGACTCTCCAGCAATGGAACCCGCATATTTCATCACACGTGAAGACCTAGAGCACTTATTTAAGGATCGAGGAAAAGATAAGGCATCATCTGCCCATCTTCATCAACCTTCATATCCTGCCTCCATACATAGGATTCCTCTTCCAAAGAATTATTGGGCGAACACGAGCACAATATGTCGTCCGTCTGAAGGAATTTTCAAAGTCTCTGACAGGCAGAGCATACACCTGGTACAACAACATCGCACCGGGAAATATCACCGATTGGAGAGAGATGATTGACTTCTTTGTGTAAGAGCAAATCACTCTCTCTAATCTATAAAGGATGTTTTGAAGGAGCAACGAACATCCTGATGATTATGTGAAAAGATTCAGAGTCCAATCCCTGGATTGTTATGATCCAAATGTCACAGAACAACAGCTGGTAGATTTGTGCATCAATGGCATGCTCCCGGTTTACAGTGACTTACTGGAAAATCATCGATTCTGAGACTTTCTCAGGGCTCCATGAAGCCGCGAAGAGATCAGCAACCACTGCACCTGCTCTTTTGGAAAGAACAAAATCCACAAAGACTGAAGAATCGCGAGACACTTTAGGAAGTAGGCGTATGATCAACAAGCAGTACAACCTCTAGCCTTCCACAAACACTATTTCATAAGGGAGCAAATGGAAAGCCAAAATTCCGTGCAAGCATACCTCAGCTCCTTCAAAGGCACAAAGCAAGAATAATCAAGATGCACAATCCTATGACCAACACACAAGAGTTGTTGATCAAAAGCACATGAATTTCCTTTTCCATTGAAGAGGTTGTATTTGCGGATTATCTCACAACTACACCCTCATTAGAATCCATTAAAATGATTCCTAAACCTAATTAATTTGATATGAAACTAAGAATTAAGGTACTAAAATTATAAAGAGACACAAAGATTTTTACGTGGTTCGATCAATGTGATCTACATCCACGGTGCTTCACTAGTGATTGTATGTGATTACATGATTTTACAATTGAGACTCCATTAATGAATATTTGGAGCTCTAGAATTTTGGGGAAGAAGATGATAAAGAAAATAAATCTCTCCTAACATTTTTTCTCTCCTCCTAAAATTATCCCCTCTCTCAAAATGTGTCTCTCTCTTTCCTCTCATGCCTAAATGGCTATTTATATGATTTTACACATTGGATAACAACTAATCTTTCCCTTAATTTCGGATCAAAGAATCATCATACGAACCTTCGCAAATTTACTTCACGAACTTCCTTTACTCGTAAAACGTTCTTCGTGATTTCTTTATCTTCGCAAAATATTCTATACTCGCAAAATGTATTTTCTCTCCATAATTTCGTAAGTTATCATTTGTTGTGATATTCCGCTCCTACAGAGGTGATCGAACTCCTAGATGTATGGATCCAAGATGGTGCAATCAAGTTGATGTATGTCCGGAAATAACCAACTAAAGAAGACATGGAAAGTCTTCGTTACTGCCGCTTCCACGGGTTCGTCAATCATCCCACAAAGAAACTGCGCATTTTTGAAACACATTCTCAAAGAG
Source organism: Papaver bracteatum (assembly GCA_023529315.1). NCBI lineage: Eukaryota > Viridiplantae > Streptophyta > Magnoliopsida > Ranunculales > Papaveraceae > Papaver > Papaver bracteatum. The sequence goes on from JAJJWX010001032.1 coordinate 183,944, forward strand.
AAGCTTGATCCGCAATATCTTCAACTGGGGACTGAAGGAGTACACAAGAATCCTCTCCTAGTCAGAACCTTTACACTTATTGGACAACCTATCAAAGAAGAAGTTCAAGACGAACATGCGTTATCTGCCGAAGGGACAAAGGAGAAACATGTTCACAGTACTGAACCACATCGTGTCAATAAGTCCATACCGAAAATACTTCTTGAGCCTCCATCCACAGATCAAGAGATGTACGACTGGGGACTGCTTACCACAGTCAATCTCAGAAGAAACGAATTTGGAAGAACGTTGATCGATATCGAGACCACCATCAACAACATTCCAGTAAAAACCATCGGATCTGCATGCATCGCTCGGCAAGAAAGTACTCGTTCTCCTTCTCAATCAGAAGACCTCGAAGGAGCGCTCGGAAATACTCATGGCTACATCACTCTCATAGTGAACATAAGTCCAACCTAGACAGAAACAAAGTTTCGCATAATCAGGAAGATCCAGGATATGACATATCCTTCAGATGAGCGTAGGTCCACATTGAAAATATGGATACTTACGGATCATCTTTGGTTACACATTCCTCCAACGAAGGAAGTTCTGGTCCAGAAGGTTTGACGGACATTCCATCATCAGAGTACTTCGAGGAATTTCAAACTTCGACAAGTTTGAAGCAAAAACCTGCAAAAGATGCATAGATATTCGTCAAGAGGTTCCACACTCAGGCAAGTTTCATTCACTTCATGTCTATGTCATTTATTTCCTCACATGCCATCCTAGCACGGGGATTCAATTCTGCTAGAAACTCCGCAAGATGTTATGAATGGTAGCTTCACCGGATTATCATTTTACCAAGTGGTTGAATCTGACACTTCAACGCTAGAGCATCTAAGGAGTCTTCAAATTGTACTCCCAATCAAAGAGTACACCTTCGATATTGACGCCTCTGGCTTCAGCATAAATACATCGAGGACGACATACTGATTCACCACCAGCGCAATTGAAGTGCAACTAAACTACAATCGCTGAGTATTCACTATCTCCATGACAAGACTTCTGAAGCAGATGCAATATCATTCACCCATGGAAGGCACGAATTCCTTCAACATACGCTGGAGACTTGATCTTACTGGAGAAAAAGGTTTTATTTTAATAAATGTTATCCACATAACAAGTTATTGCGACCAAATGTGATTCCATGAAACTTCATCAACGGGATCTCCCTACATCACAAGCTCCTGCACGACTGAGGAACTTATTCTCTTCACCGATCACACCCAGAATGAAGGCTACTGATGCAATTCGCCGCAACATCGTCGACTCACTGACGAATCCAGTTCACAGTAAAATCATACTGTTCAGGAGAATTCATGTTGAACTCCCAGAACACCTTCATCTTAGAGATGCTCAACCTACCAAAAGACTCGCTAGATGGAGGAGCAACTACTGTGTCTATAACCATGGTTTTATCCTTTTCGGTATTTGAAGCAACTTCAATCGTGGTATCATCATTAACAATAATCTCTAAGGGAACACCATCCATGATCTCAACATCAACAAATATCTCTGGAGCGTGATCATTCATGGTCTCAACACCAACAACGGTCTCAGGAGCAACATCCTCAAAGCTTCATCAACTAATCATTCTCTGAAGTAGTACACATGAAGCGGACTTCTCTAAGAACCAATGATTCATATCAAGATGTGTAGGCCTGATAACATGCTCACATGAAGTCTTCCCAAAGCTGGCATGACTGGTGGGCATTATCCAAAGTCTTCTACAATATGTTCTCGTCACCTCTACAGATGAGGTACAACACACTTCAGGTCATGGGTTTGCAAAAAACGTGCCAATGGTTGAGGAATGGGACAATACTTCCTCAACAAAAGATGTTCGCCTGTGTCTCTTCAACAACATACCAAAAGGGCGCATTAATTGGACATACAAGCTGAAAGATATGTCCTTTACCGTCAGGTCTACGAAACCTAAGAAATTTGTACGGGATTACAAATTGCAAATGTGCACGCTTCGTTGGCGGACTTCTACAACTCCAGATTGAGTGATTCTTCTATCATTTAATAACTCAGTCTCTTAGCCTCAAAAGTTGGGGTCAAGCATTGAATTCCGATGCCGTGTGAGGTTCCTACGGCTCCCAGAACATACTAAATGCAAGAATTCATGGACGGGATTCATAACCTCTACAGTCGATCGATGTCCACCAGGCCTTTCACTAAGTCCTTCATCAAGGTACCTCCAGCCTCCTGGTTAGCTCGTCTACTTCATCCTCTTCAACACAACATCACTAGTAGGGAAAGGAGCGTCACCCCTTTTCTGCTTTCTTTATAACTTAAAGTCTTTCACGGAGCCACTTCATATTGAAGACAAGTTCTTCAGCATTCTTCAAGTTTTACTCCCAATCAAAGAGTAAATCTTGGGAAACAACATCTCTGGCTGCAATCCTAATATCATCTATAACACGCAAGATGGCCTTTACTTGTTTCGTCAAGAAATAACTACGTCCTGGATCCCGAGTAACAACAATGTATCCATACATTTCCTATAGTTCCTTGTATATAGCAACATATCCGATGGGAACGCTAAAACCTCCAACAAGCTGGTGATATAACTCACTAAATTGAGGATAAAGGAAACCCCTGCAATGGGATACTCATGCACTATCATCTGGTTCCCAGTTACTGGAGCAGTGTCATAGAGACAACTTTAGGGGAAGTATCTTCTGCTATGTCGGGTTCGGGTTCCACCTTCTGAGGCACAATTGGAGTTTTTACCACCTCCACGGCATCAGCGACCGACACTTCATTATCCTGAGGTGCAACTATGAAAGTCTTGTCACCAACGATTCCTGGATTGCCCAAATCATCATTATTGGATCCATGATTCCCAACTTCGTCGTTTGGCACCTAATGCGAAGATTACATGGGATTAGAATGATTCAAATGAGATATACTTACTGGGGAATCTCTAAATCATTTAAAGGCTCGGAAATACTGGAATTTCCATTAGCAAAGCCGCTATCTCCATTCGGTTCGGGATTTCGGGAATTCTCCATATTCCCATATCCCAAAGAAGAGCACGCTTCATCAGCATGATGCTAATCTACAATGATTTCTTCATGGATTCATCATCAACAATTATTATTACTTCATTCAAGGAGATTCCAAGATCACCTGCACGAAAATATACTTACATCAACTTTTTCATCAGTGCTGGATTCATTAATTGCTTGTCCGGGAACAAGTTGAAGACCATCAATCGATGGAGAAAAAGTCTAGAAGAAGTAACAAACCTTGGTCTCATAATCCTAATTGCACGGGCAAAGTCATGACACAAGGAGCGCTAACAACTCGTCAAAGAAACGGCTGGGGACTACATGTCATTTGCTAGCATCATGTAGTCATCACTTCTGGGTTCTCTGCTCTTGTAGACTTTATTCCATTTCTGTGGAGTCAACATATGTCCAGGATTCCACTATACGATCATCCTGTGGAAAATCTAATGAAATTAGCAGAAGTACAACTCAGTATTAAGGATCACTTACCATCACTCAGAGGTCCCAGAAGCACCATTTCTTGAAGCTGCATCTGTAGAGATATCATCTATGGAAATATCATATTTGGAAGCATCGTCATGAGAACCGGTCATTCTTGCAAAGTTGCTATGACGTACATACAACATTCCTACTTCAGTATATCATCCGTAGATGCAGATTTCATCAAAGCAGTGGAATTAAAGCACAACAGAAATGATCAGGATGCTCACACCAGCATCTACAAAAATGGTAATTCTTAACTCTTACCTTTTTACACTTCCACTAACAGTAGTGAGAGTAATGCTAGAGTTAATGCTCCAAAATCGTCTGCTTCTTCAAGACCTACAAAAGACGTTCAAGAACTCAGATTTTTCATAAAATCATCAACTTTTCTACTGAGTGAACATTCACCATAGAATTATAGAAACTAAAACATTATTTCATCATAAATAATTTTATCTCTAAGCAACATCACACAAAACTCAAGTTTTGATTTTAGAGAAACAATATATATCTGCATATATATATATATATAAACAGAACGTTTATTTACTCACGTAAATAAATGAATATTTTTCAACGTGAGCCAAGCTCATAAAAATAAATCGTGGATACTCCACAGTTTCAAAGAAAAAAGAACTTTTCCATGAACCGACCATGTTTTTACAAGAAAACTCTTTTCCTTCGTGCCGTCATACGTATTTGAAACGAAGGTTTATTTCAATTTTGTGAGAACTCACGCATTACATGATAAAGTTTTACATGAAATCTCATACAAAAAATTTTATCACTGGACACAAGTTCATATATACATGAAGAGGAGAACTCTCTTCTCCGAATCATCGTTATTCTTTTAAACGAATATTTTACTACGGTTTTGTGAAAAATTCACTTTTGTGATAAAACTTTGGCTCACGTGAAAGCTCATCAACATAGTTTCATCATTTAACCTACATATTCACATATGAAGGAAAACCTCTCCTAAATCAGGGATTATTACTAGTTTTCAAAAACTAACGATCAAACGAACATACGTTTTCAAAAACGAGGGTTTTCGATGAAACCCACTCATATATACACGGGTATATAATTTTATCATGAAAAATATGTGAACAACCCATAGAACTCATGAACATTAACAAACATCAGCAAAAAAAAAAAAAAAAAAAAGTTCGGACGCATACATGTCGGCGCCGCCAACAAACGGCCGGACGGTGGCGGCGGCGCTGGTGGTCTGGCAACTTTTCCTCCTCTTGATGCTGGCATGAAGGTGACGGATATGTCTCATCCCGCGAATCCTAAACGACCAAGTACCCGTCGTCCAAATTAGCGGTTCAACACCAATTCATGCTCATAAAATGACGCTCTAGCATGCCGCTGGAATCTTCATTCAAGTTATGGCATGCTCGTACGATCGAAATCCGATAACATCTTAACTTACGACTGAGTTCAATTACTTGTATTGTTATGACCGGAAAATCACCATTCAATGCTGACTGAGGAACACAACTTTCCTCACTAAGCAGGGGACTTAATGTAGATGGTGGATTTTCGACAAAGGCTAAAATCATAAACCCATAATTACACGAACCTCTGACTCAGCAATCATGCGTGAATATGGAGACACGGGTCTCTCATCGAATCCTCTGACGGAGAATACTTTCTTTTAGAGTGCATATAGATATGTAGTCTCACAGCTGGACAACGGCATATCTCATGAGTACTGAATACTTCAGTCATTATTTCTATCACGGGATGAACAACTCCCGAACAACTTGCTCTGCTAGTATAAAGTCATAAATTAATCATTCCTAAATTCTTGGATTCATCCGCAGAATTTCTGAAAATATTCAAATATTTTCACAGATATCTCATTACGTAAACCATGGTTCTTCCCAGCAGAAGTGCATGGATTAGTAATAAATATTGGACGCACGGGAATCAGAGCTACCGCCTGAGCAAGCCTTGTCTTAAACTTAAATTCTTGGATTCATCCGCAGAATTGCTGAAAATATTCAAATATTTTCGCAGATATTTCATTACGCAAACCATGGTTCTTCCCAGCAGAAGTCCATGGATTAGTAATAAATATTGGATGCACGGGCATCAGAGCTACTGCCTGAGCAAGCCCTATCTTAAACTTAAATTCTTGGATTCATCCGCAGAATTGCTGAAAATATTCAAATATTTTCGCAGATATTTCATTACGCAAACCATGGTTCTTCCCAGCAGAAGTCCATGGATTAGTAATAAATATTGGACGCACGGCATCGAGCTACTGCTCGAGCAAGCCCTGTCTTAAACATAAATTCTTGAATTCATCCGCAGAATCTGCGAAAATATTCAAATATTTTCGCAGATATTTCATTACGCAAACCATGGCTCTTCCCAGCAGAAGTCCATGGATTATTAATAAATATTGGTCGTACGGGCATCAGAGCTACCGCCTGAGCGAGTCCCTGTCTCAAACTTAAATTCTTGGATTCATCCGCAGAATTTCTGAAAATATTCAAATATTTTCGCAAATATTTCATTACGCAAACCATGGTTCCTCCCAGCAGAAGTCCATGGATTAGTAATAAATATTGGACGCACGGCATCAGGCTACTGCTTTGAGCAAGCCCTGTCTCAAATGGTGAAATTGTATTCAACAATGATACATTAACAACCACCGCACGAGCGAGTATTTCAAAATACGATGAAACGATGAACCTATGCAAAATAGGACGAAAAATAACAAATAAATAAAAATTGACCAAGGCGCTGGGATCATGGACCCACTGACCGGCCGACCGTGTCGTGGTCAATCCTACACCAGTCTCATATTTTTATCATATTTTTGTTGTTTTCTCTGAGTTTATGAAAACCTTTCATTTGAACGAATACCCTTTGTTTTGAGGAAACTCCTCAGTTTCATGGTGCTTCCTTCGCGTGGAAGAAATAATATAAAATTAGGGAAAAACGTGATAGGGCGTGACCATTAGCCAACCGGCCATGCCTTGGTCCCATCCGGCCCACATCTCATGATTCCTCATTATTTTATTATTATTTCCCTAATTTCATGAAAACTCCCTAATCTCATGATATTTCCTTCGTCCCATGAAAAATAATAAAAATTAGGGAACTCGTGTGCACGAGCCATGGCTGGTCGGCCAAACCCTAGATGGCTCACACGTCCTACTCTTTTATTAGCATATTTTTCATGTTTTCATAATCCCATGGAAATTCCTTGATTTCATGATATTTCCTTCAAATTATGAAAAATCCTTCAAATCATGAAATAATGCATAAAATAGGGAAAACGCATGGGACCGGGCTCACACGTCCCTTATTTTTATTGTTTATGATTTTTATGTTTCCTTCGTCTCATAGAAACTCCTTGATTTCAACAAAACTCTTTAATTTTAGGAAAACTCCTTCGTTTTATCATATTAGGAAAAATACTATGGGACCGGCCCCTTTGAGTTTTCCTGAGTTTTACTCTCTAGATGTCCTCCCAAAAGAGCGTAAAACCTAAATATTCCCGCGATGGGAGATAGGAAATTCTTTTCCGTACGGAATGGAGGGGCGGACCAGCAAAATCCGAGTCCGTATGAGAAATATATGTTGATTCTACCAAAGGACGCTGATTAGGGTTTCAACCAATCTGGGAGTGCTCAAACGATCAACATTTGATCCCGTGACCACCCAGGGTCGGTTTCATGACCCCTTGGTCGGTCCCTCACCTCTTCATAATTCCTTCACTTTTCATTATTTTCCTTCATCCGATGAAGTTTTGACGGTTTTATCATAAAACCTTAATTTTGTCATATTTTCTCAAATGGTCGCTCAAACGAGCACCAGAAAATATCAAAATTCTCAGAACTGAGACACCGACGTCTCAAAGACGAAAGCATGTTACTTTGACCGACCAAGGTTGGATTTGTGGCTCTCAATGAGCCAGTTTCACGTGTTTCTCACAATCTGACCTAATTTGCACAATTGCACGTATTAGGTCCAAAACTCTCCAAACATTTTCGGAATTTGACGGAGCGATCATCATTTGATCCCGTGACCACCCAGGGCTGGTTTCAAAACCCCTTGGTCGGTCCCTCATGTTTTAATAATAATTAATTAGGTTTTATCACCTAATGCTGAACCCAGCAGTAATTCAGTAAATGATTAAACCAACATTTAATCATTCTTTCAACAACTCACCAACTCTTCAAAGAGGTCTTGGATTTTGCTCATGTTAGCATATGAGAATTTCATGGTCGATACATGGTACCATGAAGCTGGTTCTCCTTCATTCTATGTTTAATTTCAAATAAATCATCAATTGGTCATCAATTGATCAAATTAGGGTTTCTGAATCCAAGGATCATGATTCCAGATTCAAACACTAATAATTTCACACTGATCTCATGATCAATATTCTTATTAATTATGCTCGGTTCAACTACCAGCGCTTTAATTAATATTTTATTTTGGTCACGCTACCAATATTTCATCAGACGAGCAACACTTGCTCAGATGAGCAATATTTACTCAAATTAACGAATATTGGAACTATCAATATTAAATAAATTAGCGAGCAACACTTGCTCTCCTCAATGTGAGGATCCTATTACTGTTCAGCAGACACATTTGATTCATGAGTTGCAGAACATTTTATAAAATCATGTTTAACTCAGCAAATACGTGGACTCATCGTCCCACGAAGTCATGAAATCAGCAACTGACTTAATTAACCACGAGACATCAATCGTGTCACTTGGGGGGATATCAACTAGGTTTTTGGTTTGGCGGTCTACGGCATGTGTGTTCAAACACACTATGAAATGTGAGCAAGTCGTGCAATCAGTTGAGGGAGTTAGCGAAGTAGTGGGTGGAAAATCAACTAAGTCTCTGCACGATAAGCGCAACTGGTTTCGAGTATTATTTCCATCTCTCCACTCCTTCACTCCATCAACTGTCACACTTTATGGGATCATGGTGTTTTTAACTCTGGCATTATATAATGTCTCTGAATCCTGATTGAAAAGGACAAGATTCGAAGGGTTCTAAAACATTCGAACAACAATCGTCTGAACGAGCAATTTCTCAACAAAGTTCATACAAACGCTCATTCGTCTACACGAACTCACAGAAATCACTCTCAATCAGGCAATATTCAATCATTCAGAGCATTATAGGGAAACCATAACACACCTACAATCTCAGATCACCATTGATCTCATACATTTCTCAGCTTCCCTCCTACATACCAACCCATCCTCTCTTGTGACCGAATTTACTCTGGAACGGCCATTGTATTGGTTTAGGCTGGAGTACTACAGATTGGTCTCTCGAACTAAAAAGCACCCCCTTCATAGCGGTGCATCTGTGTGAGGTTGAACATTTCGCTCGGTTCAAGGAATCTCCTCCGCACGGTCGTCCTCAATTCCGCAAAAACCAGCAGATCATTTTCCCCCATCTACAGCAAATTTCCTTATTTATCAAATTCATCTTCTGATACTATTATCTTCTATTTCCATGGAGTCACCAAGGTTAATTCTTCTTCTTTTTCTTCTATTGATTTTGCTGAAACTGATTTTGTTTTGCTGAAATCATCTTATTTGTTCTTTGTGTAATTCCCATACTGTTTCTTCTTTTTCAGCAAAAGCGCTTCCAGTACCAAATTTACAGTCCCAAACCCTAATGCTCCCAGAAGTTCGCAACTCAAGGTTCCTGCGAGAAACAGAAAGTCTGTGAATGACAAGGTAGTAACAAATACCATTTTTATTTAATAACAATATTGTTGCCTCTGTTTCTTATATAAGTTGTGATTCGCAGGGTGATGGGGGTGCTACTAATCCTCCCAAGAAATCTCGCTAAGCTAAAACTGTTGATGTTTCTGTTTCTTTTCCCAAACTTGGTTTTTAAACCTCTTCTTCGCAAAATGAACCTCCACTTCCTGTTTGCGAAAATATCGTAATAAGCTCTGATATTTTAATTAATCCTTCTATGGGTGAAATACCTATTGTACAACCTGTTGCGAATGAAACCTCTTCCTCCCCTACAACCAATACTTCTCAAGTTCATTCCACCATAACCTCAACCCTTGATCTGCCTCACACCTTACCCTCAAATGACGTCTCTTTACCAGAATATGACGATCATCAAATTTTTATTGTTACCACTTCTTTATCCGAGTCTCTCCCTTTCTCTAAGGAAACTGCAGATAGAGTGGCTCTTGCCTTAAATGTCTTATCTGATCTTTTGGTTGACGCCAAGAAGTCATCTATGGACCCTGTCAAATCTGGTATTTGCGAAATTTTAAGTAAATATCTTGGTTCTGATAGGACTGCTTCGCAAACATCCTTAGAGAAGGAAGTTGAATTCTTGAAGGAGAGCCTTCGCCTTGAATAGTATAAGTTTCAAAATGCTTCTTTGGACTGCGAACTTCTTCGCAAGAAAAATAATGAATTAAAGGGTATGAATTTATTTTCTTCTTTCTTAACTTTCCTCTTAAGAAATTTGTTCTTTTCATGCTATTCATTCTTAGAGGATTTTTTTTTCCGCTTGTTAAGCTTTAAACCATAAACGAATGATGGAGAGATTTTAGTTTGAATCTGCCGCTGAAGAAATTCGCGTTGATAGAGATAGTTGGATGGACCAATATAACCGATTAGATAATCTTCATACATACTCTGTTGATCAAATAGATAATCTTACCAAAGAGAATACTCAATTAGTTCAAGAGCAAAACTCATTAAGCAGCGAAATATCTCGTCTCTTTTTTTTTTTGACTAAATCTAACTTAGAGATGGAAACTTTATCAGATGAAAATAAAACTCTATCTCAGGAGAAGCGAGCTCTATCAAATATGGTGGCGATCTCTTCGCAGAAACTAATTGTTCTCCAAAAAGTGTGTGATAGTCAAGAACAATCTCTTCGCTCGCTGAAAAATGAACTTAAAGAAGTAACTAAATCATCTATTGCTGAGAAAAATACACTTATGAAGGGTAGGACAATTTTAAGTGTGAAAGCAAATGAACTTCAAGAATAGTACTCCAAATTAGAAGAATCTTACTCTTCTCTTGCGAAGGAAAACACTTTTCTTATTTCTAAAGAAAAGAATTTAAAATCTCGTCTGAAAGGTCTAGTTGGGGATAAATTTGATGATGCCATGAGTCATTGGGAGAATACTTGCTTGGCACTAATTCAAAATCCAATATCTCAAAAGGAAGGTAGTTATTTTGATTGCCTCAAACATCTTTATTTTGTCAAACTTCTTTGCAATATTTCCCTTGCGAGGTGTTCTCCTAAATAATTTTTGCTTTTACCTTTAGTAGAATCTGAAAGAAAGCTTCAGTCTTCCATTTCTACTTTGGATTCTAAACTTACCAAGGTTCGCAAAGAAAATGGTTTGCTTGCTGCTCATCTTGCCCGCTCTCGCGATCGAGCAGAAAAAAAGTATGATTATCTTGAATATTTCAAAAACATGGAGATTAGAAACCGTGACAGAGCTTTTCTGCGCCAATCTCATCTCAGTGCTGAAGTTCTTGTGAATGAGGTTCTGCTGTCCAAATCTTTTTCTCCTGTATCACTCAAACCTCTGGAAGTAGATGGAGATGAAATTCCTCGTGCTGGTGACAGTGACTTTGATTATGAAAGAGGTGAAGAAAGTGCTTCCAAGAAATTTTAGAAGAAGAAGAAGATATCCATACTAAGGAAGGAGATGCTGGTGATGAGCCAAATGAAGAAGAAACCAGAGTCGACCAAGATAAGGAAAACACTGGCAAAGATGATAAAGTTGGTGGAGATGATAAGGTTGGCGAAGAAGATAAAGCTAGTGAAGAATATCTTGAAGTATGAGTTCTAGTATTATTTTCTTGAATTACTCTTTCTCCTCTTGCGAACAATGCACTTTGGACCTCTTTTGGAATCAATTTTGCTTTTGGTATTTTAAGAACTTGCGAGAAAGATAATGACATCTTATTTATTGATTCCCATACTTGCCTCTCATTATCTTTCTTGTGATATATGATCTTCATGAAGAATGATTAGTACTTTACCAAAGGAATTTATTTTATTATGTGGTCTTATTTTGCCTTCCTAGATAAAGGTCTTATTTTGCCATCTTTTGTATTGCGACAAAATCGCAAGACGTTTCTACACTTTCATGTGGAAACCCATTTATATTGCCTTAACTTTTTATTCTTTTGTATTTTTGCTGCGACAATATGACAGGTCTAAATTTTCTTGCGAAATTAAAGTCCCATGACATTGCCGTCTTGAGACGAAATCGCAAGATGTCTTTACACTTGCATGTAATGAACCCTTGATCTCGGCTTATCTTCTCTTTTGTATTATTGCCTCTTCAGGAATGTTGCACAAATATGACAAGTCTTAATACTCCCGTGAGTAAAAAGTCTCATGACATTTGCATCTTAAGACACTTATCAGCTCCCTAATGGAGGGTGCCGCCATTATCTTCCCCCTGGTTTCCCTTTCAAGGAGACGTACATCGGACATACAAGACTAGATCCTCCCATCCAGTCTTAACAACAACCAGTTGTGTTCGCAGCCTATTATCCCTTTTGCCTATATGGATTATGGTTACGAAACTGCACCCTAAGAGGGGTTTTCTTCGGGCCGAGTGCATCATAGACAAGACTTTCCAAGAATGGCCAGGGTAGTTTCATACGCCTCGGGCACCCTTAGCTCAATCATGTACCTGATGATATTTTCAATGATGTTGTAGAAAGTGGTAGTAAGGTTGTCGTTCACTCGGACTTGATGAGATTGATTTTAAGAATTAATAAAAGAAAATAAAAGAAAAATATTGTCATAGGATGAAGAGATGACCGGGACCTAGGATTACACCAGACTTCAATTTTATGCAGTTCAAAAATCAATTTTAAACGATAATATCTCATAAGATAAAGTTTCATTGACTCTAATTCATTGCCTAATGTAGATTTCGAAAGTAATGGATGTAAATCTAAAGTATGGGACATCAAAACATTTATGCTAAGCATGATCCATAAATTGAAATCACAACCATTCAATGATAATCATAATTCAATTAAATAACTGTGCAAATAGTCATAAAAAAATTTAATAGAATTACACATTCGTGAAATTTGGCTTCCTCCGTCGTCCCGGTGATGGGGTTTAACTTCTCATGTTGGAAACACGCTCAAAAGAATTTTTCATTACTCAAAAGTTCTTACAAGAGGTGAAAATATAATGAAACATAAAATTGCAACGGAAATAAATGTTGCTAATCAACTGTTACAGAGACCGATAATAATAAAGTGCTGCAAACACTGTTTGTTTGTCGCTGAAACACTGTTACAAAGCTGAGTAATAACGACAGTCTTGACGCGTCTGTTCTTGGTGTTCTTCAGCAACAAAATTGTTTTCTCTGCAACTTAGATTTTCTTGATTCTCTCGTCTCTGTTCTAGCCCCTATCACTCCATCCCCCTCTCCGACCCTCATACTCGCTTTATATACCCAACATCACCAAATTCCCTCGTTATAAATGTTTGAAATCTTTGCCATCAAGAAATTATTCTCGGAATATTTTTCCTTTAATTCTTACCATGTTACGGGATTTGATTCTCTTTCCTGCGTCTGTGGCAGTTAAACACACTCCAATCTCTTGTTTGAACAAGTGCAGGGAAGAATTAACACGCGGTCTTTCCAAAGATATTATCGGATAAATCCGGGAAAACTATACTTCACGATGTTTTCGTGTATTTGCACGTTTCTTATCTTTTCACATTTCTAAGCCATACACCACTCCTATTTCCACTAAATAGTATTATTCCAACTCATTTCTCCTAAAAAATCTCAACGGAACTTGTCAAAAATTAAAACAGGGGATAACCAGTTAACTGCATTTTCAAAACCGTGTTTCCCGCCAAAATATGCCTAACCGTGAAGAAGAAAGGGGTTCCCCCTATCTAGAGTAGGGGTGCGAATAGTATCTGCCTTGAGGTTCCCCTTATCCAAGATGAGGGTGCCTTTATCACTTTTCTCCAGGGCTCCAAATAGCACTTTTTGAGCAACTTTTTCCACACAAGTGTATTTATCCAAAAACACCTACACAAACATAAAAACACCATAATAAGTACAAAATCAAGCACTAAAAATAGAGACACTGAGGACAATTCAGACACAAAAATGTGTCTACCAGTAACTCGGCGCCTTGGTCATACTCTGCACCCCTTAGGAGAGTCCTTCTTACCTTAGTCGCCCAACTCAAGTCATATGCTCAAGTTGAGAATCCAATGTGCCTCTCCTGGATGGGCTTTCATTGACCCCAAATCTCCATGACTCAGGTTCCAGCAGAGGTATAACCTTATCACTAAGCCATGCAATAGATACCCCCTTTTATGAGGTACTTTAGGTCTTACATTTGCCTCTTGCGAAATTTTATTCACGAACTAGGGTGTACGCCATAAAGGTTCATCCCATTCTGGATCTTAAATGATCATTTCTTGCGAAATTTTCGCACATTCTTATTTTAATTTGATCTTGAATAATCTCGCAGTAATTTTTTCATTTTTTTTTCATTTTTTTTTTGTTAATACTTACTTTGTTGCATCGTACATCATTTCATCAACTAGTGATTCTCAAAGTTCCTCACTGGTAATATCTTTTTAAATATAATCTATTCCATGGTCTACCAAGTCTCTGACCAACATCTTTACCCTCTGAATCCATCAATTTGTATGCCCCTGTTCCAATTATCTCTTTTATAATGTAAGGTCCATCCCATTTTCTCGCTAATTTTCCACCACCTTCTCGCTGATAATTTGGCGTCTCGCGAAGAACCAAATCACCTGGATGAAATTCACGTGGTTTGACATGCTTATTGTATTCTCGTGATAATCTCCGTTTATAATTCTCCATATGATGTAAAGCTTTTTCTATCTTCTCCTCTAATTCATCCAGTTTGCTTAGGATCATTCCAGCACTAAGATTTTTCTCCCAGGCCTCTCTTTTTGTCGTGGGTATAGCAACTTCTGTTGGTAACACTGCCTCAACTCCATATGTTAGACATAAAAGTGACATTCCCGTCGCTTCTCGCCTAGTTGTGTTGTAAGCCCATACTACATTATGTACTTCTTCGCATCATGCTATATTATGTACCTCCCACTTCTTCTTTAATATATCTACAATTGTATTATTTGTTGCCTCTGCTTGCCCATTAGCCTGTGGGTATAAAGGAGTAAATTTCCCACATTTTATCTTAAATGCATTAAGCAACATTTCTATATTCTGCCCTTCAAACTATTTCCCATTATCAGATACCAACTGAGCTGGAATTCCAAATCTGCAAATGATATGTTCAAATATGAATGTAAATATGTCTTTGTCGCGAATGTGATGTACTGCTTTTACTTCTGCCCATTTTGTGAAATAATCTGTTGCGATAATTAAGTATATTTTTTTTCCAGATCCTGGTACAAATGGTCCCACAATATCTAACCCCCACTTTCCAAAAGGCCACACACTGGATGAGGATGATAAGGGTGCTCCAGGTGCATGTATTCTCTTTCGATGCCGCTGGAAATCTTCTCAACGCCTTGATACTTGTTTTGCATCTTCATGCATATATGGCCAATAATAACCTTGTATTTTTTCTCTATATGCCAAATATCTTCCTCCGCCGTGGTTTCCAGCATCCCCATTATGCAGTATTTTTAATATTTTATCTCCTTCTTCTCGTGTTAAGCATCTAAGTGATGGTCCATTAAATGATTTTCTATACAATATCCCATCCCTTAATTCATAATTTGTTGCACGAATCTTTAATTTGTATGCTTCCAATCTATTTCTTGGTATGTCTCCTCTCGCTAAATATGCATGAAGTTCTGCTCTCCAATTTGCGATATTGTCTTTTGTCCCTTCTTCACCACCTTCTACTACCATTACATCTACCTCTTCTTCATCTTCTTTATTGATTGATGGCGATAAAAGTATCTGTATCTTTATGCATCTCGTAGTTAGATCTGTCATCATGCTTGAAATGAAAGCATAAGCATATGCGAGCCTATTATCCTTCCTTGATATATGCCTCCATTTTATTTTTGCGATTTTCGCTGACAATTCTTCAACAAGTTTTTTATATTTCTTTAAGGATAGTTCATTTGTTGTGTACTCTCCTTTTATCTGGTGAATGACTAGCTGAGAATCACTAGTAATTCTAGCATTTTATAACTTCATTTATATTGCTAATTTTAGGGCATGTACCACAACTTCATATTCTGTTTCGTTATTAGTGGATGCGAACTCCAAACTAAATGAAAAAACCATCTTTGTTCCCTCTGGTAAAATCAAGATAATTCCAACTCCATTACCTTCCCCATTTGAGGATCCATCCACCAATATCTCCCATCTATTTGGTTCTGTTAACAAGTCTTTTGGATCTCCTTGTTCTTCTTCTACATCCATCATCTCCTCAACAGCTTCATCATCTTCTAAAGGAAATTCTGCTAAAAATTTTGCGACAACCTGCGACTTTGGTGAAGATAACACTTCATATTTAATTTCGAAATGTCCTACTTGCGCATTCCATCTCTCTACTCTGCCTGATCTTTTTGAGTTCTTCATTACTGATTCAATTGGTATCTTTGTTAACATTTTAACTTTATGTGCCTGAAAATATATGCGGAGCTTAAAGGTCGCATAAACTAATGCTAGAATCATTTTTTCAATCTTAGAATAATTTCTCTCTGCGGCATTGAACGTCTTGCTGATATAGTAAATTGGTTTTTCAACTCTTGTATCTACTCGCAATAACACATCACTTAGAGCATGTGAAGTTGTCACAAGATAGATTAGCAGCTCTTCTCCTGGTTCTGCCTTTTGTAAAATAGATATATTCGCCAGGTACTCTTTTATTCCTCAAAAGCTTTCTCACATTCATCTTTCCATCTAAACTTTGTTCCTTTCTTGATCATGTTGAAGAAATGTTTTCATTTGTCTAATGATCGTGAGATGAATCTCCCTAGCGAAGCCAGGATCACATTTAACTTCTACACATCTTTAATTATTGCTGGTGTTGGCATGTCGCGAACCACTTGTACCTTTTCTGGATCAACTTGTATTCCTTCTTTTGATACAATATATCCTAAGAATTTTCCTGACGCAACCCAAAAGATACATTTCTCCGGATTTATCTTGATGTTAAATTGCCGCATCTGCTCGAAAATCTCCTTCAAATCTTTCACATGATCCTTAGATTCTTTACTTTTTATCAACATATCATCCACATAAACCTCCAATGTATTATGTATCCAGTTTGCGAACACTTTCTCCACCATCCTCTGATATGTTGCACCAGCATTTCGCAGACCAAATGGCATTTTTGTATAACAATATAATCCTCTTGGAGCGAAAAAAGCAGTATGTTCTTGATCTTCTTCGGCGAGAGGAATATGGTTGTATCCTTTATACCCATCTAGAGAAGATATTCTATCATTTCCTGCTGCTGATTCGACCATTTGAGGTATATTTGGTAATGGAAAGCTGTCTTTAGGACAAGCTTTTTTAAGATCAGTAAAGTCTATGCAAATTATTATCCCATTATTTTTCTTTGGAACCACAACCATGTTTTCTATCCACTCCGGGTATTTTGCTTGTCTTATAATTCCAGCATCAAGCATTTTCTGCAATTCCTCTTCTATTTTGGGATGGCAAGTTGTTGCGATTTTTCTTATCCTTTGTTTAAATGGTCTTGTGTCTTTGTTGATCTCCAATTTATGACATGCAACTGATGGATCTATTCCAGGCATTTCATCCATGTTCCATGCGAAAATATATTTATATTCTCGCAAGAGATTGACGGTTCTTTCTTCCTCATTTGTATCCATCTTAGTTCCAATTTTCAACATTTTAGGTTCCTCTTCAGTTCCAATGTTTACTTCTTTTGTTGGTTCTGCTGCGGTGTAACTTTCTTCAGGTTCTCCCATTGGTGTTGTTTCTTTTATAATTTTCGCTTGTTTATCTCCTTCTTGTGAAATTTCGCTGGGTATTCCTTTTCCTTCTTCTGCTCTTATCATGTAGATTTTAAACTCCTCTTATTTCTTTGCTTATTTCGCCATCTTCCTGCGAGCTTTTCGCTTCTTCACTCGTCCTTCATAATTTTTTACTTCAATTTGATAACATAGTTTCGCACCTTCAATATCTCCCCTAATTTCGCCAATCCCGCTTGGCATAGGAAACTTGATGCACTGATGTAATGTTTATTCTATAGATTTGATTGCGTGTATCCATGATCTTCCCAACAGCATGTTATATGGTGACTCCATACCCACCACACATAGCGTTATTTGTGTTTCAGTTTCTCCCAACAAAATTCTCACTGTTATTTCTCCTTTTGGTTTAGTTGTAGACTTTCCGAAACCAAGACTATGATATGTTGGATGAGACATTTTTTCATCTTTGTATCCCATTCCTTTGTATGCATGATAAAATATTATATCCATTGAGCTTCCCGTATCTACCACAGTTTTATTCACCACCCATTCTTCCATAAATTTTGCTGATTTCTCCTTTTATTTTCGTATAGTTGTTACTGTGATTACCAAAGGAGATGTGTGGTTCAAATTTTCTTCTGGTATCTCTGTCGATGTGAATGTGATTTTCTGCTTTTCCCAGTCCTTCAATGGAGAGTTTTTTCTACCGTCATAATCTTCTTTCCTTCAAAATCTTGTTTATGTATCCCTCTCTAATATTTTCATGGAATTCATTAACCATCGTTTTTGTGATCACATTACACTCCACTCTTCTTTTATTCTCACTGATCTTAACCATATTTTCTCCAACTGATTTGTTGTTTTCTTTTATCATTTTTTCAATTTAAACAGTTTTCACAATAATCTCCACAATTTCTAGTCAAATTTTCTTGATTTGATAATCTTCAGTCCCTGTTTCTAGAGCCAATATTTAGTAGCAAGAAATCCTCAACTACACCCCTCACAAGAACTCATCATAATCAACACATCTTCAAAAGACTAAGAACAACACTTTTATTAATTGATTCACAGAAATATTACAAGAAATGGGAGAAAACAAGAATACAATCGCTCTTTTTAACTTCCTCTCTCCTAATGACTTGCTCAACACTCGAAAAAGATCTCCCTCTCCTTACATTTACTCAACTCTTTATATAGGGAATTACATAGTGGATGACAGCTAATCTGTCCTTTATTTTAGGATCTGACTTGTGATATTCTCGCAAGAGTTATATTGTTCATTTTCGCAAACACTCTAAACATCACAAAGTCATCACACTTTTCTCATGTTTCTACAATCGTCATCTGTTACGTCATTCTTCAAATCATTCTGCGACGCTTGCAAAGTGTTGTTGATCAAGCTTCGCAAATGTATCCTTCTTGCGATATTCTGATCCTACAGTTTCCAGGCGTACTACCTCAACACATTCTTCCACTTAGTGATGAGACGTGCAAATTCCTCAATAATCGTTATTGTATTGCCAGGCATACTGCCTCAACACATCCTCCTCTTAGTGTTGAGACGTGCAAATTCCTCAATACTTGTTACAGTGTTTCCAGGCGCACTGCCTCAACACATCCTTCCTCTTAGTGTTGAGATGTGCAAATTCCTCAACACTTGTTACTGTGTTGCTAGGTGTACTGCCTCAACACATCCTTCCTCTTAGTGTTGAGACGTGCAAATTCCTCAACACTCACTCTTGTGTTGTCAGGCGTAATGCCTCAACACATTTTCCTATTAGTGTTGAGATGTGAAAATTCCTCAACACTCACTCTTGTGCTGTCATGCATAATGCCTCAACACGTTTTCCTTTTAGTGTTGAGACGTGCAAATTCCTCAACACTGACTATTGTATTGTTAGGCGTAACTCCTCAACACGTTTTCCTTTTAGTTTTGAGACGTGCAAATTCCTCAACACTCACTCTTGTGGTGTCATTCATAATGCCTCAACATGTTTTCCTCTTTGTGTTGAGATGTGCAATTTCCTCAACACTCACTATTGTGTTGTCATGCGTAATGCCTTAACATGTTTTCCTTTTAGTGTTAAGACGTGAAAATTCCTCAACACTCACTCTTGTGTTGTCAGGCGTAATGCCTCAACACGTTTTCCTCTTAATGTTGAGATGTGAAAATTCCTCAACACTCACTCTTGTGTTGTTAGGCGTAATGCCTCAACACATTTTCCTCCTATTGTTGAGATGTGCAAATTCTTCAACACTCATTCTTGTCTTGTCAGGCTTAATGCCTCAACATGTTTTCCTCCTAGTGTTGAGATGTGAAAATTCCTAAACACTCACTATTGTGTAGTCAGGCATAATGCCTCAACACGTTTTCCTTTTAGTGTTGAGACGTGCAAAGTCCTCAACACTCACTATTGTGTTGTCAGGAGTAATGCCTCAATACGTTTTCCTCTTAGTGTTGATATGTGCAAATTCCTCAACACTCACTATTGGGTTGTCAGGCATAATGCCTTAACACGTTTTCCTCTTAGTATTGAGACGTGCAAATTCCTCAACACTCACTCTTGTGTTGTCATGCATAATGCATCAACACGTTTTCATCTTAGTGTTGAGACGTGTAAATTCCTCAACACTCACTATTGTGTTGTCAGGCATAATGCCTCAACACGTTTTCCTCTTAGTGTTTAGACGTGCAAATTCCTCAACACTCACTCTTGTGTTGTCAGGCGTAATGCCTCAACACGTTTTCCTCTTAGTGTTGAGATATGCAAATTCCTCAACACTCACTCTTGTGTTGTCAGGCGTAATGCCTCGATATGTTTTCCTCCTAACGTTGAGAGGTGCAAATTCCTCAACACTCACTTTTGTGTTTTCAGGCATAATGCCTCAACACGTTTTCCTCTTAGTGTTGAAACGTGCAAATTCCTCAACACTCACTATTATGTTGTCGGGCGTAATGCCTCAACACGTTTTCCTCTTAGTTTTGAGACGTGCAAATTCCTCAACACTCACTCTTGTGTTGTCAGGCATAATGCCTCAACACGTTTTCCTCTTAGTTTTGAGACGTGAAAATTCCTCAACACTCACTCTTGTGTTGTCAGGTATAGTTGCAGGAATTCCTACACTACACCCCTCACAAGAATTCATAATAATCAACACATATTTGAAGATTAAGAACAACACTTTTATTGATTAATTCTCAGAAATATTACAAGAAATGAAAAAAATAAAGAATACAACCGCTCACTTAAACTTTCTCTCTCCTCAAAATTTCTCAATACTCTCAATTTGATCTCTCCCTTTTCTGAGTCTATTAGTTCTCTTTATATAGCGTAGTTACATAGCGGATGACAGCTAAGCTATCCTTTAATTTCTGATCTGACTTGCGATACTCTCGCAGTAGTTGTAATGTTAATTTTCGCAGATGATAGAATCTTCGCAGGCTCGTCATGCTCTTCTCGTGTTTCAGTTACCATCATCCGTTATGTCATTCTTCGAGTCATTTTGTGACACTCGCAGTGTGTTGTTGAAGAACTCGCAAAAATGTTGCTTATAAAATTCGCAAGAGTATTACTGTGGCGATATTCTGATCCTACATCTTGCCTCTTCTCATGTCTTTTCTGCGAAGGGGAAAAGATCATGAGAATTGAGGCTTTTTTAAAATGCCGCAACTGTTCATCTTTTCAGGTTCTTCTGTTCTGACACATTTCTGCATTCTTCGCCAGATTTATTACACGTATCTTTTCTTCCATTCAATTTCGGATACGTCATTTTCAACCGCTACACTTCAACCGTTCACGTCTTCTTTTCGCATTAAATGCACTTATCTTCTCGAGAATTCTTACCTTCTATATATATCTTCTTCATTCTTCTATTTTCTTCTTTTTACTTTCTCTTTCCTTCTCTCTGCAATTTCACTTTTCTTCCGCAACTTCCGCATCTGCTACTGTTATAACTTTTATCTTATTCTTTTGATCTTTTATTCTTTTATTCATTCCCATACTAAGAATGCCTCCAGCAGGTCGTAAAAATCTAATTGCCTTTGAAAAAATACAAAAGAAGCTTCAAGATAGAGGTTTTACTTTATCCACCATTCCCGATCAAAACCTTAGGGCTGAGCTCTCTGTTAAATTATTTTCTGATCATCCGTGTAATCGCGAGAAGATCATAGTATCACTAGGTCATCTTGAATATGGCCTTCCCATTCCTCTTTATAACCCTGAACTTCCTTTATTCTATGAAATACTTTCTCATGCGAAGTTCTCGCTGGTTGTATATCAGTTGAATGGGGATTGCATTCGTTTGATACTTGAGTTTGCTACTCGCGGTGCCGGTAAGGAATCTCTTTACCCCCCTAAAGCGAAGAACCCTAAATTCGCTAAAGTTCCAATTGTTCCTGCGAAGTATACTGTAGAAAATTTCTTCACAAATCATGAAATAATCCCCATGAGGAAGGATAGCACTTTTTGGGGTGTCCGCTTACAGAAGAAGGATTACGTTGCTGAAGACAAAGTTCTTATGTTAGACATTGACTGGCATCCGGGAAACAATTCATCTCCTCGCTACTCTAATGATGATAAATGGTATATTTTCCTATTATTTTTAGAGGGCCCATACATCTCTGGTTCTCATGATTTACCTGCGAATCTCGCAGAGTACCAACCATGGGTGTTCAGCTTGCCTGAAAGAAATACAGAGGTATATTCCCGATTTTTTTGCTTAAATTACCATTATTATTTTCCTCATGCTATTATATATACCCTCGCTGACTACTCTAATTTTATCAGATTAAAAGGCTGAAAGCTATCTATAAGAAGTTAGGGAAACCCAGTACCTTATTAGCTCTTAAATCACTCATAGATGAAGTAAGAAATATTCCTTTATGATTCTTAACAATATATTGTTGCCTCTATTTCTTATCTATATCTGTGTTTGAAGGTTATTGAAGAAAGTGAACCCGTTAAGGTTGTGAATACTAAGGGGAAAGGCAAAGGTGATCCTTGCATAGAGAAATATGTTGCTCCTCTTTCAAAGAAAATAAAAGTGCAATCCATATCTCCTTCAACTCCTAAATCTATTGAAAGTTCAAGTGATGATACTGATAATGACGATGATGATGGTAATGCCGATATCTCTTCCGTGAAGAAATCCTCCCAACATGTGTCTTCTACGTCTCAGCTATCTAGCATATTCTCTGATTCTATCACTAGCATATGTCAATCTCTCGTAAGTGTTTGCGGTGCTCCTATACTAGTTGACAATGAATCTCTTCACGGAATTTCAAGATCTGTGAGTCCCGGCCTCTTAAATTTACTCAGCATTCTGGTATGTTCTCTTTTCTTCGCCACATTTGTGTATTCTTATTTCCTCACAAGGTTTTAATTTGTATTTGTCTTGACAATTTTTTGCTTTCCTTCGCAGGCTGGAAGAGCTTCTTTTGCTGTTGCCTCAGACTTGGAGAGGAGACGTGCAACCTTTGAAAAGAAGAATATTATTCTTCGCAAGTATAAAATCTGAGTCTGCTAGTCTTCACAAGAAGGATGAACAGCTGGAATCTGAAGTTGCTAGTCTTCGCGAAAAGGTTAAGCAATTTGAAATTGAAGCTTCCTCTCAATCATACAAAGTTTCTAGTCTCCAAGCTGCGAATAATCAACTTTATGGTATGAAATTTCTCTTTTTTCTTTTATCCCTCTGTCCTACGACTTTATCTTATTTGATTAATCATTCTTGCATAAGTTTATGGTCTCTCTGATGAGGCTTCAACCCTTCATTCTTTCCCTACTTCTATGGATGATAACTCTCTTCTTGAACGTCTTAATAATTCATTAAATAGTTTTTCTAATGACCAAATTACATCCCTCTCCATAGATGAACTCAGATCAAAATTTCGCCTCTTAGAGGTTGAACATAGATTCAACTTGAGCTTAACCAACAAATTTAAGCGCCATTATCATGATTCTAAAAAAGAAATCAAATCTTTAAAAGCCAAGAATATTAAGTTTTCAGATTATAAGGACTGTATCACTAACCAAGGTGCTCAAGCTTTAGCATATTTCCATAAGACTCTTCTCGATATTCAAATTGAAAGAGATAGACTTATCTGCGAGAATAAAGATCTTGTTGAAAGGGAAAACCAAGTTCGCTCCCTTCTTCTCATTAGTAATGATGATGAGTTTGCTTGGGCTATGAAGATTCTTGATAACGCCATAAATAATTTAGGTGTAGATGTTAGTCTTCAAGATGAACATTCTACCTTGATTAAAGATATGATCTTTGAAAGAGAAGGTGGTTATTCTTGTTTTTCCACTAATCCATTTTTTAACTGAATCTCCACTATTTTATTAATAGGTTGTCATTTGTTCGCAGCATCTAAAGGAAATCTTCGCCAAAGAGTTGAAAAGTTGGAAGAAGAAAAGGGACAACTCGCAAAACTTCTGTCTTCTCACAACGAGAAATGTTCCAAGTTCAAGAAGCAGCTACAGATTACCCTGGCAAATTTTAGTAATGTTTTTGTTGGTGTTCGCAATGATTTCGTTAAGATGGTTTGTAATGATCATAAAATTCCTCATTCAGCATATCCTTATCTCGCGGATGAAATACCAAAGAACGTTCCTAATCTTGTCATCTCTGACAGTGAAGCTGAAGAGTCTGAAGAAGATGAAGAATATAATGAAGATGAAGGTGTAGGGGGAAATATGGTGAAAATAATGAAGAATCTAATGAGAAATAATTTTATCTCATTTTCTAATCTCTTTGTAATATTTGTATATTTATTTCCTTCTCCTTGTAAGATATTCCTGCGAAAATCTCCAGCTTCTAACATTCCTTGGTGTATAGATTTCTTTTGTTTCTATCTGCATACATTAGAAAACAATTCTTTTTGCAATATGGTTAATCAATATGATTATTAATTTTTAACTATCTGTGTAAATCTGCCATATAATGATGAATAACAATTTTATTATTCTGTTCATTCCCATACTTGCCTCTTTTATTCATATGCAATATGAAAGTTGCGCAGATTACTTTCTAAATAAGATCTGTTTTTAAATTTTGGACATAATCTCTCAGCTGTTTCTTGCTCTCTTGTGTGGTCTTATTTTGCCACGTTTTGTTTTGGCGACAAAATCGCAGGACGTCCTTATATTCGCATATAAAGACCTATTGATCTTGCCTTATCCTCATTTTGTCAATTTATTGCGACAATATGACAGGCCTAAGTTTTCTCGCGAAAACAAAGCCCCATGACATTTTCGTCTTACGATGAAATCGCAGGACGTCTTTACACTTTCATGTAAAAACCCATTGATCTCATCTTATCTTTTTCTCATGGATTTTTGCCTCTGTATAATTTTTACACAAATATGACAAGCCTAAATATTCTTTTGAACATAAAGCCTCATGACATTTGTTTCTTAAGACACTTATCAGCTCCCTAATGGAGGGTGTCACCCTTATCTTCCCCCTGGTTTCCCATTCAAGGAGGCGTACATCGTCCATACAAGACTAGCTCCTCTCATCCGGTCTTAACAACAACCAGTTGTTTTCGCAGCCTCTTATTCCTTTTGCCTATATGACTTACGGTTACGAGATTGCACCCTAAGTGGGGTTTTCTTCGAGCCGAGTGCATCAGAGTCAAGACTTGAAAATAATGGCCAAGGTAGTTTCGTACGCTCCGGGCACCCTTGGCTCAACCGTGTACCTCGGCGCCTTGATCATACTTTGCACTCCTTAGGAGAGACCCTCGGTCGTCCAACTTTTAATATATATATATATATATATATATATATAATTGGAAATCCAAGGTACCTCTCCTGGATGGGCTTTCATTGACCCCAAATCTCCATGACTCAGGTTCCAGCAGCGGTATAACCTTATCCCTGAGCCATGCAAATAGATACCCCCTTATATGACGTACTTTAGGTATTACATTTTCCTCTTGCGAAATTTTATCTGCGAACTAGAGTGTACGCCATAAAGGTTCGTCCCATTCTAATATGTCATTATTCTTTGATTTTTTCTTTTTGTATTTCATCTCTTGTATGATTTTTCAATTTCATCTTTTTCATTGAGTCAAAATATAATTTTGTAAAATTTTCTCCAATAAATCATTCATACATCTCTTGTATTTCACGATTTAAAAATTTTACCTTTTCTACTTACTATTTTATGCTCTGATTTTTTGTTGCGCTTTGCTACTTTTTCTCTATCTGCGAGACGCTCGTCATCTATTGGTTTCAGCACATGTTGACTTCGCAGCATTCCTTCTTCTCGCCGTTCTACTGTATCAATCATCAGCCTTTCACTTCTTTGCTTTTGTTTGATATTATATTTCCAGTTTATGTTCTTCGCAACCCTTTCCTCGCAAGATTCCATATCAATTTCATAGCACTTTTTTTCATCAATCCAATCTCCCTTTATGACTCCAACACCGCTGGGATGAGGAAACTTAATGCACTGGTGGAAAGTTAATGCTACACCTAGAATCCCATGCATCCAAGGTCGTCCAATCAAGGCATTGTAAGGAGATTCAACATCGACAACACAAAATAGAATTTTAGTAGATATCCCCTTCAGTGGAATTCGCATAGTGATTTCCCCTCTAGGTTTATTGGCAGTACCATTAAAACCATAGATTTTATAGGTTGAAGGTATTAGATCCTCATCTCTGCCTCCTATTGTTTTATAAGTATGATAGAATAGGATATCTACAGAACTCCCTGTATCAATTAAAACTCTATTGATTTCCCATGAGTCTTCGGCCTCATTATCCTCATCATCCTCTCCATCTTCTCTTTGTTTTGGATTTATCTCTAGTTTTACCACTAATGGATTGTCATGCATATCGCCAGGCTCAGGTACTTCTTGTGTAGTGAAAGAAATTGTCTGCTTTTGCCATTCTTCTAATGGCGAAGCTTTCGCAATATTCATTATTTCTCTTCCATCAGCATCTCTTGCGAAAACTCTGCTTAGGACATTGTCGTGGAAATCTTCGATTGTTTTGTACGAATGTACAATAGAGTTACAAAATAAAAAATTTGCTTTTGCTCCAACTTCGGTGACAAATGTTTCTCCTCCTTTTGTTGCATTAACTCTGCGAGTTTCTGGTGGTGGTGGTAAGAGTTGAGATTGAGGGTGACCTATTAAGAAATGATTTAATTTTCCATGGTCTATCATTCTCAAGATGATTCTCTTTACATTCCTGCATTCATTTGTTGAGTGACCATGAAAATGATGATAAGAGAAAATTTCTAGATTTCGATTATTTGGGTGTGGCTCTTTTCCTATGTTACATGGTGCGGGTATGTCCTCCATCAAGATTATAGCCTCCCAAATTTTATCTATGCTAGCATTTAGAGGTGGCATATTAATTTCTTCCCATATTATCTTCTACTTCCTTACCCTCTATAATAATTTTTTCTCTGACCACCATAAGTCTCTTGCGGTTGATCAAGCCTCTGAATCTTATTATTTCCACCTTGATTGAAAAAATTTCTTTCTCTTTCGAACTCTTCTTGGTCTCTGCTTCCCATAGATACTAATATTTGTTAACCATCATCCATACTCTTTTCTTGCTTCACCTGCAAAGTGCTCGCTACTGTATTTATTAACCTGGGAAGTAGACTTGCATTTGCTGCAATTGAGCTGGTATTTGCAATAGGGTATGATTCCATCTCATTTTGTGTCCCCTCTAAATCAATGTATTCTCACAGCTCTGTCTTCGTGATGGTGTTCTTGATTCTGAAGATTTGGATGTATAACAGATTGGTTTCGAACATTGTATTAATGAATGATAAGATGAGATATCTCTCATCCACGCGGCCTGCCATTTCGTTGCACATTGTTTTCCACCTTATGGTTAGATGTTTTAAGTTTTCACCAACCCTTTTCTTTAATCCAAATACATCTTCAGTTCCAGGTCGCGAAGAATTGTTACTTATATATGCTCCCAAAAATGTAGTCTGCAAATGATTGAAAGAAGTTATAGTGTTCTTAGGTAAACCTTCGAACCATTTTAGCGCCTCACCTGTTAAGCTGGATGCGAAATATTTGCACAATACAGCATCATGGTTTTCCCACTGTAGCATACACCTTACATAAGCTTTGACATGTTAAATAGGACAAGTAGTTCCATCAAAGATACTGGTTAACGTTGGCAAATATCATTTTAGGGGTATTCCTCCTAATTGTACTTCTTGGGTGAATGGAGTCTTCGCAGCTTCTTCAATGGCCTCATCAAGTTTCCTTCTGCCTCCCTCTCTTCTGTTATTTAACATTCCTCTCATTTCTGCTAACTCTCTCAAGATCTGTTTATTCCTAGCTGAATTTTTCTCCATTGGTCTTTTCAGTGCAGCTTCCTTTATTCTGCGTTCATGTCTTTCTTGCCTTGCGAGATTTTGTTCTTCTTCTTCAGCATCTTCATTATGCCTTCTCCCGCAATTTTCTTCTTCACCTCCTTCTTGAATTCACAAATGATTATGCCTTCCATTTTCTCTTCTGCGATTTTCTTCATTTCTCACTGTTTCTCTTCGCAGTCTTTCTATTGTCCTTTGTATTCTATCATATTCCTCATTGATATTATCATTATTGCGATTTCGTGCGCATATACTTTCTCGATTGTCATGATTATTCTGACGTATTGCTTCTTGAAACTCTTGTTCTTCCACTTTTGCTCTCAATCTTTATCTTTCGCAAGATAGACGTGCTTGTTCAGCATAATGTCTCTCAATTTCATCTTCAATTATTCTTCGATTTCTTTGAATTTCTTGCTCATGTATATTCTCCTATCTTCTTCTCTATTTTCTACACCATCATGTTGAAGAACTCGCAAAAGTGTTGTTTATAAATTTCGCAAGAGTATTACTGTGGCGATATTCTGATCCTACATCAGGCCTAATTCCTCAACACGTTTTCCTCCTATTGTTTAGACGTGCAAATTCCTCAACACTCACTCTTGTGTTCTTAGGCATAATGCCTCAACACGTTTTCCTCTTAGTGTTGAGACGTGCAAATTCCTCAACACTCACTATTGTGTTGTCAGGCGTAATTCCTCAACACGTTTTCCTCTTAGTGTTGAGACGTGCAAATTCCTCAACACTAGTTACTGTGTTGCTATGCGTACTGCCTTAAACATCCTTCCTCTTAGTGTTGAGACGTGAAAATTCCTAAACACTCGCTACTGTGTTTCCAGGCGTAATGCCTCAACACATCCTTCCTCTTAGTGTTCAGACGTGCAAATTCCTTAACACTCGCTATTGTGTTTCCATGCATACTGCCTCAACACATCCTTCCTTTTAGTGTTCAGACGTTCAAATTCCTCTATACTCGTTATTGTGTTGCCAGGTGTACTGCCTCAACACATCCTTCCTCTTAGTGTTGAGACGTGAAAATTCCTCAACAATCACTATTATATTTCCAGGAATACTGGCTCAACACATCCTTCCTCTTAGTGTTGAGACGTACAAATTCCTCAATACTTGTTAATGTGTTTCCAGGCGTACTGCCTCAACGAATCCTTCCTCTTAGTGTTGAGAGGTACAAATTCCTCAACACTCGTTATTGTGTTGCCAGGCGTACTGCCTCAACACATCCTTCCTCGTAATGTTGATACGTGCAAATTCCTCAACACTCGTTACTGTGTTTCCAGGTGTACTACCTCAACACATCCTTCCTCTTAGTGTTGAGATGTGCAAATTCCTCAACACTCACTACTGTGTTTCCAGGCGTACTTCCTCAACACATCCTTCCTTTTAGTGTTGAGACGTTTGAATTCCTCTACACTCGCTATTGTGTTGTCATACGTACTGCCTCAACACATCCTTCCTATTAGTGTTGAGACGTGAAAATTCCTCAACACTCGTTACTGTGTTTCCAGGCGTACTTCCTCAACACATCCTTCCTCCTAGTGTTGAGATGTGCAAATTCCTTAACACTCACTCATGTGTTGCCTTGCGTACAGCCTCAACACATCCTCCTCCTAGTGTTGAGACATGAAAAATCCTCAACACTCACTATTGTGTTGTCAGGCGTACTGCTTCAACATATCCTCACCTTAGTGTTGAGACAAATAAATTCCTAAACACTCTATATTATGTTGACAGGCATCACTGCCTCAACACATATTTATCTTAGTGTTGAGACGCGCACCACTCACTCGTGTTGTCCGGCGTCACTGTCTTAACACATCGTAGTGCTGACGGCTCCACCACCTCAACACTCATCTTTATATTCAAGGCTCAACTGCCTTAACACTCATTAGCCGAGGCTCCACTACCTAAATATATCATTTCAATGTTCTTGGCATCAACATACTAGAAGGTTGATTGATAATTGCCTCGACATTTCATTAAAACATGTTCTGCTCAAAGGCCAAGCCGGCCTCAATCTACTGGTAATGTTTTTTTATTCTTCTCATGAATTTTATCTATCACCATCTACTGCTTACCCCGTAATAGCGTCACTATTACGTACTAAGCAGGGGACTTAATGTTGATATTGGTTTTTAGTTCTGGGATAAAATTGTAAAACCCTGTATTTAATGTGTCGTTGTTCTGCAAAGAAACTGAGCCACTTAATAGTAATGAGTATCCATACCTCCTTACTTACATATGTATTGAGCAATTTAAAATATTAATGAAATTTATCCAGAATGGTGCGTGAAGCAAGAATCCCAGATATTATGTAAATTTTAACCTATTGCATTATTCACTAATGCATGACATGCCTGGTATTTTCCTATGCTATGTTCCCAGCCGAACTCTAATATTGGCATGACATGACGATTAATGTTCACTCACAGCAGAGTAGCATGAATCTCCTGAAATATTAGTATTGAGACCTTCATGAAAACACTCACGTAGGCTACACCACTCTCTGATAAGGAGATCAGTGTGTTTACACACTTTTTAATTAAAAGTTAGCGCGATCAAATGCGTTTAAAATCCTTAAGGAAAATCTAGACTGTCCATATCAGTCTTAAAAAATGATCACATCCACACGATTTGGCAACACAATTCAACATTCCTAGCATACTCCTATCAGAACTAGAAGATCATCATTATGACCAACGGCCGGTCCACTAACATCCCAGCCGGTCACAATCCATTTAGTTCACCTGCAGCACCCTCAAACGTCGGCCAGAAATAGGGTGATCGTGTTGTTATAAAAGAGCTCGAACGAGCCAATACCGACCATGATGGTCTCAAATTCATCACATCCGTCCAACTTAGGTAGCCTAGTTGGACGGTCTAGATCTTCCCTCGAATGATCAAAATGGTACTTACATGTTCACCGGCGACCCAACTACATCCTTGGTCGATCGACTTGCCCATGACAAACCAAGAGTGGGTTGAATCGCTCGCCCAAAGTAGGGTGAACTCGCTGTTTTGGAAACCCTAAGTTACGTTGTGGCAACACGCTACTGTCGCAAATCGATCATAACCACCCATATTTTCCGGCCAAATTGAGTGACTTAGATTATATTTCAGGCGGCCCCGAAGATATCATTGTGCTCACTGGCAACCCACCTTTGCACAAGGCAGATCGGCGTGCTCAAACTAGCGCCCAGCGCTTTCAATCGATCACCCGAAGATTGGACAAACAACTGGGAGCATTTGGTAAACAATTTTAGTATGAAATATATGCCAAAAGTTTTGTATAGATGTCTAGCATAACATACTAAAATATCATATCAATCGGGGTAACGAGCTAAAAGATACATCTTAAAAGGCGAGCTAGGTCATGGCTGAAAACTGACATAATTCCTCCTGAATTCTTCCTGAGGTTTTACTGTCGAGCTATTTTCACCTCCTAAACAAGCTCATAACCTAAATATTCCCTAGGGTGAAGATAGGAAATTCTTTTCTGATCATAATAGAGGGGCGGATCATCAAAATACGAGTTCGTATGAGAATTCTACAGCGGTTTTAGTGAGGGTCTCACATCTGAATTTTTTTATTACGAAGTTTCATTAATTAGCACAAACTTCTGCAAATCATCTCAGCCATCCAACTTGGCTAGCCAACTTAAATGGTTTAGATTTAATTTGGTACAACCAATAGGATGTCAAAATGTCTACAAGCCACCATTCTCCTATAGGGACCGATCACCACATCTTTAATAGCTCCTGGCAGCTACTCACACATGACCACCCGCCACCTAGCTTGTGATGGTCAGAATAACTAGGTCTTGCAAACAAGAACCATCAGAAGCTTGCTCCATATTTTCCACGAAAATACTAGAGACATCAAACATATCACAAACTGGGGGATGCTCGCTGGGGTATTGGTCTGGCGGTTTACAGCGTGCGGCGTGCAACGTGCCCATTACGAGAATGTGTCATGGAAGAACGGACAGTTAACAGCAATGAGATAGTGAATGAAGACGTGGCCAGTTTTCCCTCATAATGGAAATGTGGTGATCACCACTTTTTACACAACTCTACTTATCCACTGCTTAATCACCTCCACTTCCTGCGAGATCAGGGTGTGCTCGAACATGACTTGTATAAATAGGATTTCAACCAATTTCGAAAAAAACACAAGTGTTATCAACACAAGTATCCAGAAAACACCAAGAACTGATAGATTACGTCATGCAAGCCAGTTCCATATTCTAATACAAGTCATAAAACAACTACACCTTCATAATTCAACATTCTGATCTCAAACACCTTCTTCTCTTCCCTCATTAAGATCAACCCTTCTCCTTCACTTTGTGACCGAATTGAATCTGGAACAACCATATCTTGGTTTAGGCCAGAGTCTTATAGATTGATCTCTCGAATCTAAAATTACTCTCGTGCAGTGTATTTGTTTATGGTTTCAATTCATTTCTCATCAACACACCCAAATTTACCAAAAACCGCAGAATCAGTTTTTACCCTCAAACAGTAAGATATGTAGATTTTCAATCCGCATATCTTTGTTATTTCCATGTAGTTCCTCATAACTACATATAATATGGTATGTGACCCCCCCCCCCCCTCCCCTCCCTTAGTCTGTGCTTTCACTCTATTCGTTAGAATAAACGTTTTAGTACAAATGTCCTTTCCCTTAGTGATACCAACTCACAACAAGTCAATATCACTTGTTTACTCCATATATTTGTCCCCCTTTTTATCCCAAAATGACAATGAAATGAAAAAATAAAGGACAAACCGAAAGGATCTTACAAATCTCACAAATAGAAATTTCAAACCTATAAGAGTTGAGCATGAGGATTTTTCACACCATTTTAAATGACCAATATCAAAACCGAAACTACAAGTAATTTGGTTTTAACATGTTATCTAGGAAACAATTCCTCGGAGAAATTTTCCCTAATAGTTTATCAAATCAAAAATTGACTAATCACCTTAGTTCTTTTGTTAAACCGAATGCACAAGTACAATCGCTTGTTCAATAAGACCAAAATAAAGATCAGAATTAACTTTATTTTTCTCATCAGGCTCTAATTATTCTCATCAAATAACTTAAACTTTCACTTTTAAACAAGACAAATACAAGGTTAGTTAACTAGTAATTCTTGTTAAGGCATTCGGTTAAACTTGAATAACCGAAACCTTCACATTTGATAAGTCTAACTAAGATCCGAAAAACTTAGTTTCTCTTATCCGGAAATCACTTGAACTAAACAAATGTTCCCGAAACACTTTTGCTAAGCCATAAACAATCCATACAAACTAAATAAATCAACTTACATAATCATTTATCTTAACTGGAAGCAATTGAAAAAAACATAGACATTATAGAACCGGAATTCATACCAAACAATAACGAAAGATAACAATAGTTTTTCTTATCCGGAAACAATTGAATCACAATCAAACATCCATACACAAATAATGGAATAAACATCAATTGTACCGAAATTTTGTTAAGCAAAAGCAATAAATATATGAAATAAAATCATGCTTTTCTTAAACAGGAAAACAATTAACTAACAAGATTGTTACCTCAAATTCCGCATCCTCTTCTCCCCTTAAGATATGTCATTAAGCGCAAGTTCACTTAGAACTCCCCCCATTGAAGTTGTCATCCTCCCGCCAAACCAAAATAACAACAACAAAGAGCAACCTTTACCAGAGAAAGGTTGAAAACCGGTTTTAACTATTGCGATGCAAAAGTTGAAACCTCGAAACACATATGCTTTTATGATAAACCAAAAGATTCAACATATTGTGACTTTTTCACATATTGTTTCTACTAGAACCCCTCATGATCTTTTGATAAAGCCTACCAACATGGGCTAGAACTTAATCCCGCTAAATCAAAAAGTCACCCAAACCATAAGGTTCACACATATGAGATCGTATAATAAGGTTATGAAAACCGAAAACATAAATCTCATAAATCAATTTGCAATACACCATAAATATTTAACATAAAATCAAGTATTGAAATTACCTGCATCTTGTATGGAATTAAATTGTGAAACCAACGCAAAAAGAATGAGGTCATTCCGTGTTCGGACGAAGAAGTTATGGGAAAAACAGTTTTACATTCCTTTGTATGGGGACCTCTCACTAGGATCAGTTCCCAACATTGCACCTATCACTAGGATCGGTTCCCAAGAGTTACTTGTGATGGATCACAACACTAAACTGTTTTTGACATAACTTTCGCATACGATGTCCGAATTCGGTTATATTTGGCTTATTTTAACCGTAAAAACAAGAGCTACACATATATGATCAGTAGATATCAACATCATAAACTCAAAATTACCGTTTCTATCAAAACCTCAAATGTAGATAGAGAAAGTATGAGTATAGAAGAAAAGAAATCTCCCAAGAGATGTTAATTAGTCGTATAATAACTGATAGATCACGTGCTCAGTTTCATGTACTTCCTCACCTTTCAAAATATTGAGCACCAAGGTAAGCATGCACATTCTGACACAACTAGGTTGTGTTGAGTTGAGCCTTGTCTTGTTCGTCATGAGTGACTAAGACAAAATCATCATTCTTGACATATTTCTTGGTTTGTTTCCTCTTGTTTTTGTTCTTTGACTTGTGATGAAAAGTGTCATTATCACAACCTTTACTAGTACAAGAGATTTCAGACGTGATGTAATTCTTTAGTATATCAAGAAGACACTTGTAATTATTGTCACCAGCAATTAACAGCTAAGAGTTATTTTTGTGATTAACTTTTAGTCCCTTCTTGGCTATGGAGGACTTAGGGAACCATTTAGAGTTGGGTTTCGCAGGAGCAGATTTTTCCTTCATACTATTAGGATCATTATCCTTTTGAATATTTTGCAAAACACCCTTTCTCTAATTTGGAACATCGGATCTTGTTTTTTCATTTAAAAAGTCATCTCTCTTTCTATAATTGGGTCTCTTATGAAATGACCTTGTCGAGTGATATGCAAAATTTGAACTGTCATTATAATAATTCTTTTGCCTAAACTTAGGATAATACCGATCTGAGTTCTTATGAGGAGAAACTTTAGCCAGTTCGTTTGATACAATAGAAAGTGCAGCTTGCATCCTATGAACTTTGCATCCCCATTTCAAGTGTCCTTTATTATTACAATAATAACAATGCTTAGTATAAATATACAAAGTATGAGTTTTAGTGTTACCTTTTTGTGGATCATCTTGCATTGGAGCTCGACGAGTTTTCTTCTTCTTCTCCTTGTTCAACGTTGTTGCCTTCTTGACATAAGCAGAAGTGCTCTCTTTGATTGTTGCTGGTTGAACAGAATTCTTAGGCTTGACTGTCTTTACTTATTTACAAGAAATAATATCATTTTTGACATCAGTGGAAGCCTCTGGTTGAGAAGAATTTGTAGCTTTAACAAATTTTACCACTTTGTTAATATTTAAAGCATTTATTCCCTTATATCCTAATCCTCGTGTATCACGGTGATATCTACTTTCTTCTAACATTGAGGTTAAATTGTTTGAGCTAACATTGAACTTTTTAAGGTCCAAAATTTCTTCTTCCAGTGTCTTGATTTTATCAAGATCACCAGCTAAATCAGCCTTAAGGTGTTTTTCTCGTGAGAGATATACACCTTCTGTCTCTTCAAAACTCTTTGGTTGAGAATTAACCCTTGCTTCAGAATCATCAAGTTTATTTTTTGACAAAAAGAGATCTCTTCGAAGATTTTCACATTCTAATTTCTTAGAATTTAGCTCGTATGTATGATCTTTAAGAAAAAAATCACTGATTTGGTAACCAATATAATATCCTCGAAAAACCTTCTTCAATTTCTTGTTCTCACGAAAAAGAGGAGTCATAAGACCAACGAAATCTGAAGCTCTCGGTTTTTCATTTTTCAAAGGATTCAGTAGTTTAGAGTATTCTGAGATATCCTCTTCTATTTCTCGTTCAAAATCTGAGTCGTCATCATCGAAAATTTCATCCAACCTTTCTTGTAGACGTATTTTCCAGTCGTCATCGCTTTCTATATTATTAACAAGATTAACTTGTCTAGTAGAATCTCTAGTGATGATTTCATGAACGTTTTCAAATATTGAATCGTAGATGCCATCATCAAGTGTTAATTCAAAACTCTTGATATCTTGCTTTACGTTAACTGAATCGACCATAGATTCAATCTCTTATAGATTGGATCGCACAATACACGGATTGTTAGATCTAATACAATTGAAAAGATGAGGGTACCCAAATATGCCTCAATCTAAAACTTTTCCACCTATAAGTCCTTTTCCGAAAGTGATTGTCTATGGACGGAGTCGAGACAATACAACTAATCGGTTCACACTTCATGTGATCGTCTATGGATATGAGATCGAGACAATACAACAACAAAATATGTTTACTTGATAATAGGCTCGGACTTAACAACACTCTAGGGATTATATATCAATAAAAATAGGAATTAACGTTTGTGCATTTTACCTCTAATTATAATAAAATAATTATAATTGCGGAAATAGAAAGTAAAAGTCATATCAAGATTTTGTTAACGAGGAAACTACAAATGCAGAAAAACCCCAGAACCTAGTCCAGAATTGAATACTCTCATAATTAAGCCGATATACAATATCAAACCAACTTCGTATATTTGAGACCAAGCAACTAAACCTATAGTTCACCTAGTTCGCTCAGTATTCCTACGCCTCCAACTTATAATATGTCACGTACTTGGAATAATTCCTTTAGTTCGTATTCCAAACGGTAAAGGAAAAACAAATCTGTTCGGTAACAACTCTTTTCAACCAACGTGATATGAGTTTGACAAAGGCTCTTCCGTTTAACCAATAAACTCCTTTGTCGGGTCCTTGGATCAATCTTTCAACAACTACCGAAGTAATTGTTAGATTTTGCAATCAATACTATTAATCACAAAGAAGTGTATTAATGCCAATCTACTCAACTAATTAATCCAATCTGTCACAAAGATAAATCGATTATAGTTGGATCTCTTTCCAGCCGAAACAAGTATTGTGCACACCAAAGATTATGAACCCAAAAAGTATTCTTGTATTCAAATCTTCTTTAATCTTCAATCAACAACTGTATACAATCAACTTGAATCTCTTGTGATCAATCACACTGAAAAGTCGAGGGTACCCAAATATACCTCAAGCTAAAACTTTTCCTACCTATAAGTCCTTTATCCTAAAGTGATTGTCAATGGACTGAGTCGAGATAATACAACTAATAGGTTTATACTTCGTGTGATCGTCTATGGATACGAGATTGAGATAATACAACAACGAAGTATGTTACTTGATAAAAAAGGTTTGGACTTAACCAAATACAATAGGATTCACTTATCAAGTAAATAGGAATTAACGTTTGTGTGATTCACTTTAATTATAATAAAATAATTATAACGCGGAAATATTAAGTAAATGACATAGTATGATTTTGTTAACGAGGAAACCGTAAATGCAAAAAAAAAACTGGGACCTTGTCCAGAATTGAATACTCTCAGGATTAAGCCACTACACAAAATTACACCTAACTGCGTATAATTGATACCAAGCAACTAAACCTATAGTTCACCTAGTTCCGTCTGTAATCCCACGCCTCCAACTTATAAATAAGTCACGTACTTGGAACAATTCCTTTGGTTCGTATTCCAAATATTAAAGGAATAACAAATCTGTTTGGTATCAACTCCATTTAACCAAGTGATATGAGTCGCACAAAGGCTCTTCCGTTTATCTTAACATAAACTCCTTCGTCAGGTCCTTAGATCTATCTTATGTTCAATTACCAAAGTAATCATTTAAGATTAAGCAAACAACACTCTTAATCCAAAGAATTGTGTTGATGCCGATCTACTCAATTAATCATCCAATCCACCACAAGGATAAACCGATTATTAATTGGATCCTCTTTTACCGAAACAAGTATTGTACACACCAAAGATTATAAACCCAAGTCAGATATTCAATATCTTCTTTGTCTTCAAATCTTCAATAAAAAACTGCACACAATCACTTGAATCTCTTGTGATCAATCACGCACAGAATGGAGTCTGTTAATAATGGATTATCACAAGATCGTCTTTAGAAATAACAATAGCCTAAAGATCCCTGTCGAAACTCTGAACTAGTTTGAGTGAATCTTATATCAGAACAGAAGATTCTCAAGCATAAACAAACTAGGTGCAATCATATTTCAACTACCGTTAGTCAATCAAATCAATGAAAACAAAATATAAACTATAATTATCTAGTTTCCCACCAACGATACTCGCTAGAGCTTCTCAATACCAAAGAAGACTTCAAACTGAGCGGTCATAAGAGATTTCGCCTAATTAGGTTACTCTCCTCTCTGAATAGGAGGCTACACCAGTAAAAACAACAAAAGAGGAAGTCTGTTGTTACGAAGGATTAGTTTGCTAGAAAGGCAAACTTCAAGTATTTATAGACAAGGAAGTTTGGACACCAAGGAATTTCCAAAACCGAAAATATTCTCAAGATATTCATTAAAGAACAAATTCGGTTTTCATAATTCATGGAAATGCTCTGTCCAAAAATAATGATCAAAATCTCTCGAAAAATCTAATTATTAAATGCACATTACTAATTCTTATATTTCCCTACAAAATGAAGTAATTACCTTAATTAAAAGATTATTAACTTACTTATGTTGCGATCCTGGGATTCTATTCCCTTAGGTATTAAGGAATAACTTTGAACAATTACAGAAATAAACATTCACATCACGTGTTCAAAGTATGTCGACATCCTTACTTTGTAAGTTCTCTTTCACACTCACAACCTTGAAACCGATTTGCCACACTTCCAAACAAGTTTAGAATTGGTTCATCTGACTTTCAAGAACTATGTTATTGGTCAAACAAACATTCAATCACAATCATGGGTTTAACGGTTCTACCAAAACAAGTTTCGATTCTACCTTCCATGTGAGTCTTGTCAATAGTCACACTAGCTTTCCAAAATTAGGTTAACTAGGTACTAGGATCATTTCCCCACATATATATGGTATCTAACTTATATGTGTTGCAATGTCCATAGGATCGGTTCCCTTTTGCCTAAAAACGTGTTGCACATGTCCATAGGATCGGTTCCTCTTTCTACTATAAACCTTGTTGCACCCCATACAAGGATCGGTTCCCCTTTTTGATGTACTGCACCTCTTACTAGGATCATTTCCCCGTTCCCATATTTGGTCAGACATGAAATCACAAACCCGATCATACCATCTCAGGTGATTACTTAATATTGGTTTCACTAATATAAGTCATACCAATACATAAGTCAGGCCTTTGTGAATAGTTCTACCAAGAACACAAACAAGTTGTGAGCGGTTATACTCAATCACACATATTGGTTGTTCATAAGATATGCAATGAATAACAAAACCAATAACAACTTGCAATTTCCTTTTCGGTTCACAAACAAGTTTATGAACTTACTTCCTTAGAACACATGTAAAACATTGTTCCCTAGGATGAAATCCTCACCTCATACCCATACATAATCACAATAGCATTCAAATGATTATGGCGATGTAATTGCAGGATTTCCTACAACACACCCCTTATCAAATCTTGATAACAATTCCTAGATATAAATATAAAAATGGTAATAAAAATACTAAAATTATAAATAAACACCAAGATTTTTACGTGGTTCGATCAATGTGATCTACATCCACGGATCTTCACTATAATAATTTGTAACCACATTAATTTACATCTACAATCTCCATTAATGGAGTTCTTGGAAGAATTCTAGATCTAGTTTTGGGGAAGAAGATGATAAAGAAAATACATTTTCTTTCTCCAAAAACTCTCTCCAAAATATCTTTCTCTCTCTTCCTCAAAATTATCTCCCCTTTCTCTCTCCTGCTCTCTTCTTTATATAGGTATTTACATTGTGGATGACAGCTCATAGAAAACTCATTGACAGCTCACATTTCCCCTAATTTCGGATCTGAACTCTTGCGGTAATATCGTAGCAACATCATTGTCATTTCTCGCAGGTTTCTATAATACCTCACAGGATTTCTCTTGCTACATTTCTTGCGAGCTTTCTCTATAAAATCTTCACGTCTTTCTTCATGTTTTATCTTTCGTCCTTTGTTGCATCGTTTTGGTAATCAATCTGTGACACTTTCCATGTATGGCAGAAATCCTTGTAAGAGCGTTGTTGTTGAGAGATTCTGCTCCTACATTTTGCCTCTTTTTTCTTGAATATTGCTTGAAGAGCAATTTTTAAGAAAAAATACGTTGTTGCAGCAGTCTTTGATCTTGGTTCATGAAGGAACAAGCGAAAGAATACCAAACTTAAAAAGTATATACTTGCCTCTATTCTTTTGCGAAGTTCTGAAACTTTGAGAAGAAATTAGGAGTATCATCTTGCGAAGTATGAAGTATGAAGTATCCTTGAAGAAGTATAAGAAGTATGAAGTATCCTTGAAGAAGTATAAGAAGTATGAAGTATCTCAGAAGAAGTAGAAGAAGTACTCAATCCTCGAAATATAAGAAGTATCTGTCCTTGAATAAGAAATATTGCCTCTATTCATGCGAAATTATTTCTTCATTTTTGGTGAGAATTCTTGCCCATTTTGGAAATGATTCTTGCTGAGAAGATAAAGAACATAAAATATTTCCTTGGTAATCCATAGTTTCCTCTGTTCTTTATCTATGAAGGAGAATCCATGAGAAAATGTTGAATGATTAAATTGCTTCTTTATTCTTATCTTGCCTCTGCCTCAAGTGATAATCACTTTAAGAAAATAATCACATTCTGCGAAATAATCAAAATTCCTGCAAAATTCTGGGTGAATTTGCGAATTTATGAATGAGTTTGTGTGATTATGAATAACCCTGCTAATTTCTGAATATTTCTGCGATTTTCTGAACATTTCTGCGAATTATGAATAGTGCTCAAATAGTACTGCGAATTATGAATAGTCCTGCGAATAATGCCGCAAATAGTGTTGTGAATTATGAATAGTGCCACAAATAGTATCGCGAATTATGAATAGTGTCACAAATAGTTCTGTGAATAGTGTTGTGAATAATGGATCAAAATATGAATAGTCCTGGGAAATTTCAAGGTATTATTCTGTAAAATTTTGTAAAATACTTGTGTGAATATAATGTTTATGTAATGATTATGTTATGAAATGTGTATGCGATGCTTATGCCATGAAATGATTATGCAATGCTTTTATAATGCGAGTATGATGCTTGTATGATGAGAATGCTTATCTATTGCAATGTATAGATAATGTTTGTGTTATTAGATCATTTCGCCGCGGTAAAAGTGATGTAGCTTTAAATTGCCTCCATTCTCCATTTCTTTGTATTTTCCTCTAGTGAATGCATCCCTCTTTATTCTCGCAGGTTCATTGTCTTGTGCCTCATTTTTCTAGCTCATTGTATCTCATTGTTATTTTCTCCACTGTTTATTCCTGCAATGTAATCATCTTCGCAAGTTTATTTGCGTTCTCTCTAGTGGTCTTATTTTCTCTTTTGGATCTTCTTTTTGTAAAACTTGTGTACTTTTTTTTTTTTGGGTGACTATTTTCTGCGACAAATTATAATTTCCTGCGAATTTCTCTCTTTCTTCTTTGCGGCTCTTTATTCTTTGCGGTTCTTTTCTGCAACATATTGTAATTTTCTGTGAATTTCATCAACTTTTGGTATTTTTCAATATATAAATTCTTTTTGCTTCTATCTGCGTATTATTAAGAAACAAAGAAACAAATCTCTTTTTGCAATATGGTTAATATAAGTATCAATCTTTGACTATCTTTCATGAATTTATCATATAATGATGAAGAATTTATCATATAATGATGAAGAATTTATCATATAATGATGAATAACAACATTACCGTTCTATGCATTCCCATACGTGCCTCTTGTTATTGATCTGCAATATGATAAATGAAATAAGACTAATATAAATTCGTTAGCAATCTGTTATATGCTTGTAGGTATAACCTCTCTTGTGGTCTTATTTCTCCTTCCTAGTTAAAGGTCTTATTATGCCACTTTTGTACGACAAGATCGCAGGACATTCTTACTTTTACATGTAATAATCCATTGATCTTGTCTTATCATTTATTTTGATCTCTGCGATAATATGATAAGTCTAAGCCATCTTGTGAGATTAATCTCTCTTTGCTTTTTAAGACTTATGACATTGGCGTCTTTGCGATTTATATCCTTTTATCATTGATTTCATTTATCTCATATTTTGTTCTTATCGCAAAAACCCATTGATCTCATCTTAACATTTCTTTTTAGGCTTTTTGGCCTATCATGCGGCAATATGACGGGCCTAAATATTCTTGCGAATACAAAGTCCCATGACATTGTTTATCGTGTCACGTGTGTGATGACGGGCCTAAATATTCTTGCGAATATAAAGTCCCATGACATTGCCGTCTTTTTTGATACACAGCTCCCTAATGGAGGGTATCACCCTTATCTATTCCCCTGGTTTCCCCTTCAAGGAGACGTACTTCTGCCATACAAGGATATCTCCTCCCATCCGGTTCTAGAAACAACCAGTTGTTTTCATAGCCTCTTATCCTTTATGCCTGTATGGCTTATAGTTACGAGACTACACCCTAGTGGGGTTTTCTTCGGGCCGAACACATCGTAAGCCAAGACTTGCCATGGATGGCCAGGGTAGGTTCATCCGTCCCGGGCACCCACAGCTCAACCGTGTACCTCGGCGCCTTGATCATACTTTGCATTCCTTAGGAGAAACTCTCGGGCACCCAACCAGGGTATAACCTTATATAGTTGGGAATCCAAGTTATCTCTCCCGGATGGATTTTCTATAATCCCAAATCTCCATGACTAGGTTCCAGCAGCAGTATAGCCTTTCCCATAGTCATGCAAAGAGATACCCCCCTTATAACACGCTTTAAGGACATTTCCTCTTACGGAATAGAATCCGCAAACTAAGTTGTACGCCATAAAGGTTCGTCCCATTATTATATTTTTTTAGGAGATTTGCGTCCGTCTTATGCATTTGCATTTCTCTCTTGCGAAATTTTATTCGCGTTTTTTGCGATAATTTCGCATTTCTTTATTCTTTCATTTCTTGCGATAATTCCGCAATCTTATGCAATTGCATTTCTCTCTTGCGAAATTTTATTCGCGTTTCTTGTGATAATTTCGCATTTCTTCATTCATTCTTTCTTTCATTTCTGTCATTTCTTCTTTCATTCTCATAATATCATTTTTGAATTAAATTCTTTGTAAAATATTTTGAAATCTTAGAAATCCTCTTTGGAACCTTGCGATTATATCGCGTCTTTAAATCAAAAATGTTTTATAGAAATATATAAATTTAATCTTCTCTGTTTTTTGTAACTTTGAAATCTTTGAATTTTTTTTGAGATCTTTAAATTTTTGCGATGAATTATTTTTTGAATCTTGCGATTATATCGCAATCTAAAATATCTTTGAAATGTTTTGAAATCTTAGAAATTTTAGAAATCTTGTGATTATATATCACTTTTGATAAAATCAAAAATCTTTCTCGCAAAAATCACAGATAAAATATTCAAGGAAATGGTACTTATCTTTTGCAGCTTGTTGTTGTCTCTTTTGAGTCAAGGAGTTGGTCACAGTTGTAGTCAAGGAGGTGAATAAATGCTTCAAATTGTATAAGTGTCATGCAGCAAAAAGAAGTGTGAAAAGTGAAACTTGAATCCTTAATTTGCTCCTTGAATTGTCCTGCTCCTTATCAATTGTACTTGGTTTCCCTTGCGAAGTAATTAATGTTCTACGAAACAATGAAATTCTTTGTAAAAATGTAAATTTCAAAAGGATGCAAAAGAATGACGCAGAAGATGGGATTTGATCTTGCGTCTTCAAGATTTTTGGCTACTCCCTGAACCAT
Source organism: Papaver bracteatum (assembly GCA_023529315.1). Lineage (NCBI taxonomy): Eukaryota > Viridiplantae > Streptophyta > Magnoliopsida > Ranunculales > Papaveraceae > Papaver > Papaver bracteatum. The sequence continues at coordinate 227,777 of JAJJWX010001032.1, forward strand.
CTATACTTGTTTGTTCTTGTTGTATGTGTCTGCGAATAAAGAAAAAAGTCTGCGGCAGGAGGAGAAAATTCTGCGGGGAGATGGACTCGAGCCCGCGACGCTTATCTCCCTAGCCTTGCTTGTGACCATCTGTGCTGCGTCTTGTTTATGTCTGTTGGTTAGATTCACTCCTGAAGTAATGAAAATTTATGAAAAAATATTGCGTATCAAAAATAAGTTGTGAAAGTCAAGAATCGATCCTGCGTCCTGCCGCTTTCCTTCATGCCTTTTAACCATCTGTTCTAGCTTGATTTTGTGTTGAGGTAGTTTGATTCGCAAAACTTATCATCTCCTCTCGCTATTTACATCATTTACTCTATATTTCTGTGTCTTTGTCTACGTATTTTCCTGCGGCTTTGCTTGCGTCTTTTCTTATGGCTTTGCCTGCGTCAAAGTCCAATATTCTTTCTCCATCTCTGCGTTTCTGTTTTCTCCCTTGCAATCTTACGGTCTCTTCCCTTTATGCTTCTTAACGTACCCTCTCCTTATCTTTCCGTTAATTTTCATGAATCTCCACGTACTATGAGTTAATCGTGAAGCTTGGTACTGGTTTTGGTTGGATTAGTGTTGATATTCTTCTTTGTTGGCAGTCCGTGGCTTAATAAATTCATAACTTCTTATGCTTCACAACTTTTTCGTAGCTTAATAACTTTTCCCATTATTCGTGGTTCTTCGCTGATTTCTTCCCTATTGACTTTAGTTAAAATATTCCTGCGAATTGAACTTTGGGCTTGTTCTTGACGCAGCATACCTTCCTAGGTCTTTTTCTTTCCTTTCCTTTACTCGTGGCTATTGATGCTCTCATATTCGTTCCTTGCTATACAGTCTGATCAATCCTATACCTCGTGAGGAAAAGCTTCCACTATGGTTGGGGTCATTGTGTTTGGTTCTTTTATCTATTGCTTGATACGGTGTGATCAACCTCCATCATCGCGTCTTCTAAGGCTAACTTCATCAACATACATGAATCTGTAGTAGCGCATATGTAGAAGCGCATAAAAAAATGATAGCAAAGCGCAATTAATCTTGGTGACATCCCTCATTTTTAAATAGTTAATTGCGTTGGGTGAAATAAGGTTTGAATAATTTCTTATTCCTTCATTGATGATGGCTTCTGTTGTTACGGTAAATCTCGCAAGCTGAATTGTTGGGGAGTAAATCATTAATCTTCTTACTTTATCCACTGTGCTGTTTTTGTCCTTTGTGCTTTCCCCTCCGTTGGAATGTTCATTTCATCGTATCGCAAAAGAGAAATTTCACTAGTATAAAATTATGTTCACATTAGTTGTTTATACGATCAAAATTATGACTAAATTCATGGTTTATGGATGTAGATTTATGATCAAAACTCTAGTTAATTCAAAATATCAACTAAACATCAATTTTTGTAAAAAATAAAGATTAATAGTTTAAAACGCCAAATCTTCCAGATCTATATATTATGAATATATAATTAAAGAGATAAAAGAAAATTTGTCTTGTTTGAGCGGTGAATTGATGCCGTTCCATTTCATTTCAAGATTTCTTCGAATCTGCTCCTGTTTAGCTTCTGTATCTCTTTCTTTTTCATTTTCCTTAATAATTTCTCCATTGAAACTTCCACTTTTCCTCTCAAAGTTTTTAGATCCAGTGATGTATAACTCTTCCGATAACTAATTTCTTTGAATCTTCTTCAATCTATCAAATAGCAGGTAGTGTTTCTAGCGCCAAAATGTAATTGCAGGATTTCCTACAACACACCCCTTATCAAATCTTGATAACAATTCCTAGATCTAAATATAAAAATGGTAATAAAAATACTAAAATTATAAATAAACACCAAGATTTTTACGTGGTTCGATCAATGTGATCTACATCCACGGATCTTCACTATAATAATTTGTAACTACATTAATTTACATCTACAATCTCCATTAATGGAGTTCTTGGAAGAATTCTAGATCTAGTTTTGGGGAAGAAGATGATAAATAAAATACATTTTCTCTCTCCAAAAACTCTCTCCAAAATACCTTTCTCTCTCTTCCTCAAAATTATCTCCCCTTTCTCTCTCCTGCTCTCTTCTTTATATAGGTATTTACATTGTGGATGACAGCTCATAGACAACTCATTGACAGCTCACATTTCCCCTAATTTTGGATCTGAACTCTTGCGGTAATATCGCAGCAACATCATTGTCATTTCTCACAGGTTTCTATAATACCTCACAGGATTTCTCTTGCTACATTTCTTGCGAGCTTTCTCTATAAAATATTCACGTCTTTCTTCATGTTTTTATCTTCCGTCCTTTGTTGCGTCATTTTGGTAATCAATCTGTGACACTTGCCATGTATGGCAGAAATCCTTGTAAGAGCGTTGTTGTTGCGAGATTCTGCTCCTACAGGCGACATCTTATCTACAAAGTTTAATGGTTAACCAATAAACCTCGTATTGTATTCCTTAATACTATGTCTATCTAAAGTTCAAATTTGCTTCGCAGTTTTTCTTTCAATATGCACTACTTGAAAGATATGTCAGGGAATGAAACAGTTTAAGTCAAACATCACTAACCTCAAGTGGAAGGATGATTGTTGTCATTATAGCTCCTTGCTTCTTCACATCTTCAAGACTTCGCAATACTTGTAATTTCTCATACCCTAATACTTTCAAGCTAACCTATACGTAGTTGACTCTAGTATATAATCAAGCGACTCTTAACATGAGTTTTGATTCACTAAAATATGACAACCAAACTTAACATACCAACGCTTGGTGGATTCAACCGAGCCACGCTCTAACAATCTCCCTCTTTGTCAATTTTAGTGACAAAACTCTTACATCATATGGATAAACAAATTACAAGAATTCATTACACATACGATTGATTCCCGAATTCAACAGCGCAGTAAACTGCTTACATTCAATCCTTGAAAATGTCGTTGTTGACATTATAATAACAAAGCTAATACTCCCCCTAAGGAAGATAGGTAGATATTCAATCTGCACGTCTTTGTTATACCAATTTATATGACATGTTACTCCCCCTTAGTCTGTGCTTTCACTCTTTCATTAGATAAATGTTCAAGCACCAGTGTTCTTTTCCTTAGCGGTACCAATCAATATAAAATCAATGCCAGTATCACTTGTTTACTCCATATATTTCTTCCCCTTTTTGTCACAAAAATGACAAAGAAATGAAAAATAAAGGACAACACGAAAAGAATCTTACAAATCTCAATAGACTTGCAACCTGTAGAGTTAGGCATGAGGGTTCCACACATCATGTTCTGATAACCAATATCAAAACCGAAACTAAAAGTAGTTTTATTTTGATATGTTACCAAGGAAATAATTATCCGATATAATTTTTCCAATTTAGTTTAGAAAAACAAAAATCAACTAAGCACCTTAGTCCCTTTGCTAAACCGATTGTTCAAAAACAACCGCTTAATACGATAAGACCAAAAAAAAGATAACTCTATTTTTCTCATCAGGTTCTAATTATCCATAAACTTAGACTTTTCAATTTTAAACAAGATAAGTAATAGGTTAGTTAACTAGCATTTCTTGTTAAGGCATTCGATTATACTTGAATAACCGAAAACTCACTTCGATAAGTCTAACTAAGATCAGAATTAACTTAGTTTCTCTTATCCGGAATCGAATTGGACTAAACAACTCATCTCGTACATTTTTTATTTCGTTAAGCCATAAATAATTCATACAAACCAACATAAATCAACTTGCATAATTATTCACCTCAACCGGAAGCAATTGAAACAACATAGACATTAAAAGCATCGCAATTGCACTAAAATTTTGTAATCCTAAAATTGATATCACACAATAAAGCAAGATAACAATAGTTTTTCTTAACCGGGACCAATTGAATCACACACATCATGGAATAAAACATCAATTGAACCGAAATTTTGTTAAGCAAAAGCAAAAGCCATAAATATATATAATATAAACTCAGGCTTTTCTTAAACAGGAAAATAATTAACTAATAAGATTGTTACCTCAAATTTCGCATCCACTTCTCCAATATGATTGCATCTTCGTCAAGGGAGAATTAATATCGAAATATCATCATGTTGTCATCCTTATGCCAAAACAAAAGAATAACAACAACCCTCAACCTTTACCAGATAAAAGTTGAAAACCGTTTTTAACAAATTCAAGCAAGAGTTAAAACCGTTGAAACACATATGCTTTTATGCTAAACCAAAACCGATTCAACATATTGTGACTTTTTCACATATTGTTTCTACCAGAACCCCTCATGATTCTTTGATAAAGCCTACCAACATGGTCTAGAACTTAATCCTTCTAAATCGAAAAGTCACCCAAACCATAAGGGTTCACAATATTATGAGATCGAATATCAAGGTAATAAAACCGAAATCAAACATCCCATAAACCAATTTGCAATACACCATAAATATTCACCATGAAATAAAGTATTGAAATTACCTCAATCTTGTAGGAAATTTAATTACGAAACCAACGCAAAAAGAATGAGGTCATTCCGAGTTCGGACGAAGAAGTTATAGGCAAAACCGTTTTACACTCCTTCGTATGAGCACATCTCACTAGGATTGGTTCCCACACTATGAAATGGTACTAGGATAGGTTCCCTCACTAGGACAAGGTACTAGGATCGGTACCCAAGAGTTACTTATGACAGATCACAACACTAAACTGTTTTTTGACATAACTTTTGCATACGATGTCCGAATTCAATGAATTTTGTCTCGTTTTAACCGTAAAAATAAGTGCTACACATATATGATTAGTAGATATCAACATTATAACCTCAAAATTACCATTTCTATCAAAAACTCAATTATAGATAGAGAAAGTATGAGTATAGAAGAAAAGAAAAGAAATCTCCCTAAAGATGTTAATTAGTCATATAAATATAGAGAAATCATGTGTTCGGTTTCATGTACTTCCTCACCTTTCAAAAGATTAAGCACCAAGGTAAGAATAAACATTCTAACATAACTAGGTTTTGTTGACTTGATCCTTGTCTTGTTCGTCACGAGTGGCTAAGACCGAGTAATCATTCTTGACCTCTTGTTAGGTTTGTTTTCTCTTGTTCCATCTCTTGTTTTTATTCTTTGACTTGTGATGAAGAGTGTCATTCTCACAAACTTTACTAGTACAAGAGATTTCAGACATATGTCTTTCTTTAGCCTTTCAAGAAGACTCTTGTAATTATTGTCACCAATAATTAATAGTTGAGAGTCATTCTTGTGACTAACTTTTGGTCCCTTCTTGGATATGGAGGACTTAGGGACCCATTTAGAGTTGGGTTTCGCAGAAGCATCTTTCTCTTTCATACTATTAGGATCATTGTCCTTTTGAATATTTTGTGAAACACCCTTTCTCCAATTTGGAATATCAGATCTTGTTTTTTCATTTAAAAAGTCACATCTCTTTCTATAATTGGGTCTTTTATGAAATGACCTTGTTAAGTGATATGCAAAATTTGAACTATCATTATAATAATTCTTTTACCCAAACTTAGGACAATACCGATATGATTTCTTATGAGGAGAAACCTTAGCCAGTTCGTTTGATACAATAGAAAGTGCATCTTGCATATTACGAACTTTGCATCCCCATTGCAGGTGTCCTTTATTACCACAATAATAACAATGCTTAGTATAAATATACGAAGTATAAGTTTTGGTGTTACCTTTTTGTGGATCCTCTTGCATTGGATCTCGATGAGTTTTCTTCTTCTTCTTCTTATCCTTGTTCAACGTTGTTCCTTTCCTGACATCAGCAAAAGTGCTATCTTTGATTGTTGTTGGTTGAACAGAATTCTTAGGCTTGACTGGCTCTTTGCTAATATTTGAAGCATCTATTTACTTATAGCCCAATCCCCATGTACCATGATGATTTCTACCTGCTTCTAACATTGAGGTTAAGTTGTTTGAGCTAACATTGAACTTTTTCAGGTTTAAATTTTCTTCTTCCAACATCTTGATTTTATCAAGAGCAATAGCTAGCTCAGCCTCAAGGCATTTTTCTCGTGAGAGATATGTACCTTGCTTCTCTTCAAAACTATTTCATTGAGAGTTAATCCTTGCTTTAGATTCAACAAGTTTCTCTTCCAAGGATTGAATCACCAAGGAAGAAGTATTCTTGAGAGAATCTAATTCCGCTGTCAAGGAGGAAAGATTATGAACAAGTTGTTCATTTTCATCTTGGAAACAACCTAATTATTCTAGAAGTTTTCTTTCTCTTTTTAGTCCAAGAGTAAGTTCAGTTGCACAAGAGTCAAAACTTATTTTTAACTCTTGTAGGTCGGAAGTTTTTACGCTCACATAATCAACAAACTTGTCATCTCCTACAGAAGGTTTTTCAGAATCGAGGTCATTGATTATCGGTATAGGGCTTAACTTAATCTCATCTTGAGAATATTCAGAAGGATTTTCAACTGAGCTCATAGAACTCGATGAGTATGTCCCTTCTAAGTATTTTTTAAAATCAAAACTTCCAAAGTCTTGCGATACATTAATTGATTCCTTCTTAACTTTTCTCTCTCGATTAACTCTACTTTGAATCGTATCTTATTGTTAGAGCATTGCTCGGTTGAACTCGCATGCGTTGCTATCTCAAGCATGTTTTTCAATGTTAGTGATCAAAACTATAAAGTCTTGATTTCTAGTTTACTATAGCTAAGGTCTCGGACTAGGATAGAAAGTGTAATTGAGCTCAAGAACTCCATGGAAATCATCATACAAGACGAACGACTACTCAAGGAACCAGTGTATGTTCATCGACTAAAAGGTATGTGGAGACTTGAACTTATCTATCACTCAAAAGTCTATCTACTATATATCCTATCTTGAGACAAAAGTCGTATTACTATATAGGATAAGAATATACACATGTGACATTTCGAACTGAGTATATCTCGCTTATCTATTTCTCGAAATGTGTGTTGGTAAAGCTTTCGCTTTAGCCAAGTTCATCTTTGCCTAGTGAAGAAAGTCATGTTATGTTTCAATCACTTTGGAAATTACTCTGACAAAAACTAGTTTGTGAATAATAACTATATGACGTCCTCTGAGAATGTTTCAATGGTTGAAATGAGAGTTTAAACAATATAACCACTGGGGATATAAACATTGTTGTGGTAACACATATATGTATAAGTCTTTAGCACTTGAACTTAAGTTTGTGAACTTTGTTGATCAAGTGAAATCCGGAACTTGAGCAGTCAACCCAGTCCGCGAACTTGCGTAGTTCTCGATCCCGAGAATTTCTGCTGGAGTTGTAGCTCAGTTTCCATCCCTAAACTCATTCCGCGAACTGACGGAAGTTCTCAAACCCGAGAATTTCTGCTGGAGTTTGTGAACTCCAACCGGTTAACTTGAGTCCGCGAACCCAGTCCGCGAACTTGAGTGGTTATGTCTAAAAAAAATGTTCATGAACTTATCTAAATTATCTAAGGAATGCTATTGCAAACCGTGGATTTATAGTTCATGAATTGATTCGAGTGAATCATATCGTTTTTGCTTCAATTGTGTATTGTGCAGTACATAAGATCTCATAGCAATTGAAAAACTCTCTAACTAGTTCATTTGAGTCATTTGGACTAGTTATGTTGAAGAAGAATATGGTTGATATGAAAGTTATCATTTGGCTAACCATTTGGTTGACTAATATTGAACCAACTATTGTACACGTTTGGGTATGGTTACACAAAACCAAAATCGTCAAGTAAATGTGTGTATGGCAAGCTAAGTTTTTGATCTAACGGTTGATAGATATTAGCTTGTATCTAATCAGGTTTTCATCTAACGGTGAATATTGAATGCTTTGTTACTAAGCTAACATTGATTACAAACCCTGATTTGAAAGACTATATAAGGGAGAACTCTAGCAAATGGGAAACCTAATCCCCACACATTTTGTGTGATACTTGTTTGCTAAGCTAGAGTCGATTCTCCTTTAACCTTTGGTTTTCTTCTTCTAAAACCAGGTTAACTATTTAAAGACTTCATTGGGATTGTGAAGCCAGACCGATACTACTTTTCTTGTTATTGTGTGATCTGATCTCGTTGTTTATATCGTACAAGTACAAATTTAAAAATTGGCTTGAGATTTATATCTCCGATAGGAAAGATATAAAAGTAATCACAAACATCTTCGTCTCATCGTTTGTGATTCCACAATATCTTTTTTTGCTACGTCGATTAAGACTATTGTGGGGTGAATGATAAAACTGAGCTGTCCTTCAGGAATATAAGTCTGGTTTTATTGATTGGTTCATGTTCACCTTGATTTATCAAAAGACGGAACAAAACTCATAGATTTATTCGTGGGAGACAGATTTATCTATCTTGTATACTTTTCTATATGAGATAGATTTGTTTGCTAAAGTCTTCGACTTTGGGTCGTAGGAACTCTTGGTTGTGGGTGAGATCAACTAAGGGAATCAAGTGCGCAGTATCCTGCTTGGATCATAGGCGTAGGAGCATAACTGTATCTTGGATCAGTGTGAGATTGGTTGGGGTTCAACTACAGTCCAGACCGAAGTTAATTTGGAGTAGGCTAGTGTCTGTATCAGCTTAATATAGTGTATATTTAATCTAGACTAGGTCCCGGGGTTTTTCTGCATTTGCGGTTTCCTCGTTAACAAAATTCTGGTGTCTATGTTATTTCTTTTCCGCATTATATTTTGTTATATAATTGAAATAATATAGGTTATGCGTTGTTCAATCAATTAGAATATCCAACCTTATTGGTTGTTGATTTAAATTGATTGACACTTGGATATTGGTCTTTGGTACCATCCAAGTTATCTCTCTTTGATTAGACTCGCGAATCACATTTTCTTAAGTAAATCAAATTGAGAGATTGAGATAATAACTCCTTGCGTATTTTCTATTGATTGAGTCTAGTTGATTCTCTAGAAAAACAACTCGGAGTTTTCCATACAGATTGCTAATCGAAATATTGGGTGAGGTTGTTAGACCACCGTTTTTTCAATTGGTATCAGAGCAGGCAAACACGTTCAAGACCTTACAAGTCTTTGTTAGTGGCAATATGAGTCTGTGGGTGAAATCCTTGTTGCGCATACTAAAATGTCTCCTAAAGCTTTTGATGATGTCAATTGTCTTAGAAACATCTCAAAGGATTACTCCTTAGAAGATTCATCTGAATCCCGAGGTAGAAAGAATGTTTAATTTGATAATGACATTTCTTCCTCTCATGAGGCATGTGACACTCTGGCAGAAGCTGAAAAGGAGCTCATCAGAATTTCAAAACATACAGCTGAAGATATTGATTTTAATAATCATGATCAGCTCATTGATGAATTTGAAAAGTCTCTTGATCGAGAACGTGATCTCTATAACATCATTAAGTCCTTCTCTAAGAATATTGAGAAACTTCTTCAAGAAACTACTCTCCAACATGAAAGGATTAGTTCTCTTGAGGATATAATTAAAGAGGACTCAATTAGAGAAAAAATGTTTTCTCGAGACTCATTCATTAGATATCAACAGACTTCGTACTGAAAAAGAGAAACTATGTGCATCTCTTACTCTAGCCCATGAATAGTGTGAATCCTTGTAAAAGGAAAACTCTGTCTTAAGGAGAAAATCCTCTGTACAAACTGAATTTCGTGATGTTCTGTACAAGACAAATTATTCTCCAAAAGAAGATTGTGTCAAGAAAAATTTACATAACTTGCAATCTTGTCATATGGCTAGGGAGCTTAAACAGGTGCCAGTTATTGCTTCTCCTCCGCGAACCTGTACCTTTTGTGGGAAAAAGAATCACTATGCTATCCATTGTTTTGCAAGAAGGAAACAAATTTCTAAGCTTCATAATTTGCTTCTCTTCAATGTCAATGGAACAAATAGTCAGATGAATAACACAGTGAATCGTATGCCCACAATAAATCAGAAACCTTATAAGAATGATCTCTATTCTAGAAATCAGTACAGGGCTCAAGTGCATTCTGGCATAAATTCTTGTATTGCTAACAAAAGCATTCCTGCACTTATAAGGATGTTTCTGGTAAATCTAAGCCTAGAAAACGGATGCCCATCTATTCTGTTCCTCTTGAACCAGTTGCAAGAGGTCCTAGACTTAGTCCTCAGAGAAATCCATCTGATGATTTGTGAAAAACGCCATGTTTTATCCTTCAGGGATGAATACCAACCGAAGAAAGGCGAAGAAAACAAATATCAAACGGTCAAATGATACATACAACTTCTTTCCCGATGATCATAGTGGAATTAACTTCCACTCGACTCTAACTTGAGAGGTGCAAGGAAAATAATTTGGGAATACTCAAGTATGTTGTATATTAATTCTGTTTGAGTTCTTTTGTTGGGAGTCCACGAATGTCCGCGTCCTCCTCTTGTGAGTATCTAGGGTTTTTCAAAACCATAGTTTTCTACTCTCGTTGACGAACGCATATATACTTGTTCTGTATTGTGTTCTTCCTTCCCTAAAATCTATGGAGAACTCTGCAATATCTCAAGAGATTGTGCGTCTTAATATGGAGGAAGATAATCAGGAACGTAAGTCAATTCAGGAGTTGTTTCTAAAGAAGATGCTTGAAAAAAAGGATCACAACTCCTGGATTGATGATTCTGTCAAGGATTTAACTCGTTTTCATAACAATTCAAGGGTCGAGTTTGCATATATTCAATTACAAATAAACCAACTGTTGGATGGGCAGGCCTGAATTATTGCTAATCATAACATTTTAATACGGAATCAAAAGAAGCTTATCATGGACTGTGCCAAAGCTAGACATCTTGCTCGGGTGGTTGATCGCAAATTTAGTGTTCTAACTCACGAACATGGTGTGTCTACGGTCAAGAGAATAAAGGAAATCAGCAATACATTCTTTGATGGATTCATTGAAGGATATGAGGTTCTTAATGAACTATGATTTCTTATTGTCTAGTAAATCTTCTATCGTTTTTCTTTTGTTTAGAAGAATAACTAGTGTTTTGGAATAGCCATTATTATGATTACACATAGCTATATCCAATGTTTTCCATCTTCTTGTTTTTAGATTTATTGGTTTAAATTCTAAGCTTGTTTGGAAGATGATGGATGCAGTATTAATCTTTATGGTTTTATATATTGCAATATTTTGATGGGATATGTGTGTTTACGTCTGTGAACTTGATTGTCCCATATTTTGTCAAAAGTAAAGTCGTTCATGAATTGATATGCAAATATTGATAAAAGAATGAATAGACTTTTGACAAACATAAAAGTTAAGCATATATTGTCAATTGTTGATGTAAGATAGGTTAAAATCTTTTGTGATTCAAGGATTATGTCTATTGTGTGTCATTGTGCAAATGGTGATAGAAACATAGAATGAATCCTTGTGTTATCCACGGTATAGATCCTTATTGATCCATTTTGTTATGTATTACCGTGAAGGCTCCATTATGTATCTTATGTTGAGCATGATACGAATAAGTCGATTTATTGATTGGCATGGTGGGTTGTTCCATGAGATGCAATATGTTGAACATTAGGAACTAAATTAATCAACTTGTGTGATTATTTAGTTAGCACTCCATAGATTTATCTTATGTCGAGTGTGGCCAATTAAATTGATTACTCTTGTGATTAGTTTAATTGTGTATCCAGTTAGATTATTTATGGGTTTTCTTGTGAATAATCTAATCGAGTTTATTAAGTCTCCATAAGTTTTCTTATGTTGAGCATATTTAGTCAAATTAATCTTAGTTCGCTTGGGTTAGTTTGATTGAATATTTCTTGTTGGATTCCAAATTCATACTTGTATGCAATTTGTTGAGTCTAAAGAAATCCTTTTTTTGTCTTGAAATTAAGGTCGCTCTTGTTGTTCCTTTTGGAATGACATATTATGGGGGAGAGTTCTTTTGAACTTGTGCTTAATTGCCAAATCTTTGTGGGGAGTGCGGCTGTGGAATATTACAGGGGTTATCTTGCGTCTTTATAAACTCCTTGATGAATGCATTTAGATTCGGCTTTATGATCGCATCTAAACAAGATGATACACATTTACCTTTGGTCATGAAATGTCTCTTACGAAAATTTCATTAGTACCCTGTTCTTGTACATTTGCCAATTTTATTGACAAAAAGGGGGAGAATTAATATGTAGTTCACACTAAAAATACATATGGTTTTTAGATCATTATGTAAGGGGGAGTGGTTTCCATGTGAGATGGAGTATTGACTAAGGGGGAGTGAAGTATCACCATAGTATTGTTGTTGAAGTTGTGATGCAATTTGACTTTGACACTATGAAATAATACTATGACACTGTATAACAATGATTGAGAACCGATGCTTTTCTCATTGTTATAGCTACGGATTTTCAACAACGATGATGCTAAAATTACAACTTTTGGGATCATTGGACTACTTGTAAGTAACGAAGATTTCGAGTATTGTTGAAGATTAGACATGTGGAATAGGAGCTACAAAGTTTATTTATATATTTTTTGTATTCCATATGTATTAATAGTTTTTCCACTAAAATTGACAAAGGGGAGATTGTTAGAGAATTGCTCGGTTGAAATCGCATGTGTTGCTATCTCAAGCATGTTTGTCAATGTTAGTGATCAAAACTATAAAGTCTTGATTTTTAGTCTACTATAGCTAAGGTCTCGGACTAGGATAGAAAGTGTAGTTGAGCTCAAGAACTCCATGGAAATCATCATACAAGACGAAGGACTACTCAAGGAACCAGTGGATCTTCATGGACTAAAAGGTATGTGGAGACTTGAACTTATCTATCACTCAAAAGTCTATATAATCTATATCCTATCTTGAGACAAAAGTCGTATTACTATATAGACTAAGAATATACACATGTGACATTTTGAGCTGAGTATATCTCTCTTATCTATTTCTCGAAATGTGTGTTGGTGAAGCTTTCGCTTTAGCCAAGTTCATCTTTTCCTTGTGATGAAAGTCATGTTATGTTTCAATCACTTTGGAAATTTCTCTGACGAAAACTAGTTTGTGAATAACAACTATATGACGTCCTTTGATAATGTTTCAATGGTTGAAATGAGAGTTTAGACAATATAACCACAGTGGGATATAAACATTGTTGTGGTAACACATATATGTATAAGTCCTTAGCACTTGAACTGAAGTTTGCGAACTTTGTTGATCAAGTGAAAACCAGAACTTGAGCAGTCAACCCAGTCCGCGAACTCAGTACGCGACCGTGCGTAGTTCTCGATCCCGACAATTTCTGCTGGAATTGTAGCTCAGTTTCAGTCCGCGAACTGACGGAAGTTCTCGAACCCGAGAATTTATGATGGAGTTTTTGAACTCCAACCGGTTAACTTGAGTCCACGAACTTGAGTGGTTATGTCTAAAAATGATGTACGTGAACTTATCTAAATTATCTAAGGAATGCTATTTCAAACCGTGGCTTTATAGTTCATGAATTGATTCGAGTGAATCATATGGTTTTTGGTTCAATTGTGTCTTGTGTAGTACATAAGATCTCATAGAAATTGAACAACTCTCTAACTAGTTCATTTGAGTCATTTGGACTAGTTATGGTGAAGAAGAATATGGTTGATATGAAAGTTATCATTTGCCTAACCATTTGGTTGACTAATATTGAACCAACTATTGTACATGTTTGGGCACGGTTACACAAACCCAAAATCTTCAAGTACATGTGTGTATGACAAGCTAAGTTTTCGATCTAACTATTGAGAGATATTAGCTTGTATCTAATCAGGTTTTCATCTAACGGTAAATATTGAATGCTTTGTTACTAAGCTAACATTGATCACAAACCCTGATTTGAAAGACTATATAAGGAATAACTCTAGCAACTGGGAAACCTAATCCCCACACATTCTGTGTGATACTAATTTGCTAAGATAGAGTCAATTCTCCTTTAACCTTTGGTTTTATTGTTCTAAAACCAGGTTAACGACTTAAAGACTTCATTGGGATTGTGAAGCCAGACCGATACTACTTTTCTTGTAGTTGTGTGATATGATCTTGCTGTTTCTTTCGTACGATTATAATTGTAATAATTGGCTTGAGATTTCTATCTCTGATAGGCAAGATATAAAAGTAATCACAAACATCTTCGTCTCATCGTTTGTGATTCCACAATATCTTTTTTCGCTGCGTTGTTTAAGACTATTGTGAGGTGATTGATAAAACTGAGATGTTCTTCGGGAATATAAGTCTGATTTTATTGATTGGTTCATGTTCACCTTGATTTATCAAAAGACGGAACAAAACTCATAGGTTTATTCATGGGAGGTGGATTTATTTATATTGTATACTTTTCTGTTTGAGACAGATTTGTTTGCTAAAGTCTTCGACTTTGGGTCGTAGCAACTCTTGGTTGTGGGTGAGATCAGCTAAGGGAATCAAGTGCGTGGTATCCTGCTGGGATTAGAGGCGTAGGAGCATAACTTTACCTTGGATCAGTGTGAGATTGGTTGAGATTCAACTATAGTCCGGACCGAAGTTAATTTGGAGTAGGCTAGTGTCTGTAGCGGCTTAATACAGTGTATGTTTAATCTGGATTAGGTCCTGGGGTTTTCTGCATTTGCGGTTTCCTTGTTAACAAAATTCTGGTGTATGTGTTATTTCTTTTCTGCATTATATTTTGTTATATAATTGAAATAATACAGGTTGTGCGTTGTTCAATCAATTAGAAAATCCGACCTTATTGGTTGTTGATTTAAATTGATTGACACTTTGATATTGGTCTTTGGTACCATCCAAGTTATCTCTCTTTGATTAGACTCACGAATCACTTTTGCTTGAGTAAATCAAATTGAGAGATTGAGATAATAACTCCTTGAGTATTTTCTATTGATTGAGTCTATTTGATTCTCTAGAAAAACAACTCGGAGTTGTCCATATAGATTGCTAATCGAAATATTGGGTGAGGTTATTAGACCCCCGCTTTTTCACTTATAGGTTGAGTCGCATCAAACACATATTGTTAGATCTTTTCGTATTTGTCTGCTCTGATACCAATTGAAAAGGCGAGGGTACACCTCAAGCCAAAACGTTTCCTACCTATAAGTCCTTTCTCCGAAAGTGATTGTCTAAGGACTGAGTCGAGACAATACAACTAATCGGTTCACACTTCGTGTGATCGTCTATGGATACGAGATCGAGACAATACAACAACGAAGTATGTTACTTGATAAAAAGGTTCGGACTTAACCAAACATAATAGGATTCACTTATCAAATAAATAGGAAATAACGTTTGTGTGATTTACTTTAATTATAATAAAACAATTATAATGCGAAAATATGAAGTAATTGACACAACAATATTTTCTTAACGAGGAACCGCAAATGAATAAAAACCCCGGGACCTTGTCCAGAATTGGATGCTCTCAGGATTAAGCCGCTACACAAAATTACACCTAACTTCGTATAGTTGAGACCAAGCAACTAAACCTATAGTTCATCTAGTTCCGTCTGTATTCCTACGCCTCTAACTTATAAATAAGTCACGTACTTGGAACAATTCCTTTGGTTCATATTCCAAACAGTAAAGGAATAACAAATATTCTTGGTATCAACTCTATTCAACCAAGTGATATGAGTCGGACAAAGGCTCTGTCGTTTATCTTAACATAAACTCCTTCGTCAGGTCCTTAGATCTATCTTATGTTCAATTACCGAAGTAATTATTTAAGATTAAACCAACAACATTCTTAATCCAAAGAATTGTGTTGATGCCGATCTACTCAATTAAT
This sequence comes from Papaver bracteatum, assembly GCA_023529315.1. Taxonomy (NCBI): domain Eukaryota; kingdom Viridiplantae; phylum Streptophyta; class Magnoliopsida; order Ranunculales; family Papaveraceae; genus Papaver; species Papaver bracteatum. Next base: position 243,554 of record JAJJWX010001032.1, read on the forward strand.
CAATCCAATCTACCACAAGGATAAACCGATTATTAATTGGATCCTCTTTTACTGAAACAAGTATTGTGCACACCAAATATTATAAACCCAAGTCAGATCTTCAATATCTTCTTTGTCTACAAATCTTCAATAAAAACCTGCACACAATCACTTGAATCTCTTGTGATCAATCACGCACAGAACAAAGTATGTTAACAATGGATTATCACAATACCTTCTTTAGAACTAACAACAGTCTAAAGATCCATGTCGAAAGTCCGAACTAGTTTGAGTGAATCTTTTATCAGAAGAAAAGATTCTCAAGCATAAACAAACTAGGTGCAATCAGATTTCTACCACAGTTAGTCAATCAAATCAATGAAAACAAAAGATAAACCGTGATTATCTAGTTTCCCACCAATGGTACTTGCTAGAGATTCTCAATCCCAAAGAAGACTTTAAACTGAGCGGCCGTAAGAGATTTCTCCTAATTAGGTTACTCTCCTCTCCGAATAGGCGGCTACACCAGTAACAACAACAAAATAGGAAGTCTGTTATTACGAAGGATTAGTTTGCTAGAAAAGAAAACTTCAAGTATTTATAGTCAAGGAAGTTTGGACACCATGAATTTCCAAAACCGAAAATATTCTCAAGATATTCATTAAAGCACAAATTCGGTTTTCATAATTCCTGGAAATGCTTTGTCCAAAAATAATAATCGAAATCTCTCGGAAAATCTAATTAGTAAATGCACATTACTAATTCTTATATTTCCCTACAAAATGAAGTTAATTACCTTAAGTAAAAGATTCCTAACTTAGTTATGTTTCGATCCTGGGATTTTCTTCCCTTAGCTATTAAGGAATAACTTAAAGAAATAAACATTCACAACACGCGTTCAAAGTATGTCGACATCCTTACTTTATAAGTTCTCTTTCACACTCACAACCTTGAAACCGATTTGTCACACTTCCAAACAAGTTTAGAATTGGTTCATCTGACTTTTAAGAACTATGTGATTGATCAAACAAACATTCAATCACAATTATAGGTTAAACGGTTCTACCAAATCAAGTTTCGGTTCTACCTTCCATGTAAGTACTGTGCATAGTCACACTAGCTTTCCAAAATTTGGTTGATTAGGTATTAGGATCGGTTCCCCATATATATATGGTATCTAACTTATATGTGTTGTACATGTCCATAGGATCGGTTCCCCTTTGGCTAAAAATGTGTTGCACATGTCCATAGGATCGGTTCCCCTTTCTGCTATAAACCTTGATGCACCCCATACAAGGATCGGTTCTCATTTGTGATGTACTGCACCTCTTACTAGGATCAGATCCCCTTTCCTATATTTGGTTAGACATAAAATCACAAACCCTATCATACCATCTCAGGTGATTACTTAAGATAGGTTTCACTAATAAAAGTCATACCAATACATAAGTCAGGCTTTTGTGAATAGTTCTACCAAGAACACAAACAAGTTGTGAGCGGTTATACTTAATCACACATATTTGTTATACATAAGATATGTAATGAATAACAGAACCAATAACACCTGGAAATTTCCTTTTCGGTTCACAAATAATTTTATGAACTTACTTCCTTAGAACACATGTAAAACATTGGTCCCTAGGATGAAATCCTCACCTCATACCAATACATAAGCACAATAGCATTCAAATGATCATAGCGATGTATTATCTACAAAGTTTAATGGTTAAGCAATAAACCTCGTATTGTATTCCTGAATACTATGTCTATCTAGAGTTCAAATATGCTTCGCAGTTTTGTTTTCAATATACACGACTTGAAAGATATGTTAGGGAATGAAATAGTTCAAGTCAAATATCACTACCCTCAAGTGGAAGGATGATTGTTGTCGTTGTAGATCCTTGCTTCTTCACATCTTCAAGACTTCGCAAAACTTGTAATGTCTCATATCCTAATACTTTAAAACTAACCTATACGAAGTTGACTCTAGTACATAATCAAGTGACTCTTAACATGAGTTTTGATTCACTAAAATATGACAATCAAACTTGACATACCAACGCTTTGTGGGTTCAACCGAGCCATGCTCTAACACACACACACACACAAAGCGGAGTATGTTAACGTTAGATTATCACAATACGTCTTTAGATCTACAAATAGTCTATAGATCCCCATCGAAACTTCGATCTAGTTTGAGTGAATCTTATATCAGAATAAAAGACTCTCAAACATAAACAAACTAGGTGCAATCAAATTTCAACAACCGTTAGACAATCAAATCAATAAAAAACTAATAATAAACCGCAGTTATCTAGTTTCCCACCAACAGTACTAATAGAGCTTCTCAATCCCAAAGAAGTCTTTAAACTGAACGGCAGTAAGATATTTCGCCTAATTAGGTTACTTTCCTCTCCGAATAGGCATCCCCACCAGTAACAACACAACTAGGTAGTTTTGCTAGCTCTGAGGATTAGTTTGCTTGAAATGCAAACTTCAATATTATAGATAAGGAAGTTTGGACACCAAGGAATTTCCAAAACCGAATATTCTCAAAGATAAGCAATAAACACAAAATCGGTTTTCATAATTCCTGGAAATGCACTGTCCATATATTGACCGAAATCCGAATAGAAAAATCTATAATCAATAAATGCACATTACTAATTATTATTTTCTAAAGATATGCATTTATTTGCTGGAAAATAAATAGCATATAAAAACTAAGAAACCTTAAATAAAAGATTCTCAATTTATTTCGATCCTGGGATTTTTCCTTTAGCTATTAAGGAATATCTTTGAACAATTAATGATAAGAGTTACTGCACATGTTCAAAGTATGTCAACATCTTTACTTTGCAAGTCCTTTTTCATACTTACAATCTTGGAAATGATTTTCCACACTTCCAAACAAGTTTAGAATTGGTTCATCTGAATTCCAAGAGCTATGTGATTGATTATCCTATCAAATGACCAATCATGGGTTTCACGGTTCTACCAAAACAAGTTTCGGTTCTACCTACATGTGAGTATTGTGCATAGTCACACTAGTTACCAAAATTCGGTTGACTAGGTACTAGGATCGGTTCCCCATAAACTATGGTAACTACTTGTATTCGGTTGCACATGTCCATAGGATCGGTTCCCCCAAAACTACAAACTTGTTGCACATGTTCATAGGATCAGTTCCCCCATCTACTAAAAACGTGTTGCACCTCTTAAATGATCGATTCCCCTCTTGTAAATTTGTTGCACCTCTTACTAGGATCAGTTCCCCAATGACTAGATAAAAGTTGCTATTTATAAGGCATCGATCATACCATCTTGAGTGAATACTTAAGATTGATTTCACTAATAAAAGTCATACCAATACATAAGTCAGGCCTTGTGAATAGTTTTACCAAGATACATAAACAAGTTTATGAGCGGTTATACTAAACACACATATTGGTAATTCAAAATAGATTTGCAATGAATAACAATACCAATAAGCCTAGCAATTTCCCTTTCGATTCACAAAACAAGTTTATGAACTTAATTCCTTTAAACGAATGTAAAACATTGTTTCCTAGGATGAAATCTTCACTCATACACATACATATTCACAATAGCATTCATATGATCATGTCGATGTCTTATATGCAAAGTTTAATGGTTAAGCAATAAACCTCGTATTGTATTCCTTAATACTATGTCTAACTAAAGTATTATACACAGCTTCACAGTTATGTTTTCAATATGCACGACTTGAAAGATATGTTAGGGAATGAAACAGTTCAAGTCAAATATTACTAACCTCAAGAGGAAGGATGATGTTGTCGTTGTAGCTCCATACTTCTTCACATTCTTCATGTAATACTTGTAAGTCTCATATCCTAATACTTTCAAGTTAACCTATATGAAGTTGGCTCTAGTAAATAATCAAGCGAATCTTTAAATGAGTTTTGATTCACTAAAATATGAAAATCAAACTTGACATACCAGCGCTTGGTGGGTTCAACCAAGATATGCTCTAACATATGATATGAATTAAGTTGTGCCTAACTCACCTACTTTATTTCTGAGTGAGTATTGATCGAACATGGTGGTTTCTCCATCTTCCTTTATGGAACTACGTCCTTAATACACTTCCACCAAGTGTAGTTGCAACACCTTAGTATATGGTATACCTCTTACTGAGGATTTCTAATCTTGCATGCACATTTGCAGCTGGTATTTGTGATATTGTCACTCTGCTGATATCAATGCGCTTTCTGAAAATCGATTATTCTTTTCACTTCACATTTATATTGGTGTATTACAAAAATAAATGTGAGACAGAGTGGGAACACACCACGACAATTCATGTAGTTCCATTAGGAAATTCTTTTTCTTGTCTCCCCCTAGCGACATGAAGACTGTCTCATCAAAGTGACGATCCATAAAATGCGGATAATTGTTGGGTATTCATATCCAACATAACTACTTGAACGTTTTGATGACCATCTATAGTACGATGTGGAGTCGTAATGGCACATATATAACACAACCAAAAATGCGTAAGAATACAAATGTCAGGATTATATCCATTTACCAACTGGTACACAGAAATGGTTGACTAATTGCGGGTTCTAAAACTAATAAGTGAAGATGCGTACAATATTGCATATCCTACAAGCAGTTATAAGAAGGTTGATACGCATAACCTATACCTTAGACACCACCTATAATCTTTGATGGTAGGATCTTCAAGACCATGGGGTGTCGAATGATCGACACGAATCATATTAAACATGAAATAATCATCAAGTTCTTTTGATGTAAACTCTCTAGCATTAATAAGGATGATGAGCCCCTACATGCGTAATATTTGCTAAAAAAAATTCTAACGCATTATTTCTTATGAATAATAATTACTTCAACACTTCGAATTACCTACCAGAGCCATAAATCACTTGAATGGTTCTCATTATGCATGGTTATGTCCACAAATGCCACCTTGTTTCTTTTGAAAGAATGAGTTGTTTACCATTAGCATCTTAGGATGGTCTCAATCATGTGTATTGAAGAAAGACTTTGTAAAATGAGTGACATGTTTTATTACTTTAAAAGCATAATGGGAGGGGAGGTGGTGTTTCTAGTAATTTAGAAAGTGTTGATTATGAGAGACGTCGTCACTTTGCATTCTTTCAACATTTGTAATTTCTATTTTTTTGTTCACTCAAATAAAAATGATATCCGTGCTAATTCTTTCAAAACGGAACATCATCTAGTAACCAAAGTGTCTTTATGGTTATGTCAAAATCTGAATAAGTCAGTACCCAACATTACATTGTTGGTGATGGTATGGATTCAATTATCCAAGTATTATTGTTGACTTACAGTTTACTATACTAATTGGCTCATTACTTTCTCTAAAATGTGATTCCTTTCACATTTATTGGAGGTAATTTGTAGATGCATTCTCATTCTCACATTGAGTTTTCGCACGATAACCGTTTGTAGAGATTTCGTAGGAACTTAACAAAGTGTGATTAACTCTTGGTTCTTACAGAGATCATGTAACTTTTGAACTTTATACCAATTAAGCAAACAAAGATTGAGCATTTCTTCGCTCGACTGTTACTTGTGATGATCCAATCATTGCATAATATTGTATGAGGAAACAATTCAACAAGCTATTTAATATATTTCCTTAATAGCTTCGTGTAATAAGTGGTGTGACCTTATTACATAACAAAATAGAGTGTTACTGTTCATGAAGATGATGTAATTTTCATCATAATGTACGAATGATCCTTATAACTCAAGTGATTTAGAGTATTTCAATCTCATGGAAATGATATACTTTTCATTCCATAAGTACAGACAACGGCTATAATTCTTTGAAAAAAATATTTTTTATCTTAGCTAAAGTAATATCGGTTAAATTATCATGTAACCAATAGTCTAGGATCAAATCATACAAAATATATAAACAAACCATACAAAATTCGATCAAAACAATCGAAGTTAACTAAGTGTAATAAATGGGCAAGGTTCTAGTTTCCATTAAATTTGACGCCAAGGATATGACATTCTACAAGAATATAATGAGTTTGTTTTCCTTTAAACTCCTTGTATCTCTTGTAATTGACTACTAATATATGATACTCGCATTATAGTGATTGTGTCATTCTCATGAAATACTTACACCGAGGTTACCAATTCTTATTTGTATGAGTCATAATTACATCTCTATCCCTTGTGGAGTTAGAATTACATCTCTCTATATTCTATAAAACAAAAATTATATCTTCAACTATAATTTATGTGTTTTCTTTCGCATGTCATAGTATGCCTACATGGGTATGATTTAGCACGTCTAACCCTCTGATCTTCGAGGTTCTTTCCTTATTTATCCTCACCACAGTTACCTTAATTAAGTTGAGAAATTTCTTTATCCCAACAGGTATACATATATTTAAGTGAATTTCACATGCCTCCCAACCATTTAAATTAGGTTGAATAGCTTACTAAAGATCGTGAATCTCTTGTTATCACCATCTACTGGTACTTTAGTATAATGGATGGAGTTAAAAAGATAAAAACGGAAATATTTTTCTGACTCATGTCACTTTTTGTGAATTTCTTTCAACAAAAGCTGAGGTGCTAATTTGCAACATATTTTTGTTGAAGTTATTGACTCTTTTGTAGTCTAACAAGTGGAATTCATCCCACTTAACATTCAAATTTGGGGAAAAATATAATGAATGTTTCGAATAACTTACTTTCAGAGCATTACATTATCTGAAGTCAATATATCGCCTTAAAACGTATAAGCTATACCTTCATCTTTTGAACAATACATCGTCATTGGTTGCAGGTTTTCATGATGGAAGTATAGCCCTTGTAGACACTAATGACTTATATATCAGAGACTCTTTAATGGCGTTCAATTACTTCGGAGTTCAAAGGGTCAAATTCGAATCGAGTTGGTTTAGTCAAAACCTGATTAACTATTTGGTCAAGGCCAGGTCCATTGGGTTGAGTAGGTCATAGTTAAAAAAATTGCACATATATAGTCCATTATATATGAAGTGCTCAGGCCCATTGACAATAAACTTGAAACTATTAGCATATAGGTCCAAATATATTGTTATCCCTAAAATTGACAACTTCATCATCCAACTTTAGTGATCAGAAAATAATTGTAAACAATTACGATGATGAAGAAAGTTTTAGGCAAGATTCATCATAAAGTTGCTCCAAACATAATAAAATTTCAAGTAAATCTAACGGCTACATAAAAATATATTCATGAATCCGTATGACTATTCCAATGAATGTTTTTGTGGACACAACTGGAAATATCACGTACTTTGGAGTACTTCCCATGGTTGGATCTTTATAAAAAAATTGATGGTACATAAATTAACGGTATATAAAGAAGGACAACGTATATAATAGATACTAAAAATAGAGCATAATCCAATGGTTGGAATTCTTAAAAATTAGGTTTTCTTATGTTGTTATAAACTAGGGTTTTCTGAACTAGATAGTTTCATTAAAATCATATTTTGGAGATTGCTTCATAGTCCGATTTGATTGAAATTTAAAAATAGTATTTAATACCTAATTGGGTTAAACATATTAAACTTTCATGAAAATATAACGGTGAAATATCTATGTTTGACAATCATACATCCGTGGAACCCAATATATACTATCAAAACGAAATTCTTTTGTGGAACGAGAATACCTGGTAATGCATCCATAATAAAAATTAAGCTTGATCAGAACCACTCTAATATCTTCGTGAAGTAATCCAAGATTGATCTTGAGCAATAAAATTAGTTTTAAAAAAAATTGCATGAAGTGGTAGAGTCGTGCTGATAACGTGTTGAGTAGAAATAAAATATGGAAGAACAAAAAAAGAAGAACTCTTATTCAATAGATAAGTTGCATGTTACATAGGTTTAAGACTCTATATATATGTTATGAGGTAAACCCTGGTTACATATATATGGGCCGTACATACATGGTTCCAAGGCCCTACAATGTTTACCCACTTTTCTACAATACTGTATTTAAGATTTTGATTTTCTTGTATTTAGTCTTCCAAATGTAAACCCTTAATTCCAACACCTTTCAATAATTAAGTTTTTTTTGTTCTTTTGTGTTTACATGTACTAGCTTTTTGCAATCTTCCCACTTAATCCCTTAATTCCAACATATTTCACTAATTAAGTTTTCTTTGTTCTTTTGTGTTTACATATAAAAGCTTTTTGCAATCTTTTTGAAAACATACATTAAGTTTTCTTTGTTCCCATTTATTGATTGTATAAACATAATCTACAACCGACTACGTGTCAAGAACCGTACATGTGTAGGCCAAAGAACAAGGGCCCATCAAGATAACGATGACATGTGAAAACACCCAAGGAGCATGCACCATCCTCATCTGCCACTTAGCTGCAGCTAGGTGAGATCCAACGGTTGATGAGATAGGGAGTACCTGACTATCTGACCACCGCGAAATACCATAGAAGATCTATAATTAAGGTTGCTTTTTTACCATCCCAATAAAGATCCAACGGATGAGAGAAAACACAGCCGACACTGTTGTCTGAGGCGTGCAGACCACCCCAACCACCTATATTAAATGATATGCACATAGGGTACATGTCGAAATTCTCGTGGAAGAAGCGCAGGTGAGTCATCATTATACTAGGGGATCGATGGACATCTTCGGAGTAGGACGAAGGCTATCATCGGGATTGACACAAATTCCAAGTTGATAAGGGACACCTATTTCAGATGGGGGACCCCACACAAGAGGTCTATAAATACCCAACTCCACAAAGAGAGAAAGGTTCGACCAATTTTAGGAAAAAAGTTATATTTCAGGAGACAGAAATTGTAAGCGTAAATATGAGTTTTATCTATAACCCTCCTAGCATCATTCCCTACTCAGAGTCATTCGACTATCCATTGTAACCTCATATAATACATAGTGAAAAAACGAACCCCCGTGGATGTAGGCCTTAGTGCCGAACCACGTAAATCATCGTCTTATTTATATTCTACACTTATAATCTTGTCGTTTATGCATGATGCAACGTTTTAAGAATCATACGTTCTTTTATGATGCGATACGAGGACGAGCACGTAGGCTCGGAGTCTATCACATATATATCACGTGCTATTTTATATGTATCTCAACCATTTCAGTAATTTTAATCATATTGCGAACATTGTTTGTGGACATAGAGGCCTCATCGTTACTTTTGTGTTCACAATCTGGCGCTAGAAACATGGAAAGTTATGTCCCGGTAAAAGATTTATCTTTCCCTGTGAATCCTTTTAATCACTCAAAACTGTTTATTAGTACAGACTTTGGATGACAAACCTTTGAAACTTTTTTATTATGAAAATCTTTACTTGTTGTCAGAAAATCTTCATATCTGCGTTTTCTCTGGTAAAAATCATCGGATCCATCTTTTTGTTTGTAAAAAACCCTTGGATCTATCTTTTCTTGGAAAAATCCTTTGGATCTATCTTCGATCTATATTTTCCTTTGCTAAAAATCTTCGAATCTGTACGATCCATTTCAAAATGGCTCGCTTTGACGGATCTACACTATAGTTATGTTTTCAACTCATTCTTAACAAACTATAAAATCACACACTTTCTTACAGTGTCTTTACTGACAAAACCCATGTGAATATGTTTTCCTTGCCAACATCTTCTTCTTTTTTGCAGAAAAAAGCAAGTATGAACAAAACGAAGGATGCAGGAAAATCCAAGGCATCGTCAAAAGAAACACCAAGGACTACACCAGTTATGTCACGCAGCAAGAAAAAAGGTGAAAAGCTCAAAACAGCTAAAAACAAGCAGGATGGAGCAGAAAGTACGACGCCTCTGGATGCCAGCTCACTCTAAAAGCCGCAGCATCCAAAGTAGCATCCATAACCCGAGAAAACGAATAGCGGGAAGGAATGGCAGAGTCCTCAATGTAACAACCTATCTATGGGATGCAACTAACCGACAAGCGAAATCTACCGCTACTTACCATCCAGCCTCTACTAATGGCGAGCCAACCAGTAAATCCTGTGGAACTTCAAGCCCCGCCCAACGATATACCTATCCCTCTGATATATACTGTAGATGAAGATCACACGGTAGCCTCCAGTGGACAAGCACAAGTGGGAACTCTGAACCAAGGGTTGAACTATTCCATCCAATTGATAGCAGAGCTTGAAGATGTTAAAAGGAACCAGAAGATATACGCGGACGCTATAGCGTTACTCGCACAAGAAAACCAGAGACTCAAAGATAGAATTGCACAAAGCACAGAAGTTGAGAATCATCACGATGAAGCAAATTCTAAGGCACCTCCACCAAATCAAGACCGAAGGATGGTAGTGACCAATGTTTACAACCCCGAGCCATTAAACCGAAGAGATTCCAGGGGGAATATATTTTCCTACCCAGACTATATTCCCGACGATTCAGACTACTACGATGATGAGGACCGAAGATCAGGGCGATCATCCATAAGAGAAGAGCATCATCTCGCAATAGAGAACCTTCGTGCCGAGATGATGGAAGAAATCAAGCAGTTGAAGGCAAGACATGGGGGGGAAGACTAGAAGAAGTAATGAGAGAATCCGCTACCAAACCACTGACTGTACACCTAGCCAGAGATCTCATCTCCCAAAAGTGTCCCATCACAGCGTTCGAATGCTATGACGGCTCCAGCGATCCCGCAGTACATCTTTGATACTATAACTGAGCCCTGGCCCGATGGGACCAAGACGATATAGTCCTCTGCAGATATTTCCCTTCAAGCCTGAAAGGATCGGCACTATCCTGGTTCGAAAACCTAATTCCTAACTCCATCGACTCCTACATCCAGCTCACTGAGAAATTCTTGAGAACTTACATGTACAACAAGACCGTCAATGCAGGGATGGACAAACTCTTCTCGCTAGCAGTCTCCTACAAGGAAACGATCAGGGAGTATACCTTTAGGTGGCACAAAATCTGTCAAGCAATAGGAAATATAGACCCGGTAGTCAACATAAATTGCTACAAGTGGGGACTGGATAGGATGAGCCCATTATTCGTTGAGATTCACAGAAGTATTCCCATGGCTGAAGGAGATCTTCGAGTGATCAACGAAAATCACGCAAGGCTCGAAGAAATACAGCGAGACAATCCTAGAGCACAGGTACAAATATCTCATCGTACGAATTCAGTAGAGAAAGCCAGCGGATCAAAGAAGACCAATATGACTGAGCACTCCAACAAAGATAAGAGAGGACGAAGAGATGACCATCGTCGCAATGATAAGAAGTTTGAATACCAAGTATACACGAAGCTCAACACCAGTTATGTTCGCATCTTAAGGGAAATCAAGGATTGAACCAACCTCGAGTGGCCATGGTCCAAGGGGAAGCAACCACCAAGGTCTGAGAATTCAAGAGACTACTGCGAATACCATCGCTTCAATGGTCACCAAACAAAGAAGTGAAAAAATATCAAGATGATGATCCAGAACCTGATTGATGTCGGAGATCTCAAGCAATGTGTTCAAAAGGCAGAAACTGATAATAGGACCCAATGAAGCAAACAATTCCAACTGCCCGAGAACAACCGAATGATCAATATTATTTCCTGTTCAGAACCCAACCGCCCTTCACTGACCGACCAAATAGAAAAAATATTGAGAAAGAAATTTGAGGACTACTGTGAACTGTACAAGATCTATGGAGAATAAGTTGGTGAACATGAGCAATGGATAAACGCACCCCTATCATTTGACGCTGAAGATGTCTAAGAAGACATGGAGGATCACAATGATCCTTTGGTATTAACGTTACCAGTATCGGGGTGCAACATAAAGAATGGAACTGAATGACGAGCAGCTGATGTCGTCCTACTACACCATATATGGATTCAATGGTGCACCAACGAAGCCTTTGGGAGACATCGTATTAGAAGTCAAGGCATGACCAATGAAGGTTGGTATCCGATTCAGCGTAGTGGACGCATCATCCCCATATACCGCCATCATTGGACGAAGATGGGTGCACAAACTAAAGGGAGTAGCAGCAACATATCACCAATACCTTAGATTCCCGACACCCGAAAGGGTAATGGAAATAAATGGCGATCAATTCACAGCACGAGAATGTCAGGCTTTAAAAAACCGGCTAAATAGAGAACTAGATGAGCAATATAAAGCCCGAAGAGGCAAAAACAAAGCGTCCGCTAAGGACAATGCAATCGACCTATATCTCGAAGAAATATCAGTAAAAAGCCTAAAGAAGGGTAACACCATTCTAACTACCGAAGCAGGCGATTCAGGGGCAAAGGGGGATGAAGAGCCAACCAAATAGCAATTAAAGAACGCTCCACTTCTAGGGGAACCGAAATGTACATTCACACCGGTGGAATCTAAGAAGGAGATCAACATAGGAACGTAAGAAGATCCCAAGATGATCAAGATAGGGACGCTGATGGACCATGATCGAGAAAAAGCATTGGTCAAGCTACTCAAAGAATATGTGGACATATTTTCATGGAAGCTAGGGGATATTCCAGGGATCGATCCTAAGATAATACAACACGAACTTCGGATAAAACCGGGAACGACCCCCTTCAGGCATAAACTACGCAAAGTAGCACCAGAGTATCATCAAGCAGTTGAGAAAGAGCTTCAAAAACTCATGGAAGCAAGATTCATAAGGGAGGTGAGATACCCCACATGGATCTCGAACATGGTCATCGTACCAAAAAATAACGCTGGGGTAAGGATATGTATCGATTTCACCAACTTCAACAAAGCGTGCCCGAAGGATAGTTATCCGCTCCCAAGCATCGATCAGCTGGTGGAAGCTATCGAAAGACACGAAAAATTATCATTTATGGAAGGATATTACGGCTACAACCAGATAGACCTAGCAGAAGAAGATCAACAATATACAACATTCTTCACCCCGCACAGACTCTACTGTTACACTCAAATTCCCTTCAGACTGAGGAATCCAGGGGCAACATACCAGGGGATGGTTGATGCTGTCTTCAATCCATGGATTAGGAAAACTTTGGAAGTCTATGTCGATGACATGATCTTCAAGAGTAAGTTGTCCAAAGATCACTTTAATGACTTGAGAAATATCTTCGACGCAATGAGGAAATACAATATGAAAGTGAACACAGAAAAGTGCACCTTTGGTGTAACATCAGGGAAATTTCTTGGATATTTGGTAATGAAGAGAGGCATCGAAGTCGATCCCGTCAAGATCCATGCCATCGTGGAAATGCCCTCCCCAAGAAATTTTAAAGAAGTCCAGAAAATCAACGGTTCTTTGGCAGCGTTATGAAGGTTCATCGCTAGGTCATCAGGTAAGTGTAAACACTTTTTTAATATCCTCAAAAAAGGGGCTAAGTTCACATGGACCACTGAGTATGAAGAAGCCTTCCGAAAGATCAAAGAATACCTAGCAACGATCTCGATCCTCCAAAAGCCCGATCCTGACGAAGTGTTGGCCCTTTACATAATTTCTACCAAAGATGCAGTCAGCGTAGTATTGGTCAAGACCAATACGAAGTTGAACAAACGATCTATTATGTTAGTAAAACCCTCTATATGACAAAAATAAACTACACCAAGATTGAACAACTCATGTTGGCATTAGTATGGGCAACCCAGAAGCTGAGAACTTACTTCTTGACTCACTATGTTCGTGTCTCGTGCAAATAATCACTGGAAGTTGTTTTTAAAAATGTAAGTAGGAAGATAGCAAAGTGGAATACGCAACCGAAGCAATACAACATCACCCATGAGATCCAAACTACCCAAAAATCACAAGTCATGGCATATTTCCTGGCAGACTTACCTCTTGATAATGGTGAAGAAGTGAATGACATCCCAGGAATAGAAGAAAATGTAAAGTACCTGAATGATGTACTCGAACCCTCAAGCCAAAGAAGATGGAAAGTCTTCGTCAATGGGTCCAAGAACATAGAAGGTGCATACATAGGGATTTTGATCATGACACCCACCGGGGACAGAATCGTGCATGCACTCAGATTGGAATTTGAAGGGAACACTAACAACATCGTGGAGTACGAATCCGTAGTACATGCCCTTCGTTTGATAATAGAAATGGAAATAACATAGGTGCGCCTAACAAGTGATTCACAGCTAGTCATTCGGCAGATAGAACTGGAGTATAACACCTATGACGAGACTTCACAGCATACATGGCCCTGGTCCAAACTCTTGCATCACAAATGTCCAACATTAAGTTCCGACATCTATGAAGGAAAGATAACAGATATGCCGATACCTTATCCTACATTTGATCAATGCTAAAAGATGATAATGTCAAGGCTATCAAGATAGCAAGAGTATACGAACCTTCAATCTCCACACTACAAGTCCTCGCTACAAAAAATTGATAAGACGATGTAAGGGAAAATATTGCCGAAGACGACGCAGGGGAAGATATCGCCGAAGATTTTGCCTAAGACGACATCTTGGCAAGAGCAAACGAAGACTTCAGTAACTAAGAAGACTGGAAAACCGAAGTTCATCTTTTTCTCTAAGAAAGAGCGCTGCCTACATAGGTGAAGCAATCCCTGAAAGTGCAATCGAATGTGGGGAGATACGAGCTTCGTGACAGAGTCTTATACAAGAAGTTTTTCCTCGGACCCCTATTACGTTGCTTATCCAGAGAGGATGGGTATCGTATCTTGAAGGACATCCACTACGGAGACGCAAGAAATCATAGCGGGATGAGATCATTGGCCAACAAAGCTAAATTAGAAGGATATTATTGGTCGCAGATGATACAAGACGCTGTTAAAAATGTCCCGAAGATGCGAAGAATGTCAGAGGTTCGCCAAAAGAATCCATGCTATGGTAACATAGTTAAATTTAGTGGGAAGTTCATGGCCATTTGAAAAATGGGGAGTCGACATCGTTGGACCAATAATCGAAGGAACAGGGAAGAGACTATTCTTGATAGTAGCTACTGATTACTTCATCAAGTGGGTGGAAGCCAAAGATTTATCAAGAATCAGGGATGCAAATGTATTCACGTTCATCTTTCAAAATATCATTTGCAGGTTCGGCATTCCCGCAGAGATTGTCTCTGACAATGGCAGGCATCTACAAGGGAAGAACATTGACATGTTGTTCGACACGTTCAAAATCAGGAAAAATAAATATACTCCCATCTATCCTCAAAGCAATGGCCAAGCTGAATCCATAAATAAGACCCTCGCTCTTATCCTCAAGAAATCGTTGGATGAACATAAAGGCCGATGGTGCGAGCAATTTCACAATGCATTATGGTCATACCGAACCACAAGAAGGTCAGCAACTGGTGAATCTCCATTCCTCCTCACTTACGGAGCCGAATCAGTTATCCCAACAGAGATCATCATGCCTACAACAAAAACCAAAGCATGGGAAAAAATCTCACAGAGGACGTGATGCTAGAAAGACTTGATGATCTAGAAGAACGAAGGGAAACAACATTACAAAGAATGGAGAATTATTGACGAAGGTTAGCAAGGGAATACAATAAAAAGGTTAAACTTAAAAAAATTGTAGAAGGACAGTATGTGCTACGCACCATACTGCAATATCTTCGAGAAAATAAATGGGGTAAATTAGCACCAACATGGGGAGGGCCGTTTGTCATACACGATATCGCAGAAAAGGGATCGTACTACCTGCATAACCTAAAAGGAGAAATATTAAGGCACCCTTGGAATGCAAAATACCTCAAGCTGTACTATCTATGAAGCAACACAGTTCTGCACCTGTGTGGAGATTACCAGAAGAAGAAGACATCATATCCGCTCGACATGTTTCTATCTCTGGCATAGGAATAGCAGACCTCACCACATCAATCAAGTAGAAACCTTTTGAACTATTATGCTTGGGAAAGTACTTGAATACAATTAGCGTCTATGAGTGTATGACCATGGGGAAGGATTCCAGCAGAAAGAGATACCCAACCAAACAATAAGGCAACGGTTCGGCGGAATGGGTGCATGTAAATAATTCAATAACGCATCACATTTCCGAGAACGCTGTATCAACCCCCACCATCCGGTAATCTTCTGGCCCCATGGTTAACCGACGGGATGATAGGTCCAAAACAAATGATGGAGGTACATACCTTTGTTATTTTTACAACACACTTTTTCGTATTCTTTAACACTTTTTCTTTTAAAGTAAATGAATTGAATAGAGGAGGTAACGATGCAGATAAATCAAAACTGTACATACCAAAAAGATTGATGATCTATTCTATGAAAGTTGATTACAATTTTGGGTAGGTAAGCAAAAAAAAAAAATTACACGAGGAATAACCCAATGTTTTTTAATCAACGAATATCAAACCTTTGTCCTAGCACGAGGGCCTACTTTACTTCAAAAGGCTCGGCATGATTAGCACGATCATCGGATCACTCCTTTGGAGGTGAAGGTATACTCCCTCCAGAGGAGACCTCGGAAGTAGGCTTGAACGGTTCGGGAACAGGACGACGCATGTACCTCTTCGTAATATTATGTTCCTTTAGTAGGCCTAGCTCTATTCGCTCCAAGGTCTTGTTAATCTCTTGAGAAATCTGATGACGGGCCTCATGAGTAACAAAGGTGGACTTGAGATCAAAATTATCCAGCGATGACCTCAACTACTCCACCTCCTTCGCCGATGCCTTCGCCGCTATATCTCGAGATCCAGCTAGTCCCTCAAAGTACTTGGTATGTCCTTGATGCTTCACTAACTCAGATTGAGACTCCTTAAGCTTCTCATTTTCAAGGCCAAGTTGTCCCTCAAGCTCTGCAATAAGGAATAAACGAGACATCAGAAGAAAGCAGATAGATAACTATTCACGCCTAAACGAACATATACCTTCGACATTAACCAAAACTATTTCAAACTCATTTACTACTGCGTCCCGGTCTTCGTCAATAAAATCATATTCCTCGGAAAGTTTCTTATAATCAATTTGAAGGTTCTTAAGTTCAAATTGACACTCATCTAAATCTACCTGCTTCATAGAATCCGAATGATGAAGACGATTGACTTCGTTAGTCATTTCGACTTCGTTAGTCATTTCTTTGATCCCCTTAGTAAGCCTATACATGTTAACCTCTAAATATTTCTATGATTCCACCAAGAGGGAAATATCGGCACGGGAGGAAGTTAAGGATTTACTGGGAGCATGCGCTTCAGTCCTCGCATCATCTCTCTCTCGAACAAGATGTTGTATATAATCCCGAAAATCAGGATCATGAGATGAGCAGGCCTGATGAAGATATGCCTATAAATATGTTACCTTGGCCTCTATCCAAGAATATGCATCGTGAGCTTCATAAATATTGTCACGGGTCCACAACAAAGCACCTTCGAAATGACGACGATCCGCGGTCATCGTATTTTACATCTCCACAATTTGCTCCCGCCTTTCCTGAAACCAAGAAAGAATCCGGTTATACTCATCGGCTCGAGAATTCCATTTCTCAGCTTCCTTTATAATTTTCTACAACAACTCTTTTGGCGAGTTCTCTCACCCTGAAGCCATTTTAACTCTTCGGTATCACCCGCTGGAGATAGGGCCTACCAACTCAGATAGAACACTAGAAAGCGAAGGAAGAATAAAATAAGAAGAGACAAACCTTTAGAAGATGAAGCCATGACACGAGCCTTTTCCAAATCTCCCCGAAGAGAGGCAACTTCCTGACGAAGTTGTTCTTCGGTAGCTCCATCGCGTTATTTCCCCTCCAATTGCTTCTTCAATTCTAATATATACATGTCCTTGGTCTTGAGAGACTCTTGAGCAGATTCAAACTTATCATCCCTCTGACGAAGCTTCACTTCCAGCTTCAATGCCTTATCTCTAAAGAATTGGTACAAAGTATGGTTGCAGTACTCACTAGTAGCCAACTACAACAACCAAAAATATATGAGTCACTAAAAAGGAATGCAACCAAATCACCACAGGAAAAGGTAATACATCACCTCAAGAAGACGTTGTTGAGGACATCCATACTGATGCCCGTCAGCTAGGGACATCATATCCGAAATAGAAGAAGGAGGGTTGACCAAGAGGCTCGAAGAGGTAACTCCCAAGTCTCAATCACAAATTTCGGCAACCCTATCATGAGAAGATAACTGCATTCGATATATATTAAAAGCATCAGAGTCCCTCTCTCCATGGATGATAGGAGCGAGGCAAGGCACATTCATTAATCCCATCTTCTTTAACCAGCCGAAGGTTTCATCGTCCCCGTCCTGCATCATAGCATTAACAAAGCCCTCAGAAAATCCACCAGCAACGGCCCCCTTTCCGACATGAGTTTCTACACCAGCAGCGGCCCCGTCACCAGCGATAGTTTTATTACCATCAGCAGACTATTTACCTTCAGCTTTCTTGATAGCACGAAGTTCGGCATCTTTCCCATCAGAACTATCATCTTCATCGGCCCCTTTCTCGACAACGTCTTCGGCCTCGACCTCCAAATCATCATTGGGGGACAATAAAGAAAACTCAGAAGCTATCCCCAACGCAGCCCCAATGTCAACAGAACCGCCAGCAGAATGGATCTCGCTGAAGGAAAACTCCAGAGTCGGTTCCGGGGGATTCACCGACTAGGGGAACTGTGACTAAAGATCAATATCCTTATGCCCCTGGTGGGGAAAAGAAGAATGTTCGGGATCGACCATGCGATCATCTCCCTGATTACCAGGAATGACCTTCTCCCCGATGTCTTCGTCATCAACATGTTCACGATTATGAGGGTAAGTGTCAATACGCTCCTCTTCATCGGAATCATCTTCATCTTCGTCACCAAGACCCTATTCACTCATCGGACTGATAACTTCAGAAATCTCTGCTTCTTCGACATCAGTGGTAGAAGATTGAACAAAACCAATATTTTTCTTTCTCGAAGCCTATAATAACCCACATGTCAATATATGATTCAAGGTATATACACCGTACACACAACACGATTGTAAACCATACCTTGACATTGGTAGTGTCTTTAATATTTCTTGAATGAAGATTGGCCTCATAACTTTCCTCATTACCAGCATCCTCAGCATCGACGGTGTAATCAAAATTCATCCTAGAGAAATTTAACTTCCAAGGACAGAAGTCACCATAACGAGATGGAGCACTTTTAAGGGGTTTGCTTTGAGAAGTAAGTTCCCATCCATGCTCCAAATGTGTCTATCCATGGGACCAAGGTCCGATTATATCCAACGGGGTAGCATGCCATTCGTAGTCATGGTCACGACGGAGACGCTCCGAAGAAGGGAAGGGCTCGGGCTTACCAGTTTTCTCAGTACCAGGGACGAACCGAAGCTTGGAATCACTCACTTCTCTCAAGAGACGAATCTCACCATGGTACGAAGACCAACACCCTATCGCTTCTTATTCCTACCATTCACATAATCTCCAAAATACAAATTAAAGTTTGCAGGATTATACCAACTATTCTCCTCGGGATTGGGCTAATAGCATTTTATCAGAGTTTTACCTTTGCTCCGAAGATAGCATTCACGGAGCGTCCTCAAATAGTTCCCGCTCAACTGAACCACAGAGCGGCAATGAGTTCGTTGAGTAAATCCATCTCCACGACGGGAGCATTAAACCAGCTTCGAAGGCCCCCATAGTTGTTAAAAGATGCATAAAATCATAATTATAATTTGTTATTATATCATAAGTAAGGTCGTCACCCTGGTCGATTCTTCATAAGTAAGGTCGTCACCCTGGTCGTAGAAACAAACCTCAAAGTGTTAAAGACCATTTCTTTAAATTCCTAAAGGTTGATATGTCTGAATGAGACAGGAACCCGATTTTTTTCTTAGGAGGATGGACAACAACCTGCTCAGGAAGAGTGACTTCATTAGATGGTGCTTTTCCCGATGACTGCTTCGGAGGGCTCATCTCCGAAGCCTTCTGCTTCACCGGAGAATTTATTGCCAAATCCACGTCCTTAGGCAGAGGACCCTTTGTTGAAGCAATCTTTTGGGATCGTTTAGGTTCTAGAGAAGATGAAGGGGCAGTGGGAGCAAGAGAACGGATTGGCTGGACATCCAACGACTCCTAGCGCTGTGAGGAAGATCTGTCGATGAGACGATCGACTACGTAACGAGAACCTCTAGCCTAATCCCCTTTCCTTTGAGAAGTAACCTTCGGGTCGGATAACGAAGGGGCATCACGAGTACGAAGATCTTGTTGGGAAGATTTCACAGGTACACCCTTCGGCGGAGATATGTCTGGACTTCTATAAGTATTTTATGGCGAAGATCTATATGGATTGTTCATATGTTCATTACCTGCCATGACTACCTACAAGGGGCAACAAAGAGTAATAAATATTAAACTCAGAGCTATCAGACGAAGTTTCTACCAAGAACATCATCAAAATTATCAAGAACACGTAAAAACTGCATAACAACAATCAATGAAACAACTCCAAATTTTTTGATAAAGAATAGGGGAAAGTATATATACTTTCGTATATTATGTTCTTCACCACAATACCTATAAACGACAGCAACGAAGAACTACATACCTGTAATAATGGCGAAATCAGAGAAGGAAGATACCTAAGGAATAACCGCTTTACCAGCAGTAATGATCCTTTAAAGCGACGGTGTTACCAAAGAAGATTTTATGAGTATAAATCAGGAGCAGATAGCAGTAGAAGTAAAGAACAAGAAAACAAACTTTCAAAAGAATGAAGACATAAATAGATCAGAAGAGAATGAGAATGAAGAAGAGAATAAAATTTATTTCACCAGCATTCCCACTCATATTTATACTAAAGGTAGAGAAAACCTCCCCGAAAACTGAGCATAAGTTATTACTAGTAGTGGGAAACGTGCCCTAAAATATATGGGAAGTTATTGTGAGATATGAAGATTGAAGAGACGTTTTTCTTCAAACTTTGACTAAACACCAAGCTTGAAGAAAAGGGAAAAATTGTATAAACATAATCTACGACCGACCACGTGTCAAGAACCGTACACGTGTAGGCCAAATAACAAGGGCCCATCAAGATAACGATGACATGTGGAAACACCCAAGGAGCATGCACCATCCTCATCTGCCACGTAGCTGCAGCTAGGCGAGATCCAACGGTTGATGAGATAGGGAGTACCTGACTATCGGACTGCCGCGAAGTACCATAGAAGATCTATAAGGTTGCTTTTTACCATCCCAATAAAGATCCAGATCCAACGGATGAGAGAAAATACAGCCGACACTGCATTAATAGCTGTCTGAGGCGTGCAGACCACCCAACCACCTGCATTAAATGCTACACACATAGGGTACGTGTCAACATTCTCGTGGAAGAAGTGCAGGCGAGTCATCGTTATACTAGGGGATCGATGGACATCTTCGGAGCAGGACGAAGGCTACCATCGGGATTGGCACAAAGTCCAAGTTGATGGGACACCTATTTCAGATGGGGGACCCCACACAAGAGGTCTATAAATACCCAACTCCACAAAGAGAGAAGGGGTCAACCAATTTTAGGAAAAGAGTTATATTTCAGGAGAGAGAAACTATAAGCGTAAGTATGAGTTTTATCTATAACCCTCCATCGTTCCCTACTCAGAGTCATTCGACTATCCATTGTAACCTCATATAATACATAGTGAAAAACCGAACCCCCTTGGACGTAGGCCTTAGCGTTGAATAACGTAAATCATCGTCTTATTTATATTCTGCACTTATAATCTTGTCGTTTATGCATGATGCAACGTTTTCAGCATCATAGGTTCTTCTATGATGCGAGACGAGGACGAACCCGTAGGTTCGAAGTCTGTCACATATATATCACGTGCTATTTTATATGTATCTCAACCATTCCAGTAATTTTAATCATATTGCGAATAATGTTTGTGGACACAGAGGCCTCGTCGTTACTTTTGTGTTCACAAGTTTCATAAATTGCTACATATATATAGACAAAAAACTAAAATGCACACCCAACTCCGCAAAGATATGTATATACTATAATTTTGTCTTCATTGATTCCATCCATGTGATTGGCTTCAATGACCTCGACAAATTTGAATTTGTAGCAACGTAATGAAAGCCACTGTATGTTTTTATAGATCCAAGTATACTAAAAAGTCAAAATGACCTCTAACGTACTTATCATTTTGGTTTACAGAAACAATCTCACCTTTAGAAATTTTGTTGCTTAGAATATCCGTTTACTACTATGTGCCTATGTGGTATGTAAGTAAATGCAGATGACCCACTAAACCACATGTTAAAAGGCTTTGATATCAAACTACATCTACCTCTCTCTCTAAAGGGAAAGCTCGTTGCGTTACTTCTTCTATACAGTGATAATAATATTCCTCGTAACTATCTGTCCAAGCAAAGATGTAGTGATTCTTTACCGACAGAGGGAAACTACACAAAGATCATCTCGCGCACCTAGGGAAGAAGGACTTTGAGTCTTGCAATTGTGAATTCTTGTGAAATATGGATATGAGAGTGGGTCACACTGATCTATTAGCAAAAAAACATTTTGCTAAACATATTCTTGTGAAATATGGATTGTGAATTCTTGTGAAATATGCCCGTCGGTGATTCCGGTGGATTAGTGGTGAAGTATAAATCTCGGTTGACTAAGCATTTTTGTTATACTGAAAACAAATCGACAAGTTCCAACAATCATACAAAGCCAAAAGATAAAAACAACAAAATATACATCAAATTAACTTTGTTTAGCTAAAGTCCTGTGTTCACACACACTTAATGTTAGCTCATCACTGGTACGTGTGATATTTGACACACGATGCCCTGATAGTTCACAGTTTTGTATTTTAGGAAATACTGTTTAGTTAGGAAACATCCTTTCCTTGCTGTTCAAGGAAGTCTTTGTATATATACATATGTATCTCAACAAACCAAGTTGTACGTGAAAATATTTTTAAGGAGATTAAACTTCTGTCAAAACTCTTTTCTTCTTTCTATCTACTTCTTCTTCAGTTTAACCTAAAACCTAAATAATTCTAGCTTGGTATCAGCTTAGCCTTTACCGATCCTCAATTATGTCGACCGAATCCTCAACAATCTCATCTACTATCTCTTCCATGGCCTTTGTTCAATTCTCCCAACCTCATCATATAATCACTGTTAAATTAGATGAAAACAATTATTCCTTGTGGCGAGCTCAGTTTTTACCGCATCTTCAGGGTTACGATCTCGATGGTTATACTGGTACGAAACCCTGCCCAGCACCTCCAGTTGATGATGCTTCTCCTACCCCGTCTTTTCTTTCATGGACAAAACAGGATAAAATTCTAGTAAGTTGGTTGTTCTCATCTCTTACACCTGCTGTTTTTCGACATGTTCATCGTCTTACAACTTCCAAAACTATTTGGGACACTCTTGAAGCTCAATATGCTTCCAAATCTGATGCACAAATTCATCATCTTCACTGTGAGCTCCGTGCTCTTAAAAAAAGGTCAAAAACCATGCGAGAATATATCAATCACGCTCGTGACTTACTGGATAGTCTTGCTGCTGCCAATACAATGGTTACTGACAAAGAATTTCTTCACTGTCTTCTCGCCGGTCTTGACAGTTCGTATGATGCTATTGTTACATCCTTGACTACCACGATGAGTTCTCTCACTGTGGAAGATTTTCTCACTTTTCTTCTTACTTTGGAGTTACGTATGGAGCATCGGGAGAAAGCATTACAAATTCAGCATGTAGCAAACGTTGTTGCTCAATCTCGTGGAGCAGCGTTGCCTTCATCTCGATTCTACAGTCCCAGCCCAACTCCATCTGTTATGGCATCAACCAGGCCCAATTATGCAGCGACCTCACCTCGTCCCACCTCTGCAACGAACTCATCTAGGCCCAATTTTGGATCGAACATTAGATTTTCAAACAATTCTCGGTTTTCAGCTCCTTCACCACAACGCAACTGGTCTGAAATTCCTAGTCAGCTTTGTGGTCATCCCAATCATGAAGCACCGGACTGTTGGAACCGGTTTGATCGTGGCTTTCGTCCTCCACGTTGTCAACCACCAGCTTCTGCACCACATGCATATACTGCTCAAACTGGTTTGTTACCAACTCCTCCATGGACTCCTGACAGTGGTGCTACCGATCATATAACGAATGATCTCTCTCGTCTTCAGTTTCCAACTGAGTATACTGGTCCTGATCAAATACAAATGGGTAATGGTTCTTTTATACCAATTTCTAATGTTGGTTCCTCTATTTTGGGAACTCCCACTCGTAAGTTTCGGCTTCGTAATGTTCTTTTTGCACCAAAAATCTCTCATAATCTCTTATTTGTTTCTCGTCTTACTACCGATAATAATGTCTTATTTGAATTTCATCCAAATTTTTGTCTTGTGAAGGATCGATGTACCGGGAAGGTCCTTCATCGCGGAAGTAGAAAGGATGGTCTTTATCAACTTGATGACTCGTCTCAATCTCCTAAAGCTTGTGTAGGAGAACGTGCTAGTTTCCCATACTGGCATGCTCGAATGGGACATCCAATGATGCGTACAGTTTGCAAAGTTATTTCTCAGTTTTCTCTTCCGGTTTCAAACCAAACTATTAGTTTTTTCTCCTCTTGTCATGAGCATAGGAGTCATAAGTTACCTTTTAAATCCAGTACAACTGTTTATTTGAATCCATTAGATTTAATAGTCTCTGATGTATGGGGACCCTCTCATATTTTATCTAATGAAGGTTACAAATATTATGTCATATTTATTGATGCATATAGTCGTTTTACTTGGATGTTTTCTATGTCTCAGAAATCTGATGTTTTCTCTATATTTTTTTTGTTTCAAAAGCATGTTGAAAATCTTTTTAATCAACAGATTAAAAAAATTTAGTCTGACAATGCTGCTGAGTATCGCAAACTTACTCCGCATCTCCAGAAACTTGGAATTTTTCATCGTTTTTCATGCCCACATACTTATGAGAAAAATGGTTTGGTGGAACGTCGTCACCGTCATATTCGTGAAACTGGTCTTACAATCCTAAATATGGCTTTTGTGCCGTCTTCATATTGGTATGATTCATTTTACACTGCTTGTTATTTAATGAATCGTGTCCCTTCGACTTCCGTTAATAATTTCTCTCCATATGAAGTTCTTTTTGGTATCCCACCTGATTACACTTCGCTTCGTGTATTTGGTTGTTTGTGTTATCCTTATCTACGTCTGTATAGGTCTCACAAAATGGAACCTCTTTCTTCTCCTTGTGTTTTTATTGGTTATAGTCCATCTCATAAGGGTTATAAGTGTATTAATATTCCCACGGGTCGAATATATGTCAGTTGTCATGTTGTTTTTGATGATACCACCTTTCCATTTGCGTCCCCATCATCACCTTCCCTGGCATCGACTCCTTCACATGTAACTTCATCTTCTCTTTTCTCTTTACCTCTCAATTTGTTTCCTCGATCTTCTGTAAATTCGGCCTACCAACTCGCACGGATCCAACAAGAATGTTATCACCAGCTCAGTTACTGTCTTCTTCGTCCCAGTCTCCAACAAGGCGGTCGTCCCAGTCTCCAACAGTTCCTCGGTCTCCATCCAGTTCCCACTCAGATGTTATTACTACTAGTTTGTGTGCGCCTACATTTCATGTGGATTTATTTTTCACCAATGATTGGTCTCCATCACCTGTGGCTGTTCAGTCTTCAAAAGTTGCTCAAACTCGATCTTCAGAACCTGCCACTCCTCGGTCTTCAGAAGCTGCTCAAACTCGATCTTCAGAACCTGCCACTCCTCGGTCTCCAGCACCTGCTCATCCTCGGTCTCCAGAACCTGTTCATACGGTAACTACGGTGCTTGCCAATGATCACTCTTATGTGTCTTTTGATGTGGTCAACTCTTAAAATACGGTAGCAGACTCTAGTACAGTAGAAGTCTCCAGTACTCAGACTTCCACAGTATTACCCATTGTTCCAACTCATCCAATGGTGACAAAATCTAAGGATGGTATCTTTGAACCCAACTCCAAATACGCACTAGTATGTGATTCAATTTATGAACCTACTTGTATTTCCCAGGCTCATAAAGATCCAGACTGGCGTGTCTCATTTGATGATGAGATAAATGCATTGATTCGCAATGGTACATGGTCACTAGTACCATATGATCCTTCTATGAATGTTATTGGATGTAAATGGGTTTTTCGCATCAAACGTAATCCTGATGGTACAATTGCACGTCGTAAATCTCGCTTAGTTGCAAAAGGCTACAATCAACAAGAAGGAATTGATTACTCTGAAATGTTTAGTCCGGTCGTTAAACCATGTACTATACGTATTATTCTTACATTGGCTTTGTCTTCCAATTGGCCTATTCATCAACTTGATATGCAGAATGCTTTCTTACATGGAGAACTTCAAGAAGAGGTGTACATGAAACAACCTCCAGGTTATGTGGATTCTCGTTTTCCTACACATGTCTGCAAATTACATAGTTCTCTCTATGGCCTTAAACAGGCTCCTCGTGCATGGTACCACAGACTCAGTACCTTTTTGCTATAAATTGGGTTTATTACTTCGAAGTGTGACTCGTCATTGTTTATTTACAATGGAACTTATGACGCTATTTACTTGTTAGTCTACGTGGATGATATTATTATTACTGGATCCAATCCTACATGTATTTCCTCTATTCTCAATCGTTTACAACAAGAATTTGCGATTAAAGATCTTGGTTCCTTGTCTTATTTTCTTGGCATTGAGGCAACTCGTACTTCTTCGGGTTTATTTCTTTCTCAACAACGTTATGCTCATGATCTTCTTATTCGGGCGAAAATGGATGGTGTCAAACCAATTAGTACTCCACTTAGTACTTCTGGTGATATTTCTTCTGATCGTAGCACTTTGTTAACTGATGCTACTGAATATCGTAGTATTGTTGGTGCACTGAAATATTTAACGTTTACTCGTCCGGATCTTGCATATGCTGTCATAAAGTTTTCCAATTTATGCATGCTCCTAATGAGTTTCACTGGAGTTTAGTTAAGCGTATTCTTCGTTATCTCAAGATTACAAGTACTTTTGGTATACTTCTTCGGCCATCACCTTCTCTGCAATTGTCTTTCAGTGCATATACTGATTCTAACTGGGCTGGTTCTCTTGATGATCGTCGTTCTACTAGTGGATATTGTGTTTACATAGGTGGCAATATTGTCTCTTGGAGTGCTCGGAAACAGAAAACAGTATCTCGTTCTAGTACTGAAGAAGAATATCGGGGTCTTGCTATTGCTAGTGATGAAATTATGTGGATTCAGTCGCTCATTTTGGAGCTTCGTATCTCTACACGTTCTCCTCCAATATTATGGTGTGACAATCTTGGCGCAACTTATCTCACAGTTAATCCTATATTTCATGCACGGACAAAACATATAGAAATCGACTACCATTTTGTTCGTGATCAAGTTGCTTCCAAACTTCTTGATGTTCGTTTTATATCATCTAAAGATAAAGTTGCGGATATATTCACAAAACCACTCTCTAAAGATCGGTTTTCTCTTCTACGGTTCAAGCTAACGGTTCAAGATCACCCGTTACGCTTGCGGGAGGGTGTTAGCTCATCATCTGGGACGTGTGATATTTAACACACGATACCCTGATAGTTCACAGTTTTATATTTTAGGAAATACTGTTTAGTTAGGAAACATCCTTTCCTTGCTGTTCAAGGAAGTCTTTGTATATATACATATGTATCTCAACAAACCAAGTTGTACGTGAAAATATTTTTAAGGAGATTAAACTTCTGTCAAAACTCTTCTCTTCTTTCTATCTACTTACCTAAAACCTAAATAGTTCTAGCTCTTAATGTATGTCCCACAATTGGCAAAAAAAAAAAAAAAAAAAAAAAAAACCCAAGGAAAAATGTGATATCCACTGCTAATGCAGTAGTAGTAGTACCCTTAGAATTCTTTACACAAACATCCATTAATGGTGAATACTTGCGGATTATCCTGCTACATCACCTCATAGATTGGAAGCAAGAAAATCATCATGTTTGTATGCCACTTTTAGGAAAGTATACAAATAAATGTTTGATTTTTCTACTTCATGTGTTTAGAAAGAAATGAATAAATTCAAAACTACTTACAGTATGGAATGTATTGAGGTGATCAGACCGCTTCACTGCAGAACCATATTCATTATTACGGACGGAACTCATTGGGTTGGGAGGAATGAAGCCTGGTCCGAAATCATTCATTTGATTGTTATACGTGTACACAGTTCCTTCATTTGAATGGTCTCGAACCAGACAACATTCCCCTCAACCGTATAATGAGATCAACTTTGAATGATTACATCTAGCTTGAGAGATGGATGATTGTGCAAGCGAATGTGTTTGTTTGATGATTATGATGCCATGCATTATTTAACCACCGGTCCTTCCTCATATTTATATACGTGAACTAGCAGAGAAGAAGAAGAAGAAGTATGAGTAGAGAGGTGTGAGATTTCTTTCTTTAAGAAATTGTAGTCACATGAGACGAAGTCCACTTTCTATACAAACCAATTACATTGCTTTTCCCACTAAAGTGTTAATTAGAGAGACTGAATTGCGTAGTTAGTTTTTGAGGAAAAAAATGAGACAAATAGTTTGGTGGAATAATAATTGAACAGTTTTAATATTTCAAGATCATGACTTTTCGTTTTGGCCATTGACAAGTAACTTGATGACTAAAGAAAAGCATTGATGCTATTTTGAGGTCAAAACATATTGACAAATGGCAGTTTAGTAGCTTTAATTCAAGGTAATTTCATTTGTTAAATATATGGATTAGGGTTGAGTGTTAAACTTGGCTAAGGATCTTGACTCTGGTGATATGATTTTCGTAGAAAAGAATATCATCTCTTTTGGTTGCCCCCTTCGAGAAAAAAGCGCAGGAAGAAGATGCGTATGGGTGTTGAATGAGAGCATCCATAGACAAACTAGTTGTGCATTGTCATGTATACATATTCGAAGCTTGAATTTGAAGGTAAAAGCAGGTTGGCACTCTTCCTAAAAGCATGTGTAGCTTCAGTTGATACATCTCCCTTATAAAGCACAATTAGGCTAACTTAGCTTATCTGAGTGGTGGACAGGATTTAATCTTGGCAAAGATAAATCTACGGTTGTGGGTTGTTCAGCTTTAATGTTAGTTTAAGTGTTTTATTAATTGGTTTTGTCTCATTAATTGCTCATAATAAATGGTTTATTAATTTTTATTTCTACTAATTAAATTAATAAATGCATATTCCATTAATTTCTTAAATGATATTATTAGTGTTTTATTAATTGGGGTCTTATTAATTGTTTATGATGAATGATTTATTAAATTTTCATTTCCCTTGATTAATCTAATAAATATATAATTTCGTTAATAAATAATTTTACTAAAAATTACCTCAATTGAAACTATTAAACGTAACGTGATGGTTGTCATCAGGAATAAAGATGCATGTAACGGGCTCAGATCACATGTACCGTATTTTCCTGTTTGTTCATGTCCTAGCCAATGAAAGTACGCCACCTATTTTTCGCTATATTGTTTTATTTGTAAATTCATGGCGAGATTATATTAACCTAACGTCGTTGTCGATCACTAAAACTACCCTGTCTTTAGTTCTTTGTCTTTTCAAAGATGAATTTATATCTACTCCTCCCGCCTCTCTGATAACCTTAAATAACATGTTAAAGATCGTAAAAACAATAACTATTATATAATGAGTGCAAATATTTTTTTTGAGAAAACAAAAAATTAAAATAAATAAAAAGGGATCGTCGTTCAAGTCCACAACTACAAATTTAATCCAGTTTGATGAAGCTTGTAGTGTTCAAATAAAAAAATGTTAAGTTCAATCCAAAACCACGGTATCATGTACGCAAAAACCTAACATTTTAAAAATCCATAACAACAAAGTTAAGATAAAATATTTAGCAATATATCAACGTTTGAGAATATAAAGATAAAATATTTAGCAAAAATTAATGTGTCGAGTCTCTCCCTCTGCTTAACCCGTGCCGTAACGGAACATGATGTTGATAGAAACCCCAAATATTACGTCAATTTTTCTTTACTTTTGATAGGGCTTAACCTGTGCCGTAACGGCACGGGGGTCGACTATTATATTTACATAATATTTTACTTTTCCTTTTAGGCACCCAGACAAAAAATATTTATGTAAATCAAGAAAATTGTATTATCAATTGAATTAGCTACAACTCAAATGTATCCCTTTTTATGAAAAATGCGCCTCAAAAAAATAAATTAAAAAAATCCTAGCTTCGAGTGATAACCTATAGAAGTATGAGGAAACCATTCACGGTTTCGAATAGACAAGAGTATTTCTTAGATGGAATTCTGCAGGTACATAATTGGTACACACCTGCAAAAAGAATGGATATCGACAATGAAAAATTGTAGTTAGATGCACACATTTACAGTGCATCAATGGGAAACATGAAATGGCCAAAATGGAATAGCTTATGATTAGCGAGAATGGGAGATACCTTAGAAGCAAAACATTTGACATAATAGCT
Source organism: Papaver bracteatum (assembly GCA_023529315.1). Classification (NCBI taxonomy): domain Eukaryota; kingdom Viridiplantae; phylum Streptophyta; class Magnoliopsida; order Ranunculales; family Papaveraceae; genus Papaver; species Papaver bracteatum. Next base: position 274,102 of record JAJJWX010001032.1, read on the forward strand.
CATGAGAATATTGTATCCATGGACCTGATAGAAATTTGCAACTCCAAGACCCAAAATCATTTGACATGAGCGTTACATTAGTAAAGTGAGCGTTGATTGAAAATGCAAAACAATGGAATACCTCAAATTTGAAACACACAAATGAAAACAAATCATAAGTAAGAAGAAACCCTTACATTGAAGACATAGCTTCTTCTCATTATGATTACCTTCAAAATAAAATCAAAATATTAACAAAAACAATAAGAAACAGTAAGATAAAACCAAAAATTGAATATACGACAATCTAGGAAATCTGTATTTCAAAGAAAATAAATATTACATTTTTTGGATTCAAAAGCCTTTTGAAACCATTTGTAGACCTGGTATTGATCCAAGAGTTCTTCACAGCACTGCCTAGAAAAAAAGAATAAGCTAATGAACTGGAAATGCTTATGTGAATTGCATATTTAGAGTTCAGGTTTCAGTTTAGTTTATTCAAATACGTTCTTTGAATATTTGGTGCTGTAATGAACTAATAAAAATGATTTTTTCAGTTTAGTTTATTCAAATATTTGGCGCTGTAATGAACTAATCATAATTTATGAAACATATTTCTCACCTGATTAACACCTAGATAAATACTTGCGATGATGGCCATTATAAATCGAAACTTCTTGGTGAGCTCAAAGCAGAGGCCACTTATGAACTGTGATGTGAATTGGATTTCTGTAATTTGATAAAAATATACGCAAACCACCAACTGCTTAAGTAATACCCCAAATGTCTTAGTGTTACCAAGAATTCGATTCAAATATGCAAGCTCATATTCACGTTAAGGACCGCACTCTTATATAAATTAGCCACATACATGATACATCAATGGCAATGCAATCCTTTAATCACCTTTATAATGAGATTCTCTTTGTTTCATTTTTTTTTTATCTTCCTAACATTGCACACTATAAGCACGCATAGGAGGTGATATCTAAGATTGAGGTACAATTCAAATCTATTAGATTCATACCATTTACAACTGGATGCCTTGAAAAAAATTGACATGTTGTTATTATTATTACAGGAAAGGGATACATTGACCACACTTGCGCAAATAGCTCACTTCGCAAATGATTGGTGTTGCATGTACTGTCTAGATTTCAACGAGGATTTTGAGGAAACAAGGCACCAGAAGCAGTGTCCGGAGTATTTTGGATATAGTAACTTAGACCCGATGTAATACTTATGTTTTTTTTTTAGTTTTTCCACAATCTATTTATTTAATATAAATGAACATTGCAAATACATAACATCAACGAAAATTAGATAGATTGCGTTTGACAATAATGTCTGTTGATGGTCCGGAAACGACAAAAGAAAGGAATTGTGTAGAAGAATTGTTGGGATATACAACGGATTACTTGATACGAATGAAATATGTATAACTATTTCGATTCTGAAATCACATAAAGTTCACAGTAGAAGATGACATCAAGTTTAAAGTTAGTAACAAACATAATATGGTTAACTAAAATGTTAAAAACAAACAAGATATATAAACTTAGAAAGACGTGGGAATTGAAGAGGCCAATTTTTAAAACTACAATCCTAGAAAGCAACGATCCATAATACCATATGTGTTTAAGGTTCTTTATGAGGTAATGTGTCACCAGATTGTATTCCAAGTGAAGGTAGTAACATACGGAAGTGACAAAATGTCCAAGACTTTTGAAGTTACCAAAGCCTTCGTTAAGATGAATTGCTGGGCACAATACTTTGTTGAAGATTTAATGGCAGAGGTTCGCATATATACAATCCCTTCGAAAAGGTAATGGGTACACATTTTAAACATTGTCATCTAATGGGTGTTGAAAAATTACAGGAAAATCATGTCACATTGGATAGTTTGTATCATTCGTTTCGACGCAAAAAAAAAAACTATTTCTGCCTATTTGGAGGATCGACAACATGACCATGATAGATGAGTCGTTTTGGAGAGAAATATGAGCATGTGGAGACTTTTATGGATGATATTGATTAGTTGATTTCATCGAGATGAGCGGCTACTGACGACATATTTCCAAAAAATATTTAAACTTCCATGTTCATGTACATCATTATCTCATTATAAGCAATGAACCTAAATAAAAAAGTGTCTGAAAGTTAAGATTATATTTCTTTTGTTTGAGGAAATCTCCGGCGGTAAAATATTAAAGGAAAAAACAAAGAGAAAAAGAGAGGAAAATCCCAACTATTTTTATGACAAACATATATTAAATCATAAGGATCTGATAAGTATTCGGGACACAAATTATACGATATATTAAAAATGAACCAACATCATGGCCCGTGCCGTTACGGCACGGGTTAAGGGCTAGTTCACTAATAAAGAGGAATGGAAAATAGGACTAATTCGTTGGTTTCATGAAGGCGTTAAACCGGTGCACTGTCACCAGAGAAAACTCATAAAGCAATTATTACTCGCCACAGACAGAAGAAAAAAATGAATAGCCACAGCATAGAGCAATTGTCACTCGCCACAGACAGAAGAACGAAACGAATAGCCACAACCATCATCAATGATACTTCCCATATGGATCACCTTGATGGACAAGCAGAAGATTTTTTTCTATGTTACTTTTTTACCTGAATCTGAAGGAGGATATCCTATATTTCACATGAAAACTTTTGAAAGCTCGTGTTTGGCGGAAGAAGTAACATTGTTGAGTCCTTATTTGCGGTTCAAAATCACACATCTATAAAAAGCAGCACTTGTTGCCCACATGCAGACGATGTATAAATATCGATATAATGTGGTATTAAATCATATGTTTCACATAACTTACAGAAAATTTACACTTCAAAGTTCAAATGTCCCACAAACAACATCAGAAGTTCTTGCACATGTAAGAAAAACAAGACATTTCTCATCAAGAACCAGAATACCACTAACAACAACAAAGTTAAAAGAGAATAAAGGAAAAGAAAGAAAGCCATGGAAATTCAAGAAAGAAAACAAACATTTGCTTTTTCCTTTTCTTCTAAATTAGATATAACTTACTGAGGGACCAAGGAGTCAAGACTGAACTGTGATGTCCACATTACTTTGCTCAGTCGTCTTTGGAGGAGCTGATTTCCGGGTCCCTCTAACTGGCTTTTGTTCTCCTTTCAGTCTGCGACTCCCATTAACATCCTGTCCATTGATCTGATACTTACTACTGCTGTTAGGACTAGTGATTGTATCTTCTTTGCAAGTATCCAGACTTTGCCTATTCGCTCGATCATGAGATAATACTCCGTCTGCTCCATGTGATGACTTGACTGCATCACTGCAACTTTTCCTTCGACCTAGTTTTGGAGATTTTGCACGAGTTGGTGGCATCTGGAGCCAAATCAACAGAAAACATAAAATCCCTGTTTTCTAGCATCAATGTGTGGAAGCTTGTAGAGGAGACGAACATGCCAATTGTCAAATCTAGGTTTGGAGGTATATCTAATGTCTGAGTAACACTACACGCTTAATTTTTCAAGAAAAGGAATTGAGAGTATAAAACAGAAATATAATAACTAGAGACGTCTTCCCGAAGTTGGATATGTAATATGTAGATTAACTCTCAGACTACAGAGTACGTATTAACCAGTCAAATTGGTATACTGGAGAAAAAATCTTGGATGCCATTGTAGCTGGAGTTAATAAAGAACAGGGAGGAAGCACAACGGATACCTTTTTTAATTCGACTTTAGGAGGTGGTCCCTCGTGATAAAAGCTGGGCATAGGACTAGCTTTAAACGTCAAGCCCTTTCTAAGCTGCTTGAGAGCAGCCTCTCGCTCTTCCTGTAAAATGAAACAAGCCAAGAGATTAATAATTAATTCAAATAGAATAGTCATTTCAATCTAATATAGTAATATGTAGGGTAGAAAGTAATGGTAAAGTAAAAAAAAAACTCAGTTATATAATATAGACAGGCAAAAGTAGTTTCACTAGATTCTAAACAGATAGGTATTTGATGGATTTGATGCAATTCTAGACACTCTAAGCTTCTAGCTTTAGAGAGTATGATGCACTTGACCCCGAGTGAGGAAAGACTCTTGGGAACTGAAGAGTAAATTACCTTGGTCCTAGCTTCACATTGGTTCCGCTCTGCCTCTAAAGCTTGGTGTTTTTCCTCCAACTTTGAATAAAACTGAAGAGAAGAAAACATAACTACTTAATATAACTAGAGCAGAGAAAATGTAACTACTTGATATATGTATTTGTGAACTTAAAGAACTTCAATTCAAAGTACATAAAGGCATACAGCTACCTCCTTTCTTTTTTCAGCACGATCCGTGCATCTAAATACAGGAACTGATGCGCTAATGACCCTCGACTTTACTGTCTGCACTGATGCTGCATTTCTACGAGTGGCTAAGGATAATCTCCAAGAAAAAATCAAATCAAATCATAGAAAGCCAAAATAGATTTGTAAAATATAGAATCCATAAATTCAAAAAGGATACGAGGATGCAACAGAGCAAGCATCATCTTCATCGCCATGTTTACTGTTTTCAGGCTGCAATGGCTTTTTCCTAGATATCACAGGTGATTTTAGTAGCTGCACCACATTTAAAATGTTGTAAGAATATCAGTAAATAAAAAAATCAATCCAAGATATAAACCGTTACTATCACTAGAACAACAAGCACAAGCATTAAGTACTGAGAAACTCAGAGCTAAATGTACTTGTATTGTTGAGATTCTCAAAGCATTTCAACAATCACGTCTTCCCTACAAGTTGACGAAATTAGTAAGCAAGAACATACAGTAAGAGAGACATCAAATCGAGTCAAAAGAGTTGCCACATACTGTGATGAACGATGTCCTATGCCCAACGCATTAGCAGTAACCACATGTTTCATTCAAAAACTTACTAATGATGGAGCACATATTGAGTGAAATTCACATACTGAGAAGCAGTAACAGGGTTGTATAATTTGAACTTGACATGCATAATCTAGGGAAGAAAAACTATTAAACCCAGTGCTAACCTGAGGTTTCTTCACAGCATTGAGATTTTGCAAATCAGACACATTAGAAGGTTTCTTCGATACAATGGCAGAAGTTTCAGACCCAACAGGACGAGCTCCCGATGAAGCACGCTTTTCAGTTGCCAGTGCAAATGGCTGCGGAACAGTATGGTTTTTCACATTTCGTGTTGCAGCAGATCTTGCTGCCGGTTTCTCACTTGTAATGAGCTTCTTGTGAATGCCAATCTTCTGCTCTTCGGGTTCTTTTGTTTTCTCCCCAGATAAACCAGTTAAGTTCTTAATTTTACTGGACAACACATCTTGCTCCTTGTCACAATTTACAACATGATTAGCTCCAGGAGTCTTCACCAAATTTTCTGTAGTGCACTCTTTTACTTCATAATCCTTTAACTCAACATTTTCTTCTGCTACATGGCAATCGATGTCTCCATTAATATGGACTTCCATCTCTACAAGATCCTGTTTTTTATTAGCTAAATCATGGATGTCGCCATTTCCGTAATCTATGAGACAATAAGGATCCTTGTCCATAGAAGTATCTGTAAGTTTTCGATAGCACTGCAAAACAAGAGAGTTCCAATCATCTTACATGAATATATTTTTCCACACTACTAAAAGTTTCAATTTCATTTATCAATGTTTTTATTTCATACATTAAATTACACTGCATGATATGGTATATGTGTTACTACAATACCAGGTAACAAGCCAAAAGCATCACAACATTCTAAAATTTCACTAAGACCAAAACCTATGCTCGCAATTCAATCTACATGCTCAGCTAACTACTTTAATAGTCTTTTAGTACATACAGGCCCAGTGACATAACTGGGGGGTGGCTTGGGGTTGTTCCAGCGGCAGCCACCCCTAAAATTCTAAAACATACCCTAAAAACAAATTTTCTAGGGGATTTTTTGGGGATTTTTTTTTTTTGTAGCCCCCTAGAAATTTAACTATAATTCCTACTGTTTTATTCCTCCTGGGCGTTCAATCCTACTTCCGTCAGAAAACAAAGCAATTATTTAACCGTGAAGTGACTAATTTCATAGTGACCAATTGTTTCACACAGAATTATGTGGCTATGGTAATTTAGCAATTTAAGCCTACCACAAAAGTTCCACTTAAAACATAGCCAGAGAAAAAGGTTTCTTCCTATTCAAATATTCAGTGAACCTCAGCAAGACTTGAAACTTATGCTGGCACTTCAATCCATGTACTCAACTGGCTTCTCTAATAGTCTTATGGAATGTGTGGCACTAGTAACAGAGGATTAAAAACCTTTACAGCAATCTTGTAACCATGAAATATCACAATTTCTTAACATAGTGAAAAGGGGGATTCTTCCTGTTTCACCGATAAATAGTGACTCATGTAAAGAGTTTAGACCACCAGATAGACTGCATAAACAAGTTACAAAGAAAGTTGAGAACAGTCAAACTTATGCCTGAATCACTACTAATTTTTATCAGAAGCATAATAACATTCAAAAACCTCTTGCACATCATCATGCCATAAAACTTATACTCCAACGAATATCGTGATTTAGCAATTTAAGCCTACCAGCTATTGCATACGATCCAATTCAGGAATATGCCAGAGAAAAGGGTTTTCCAATTCCAATTTAGGTGACTCATGTTTACCACCAAAAGAATGAAACGTAAAAGCCACTCTCTTTTTCCACCTACTCAATTAAATTACCATAAAATCAGCAAGAATCATAAGATAAATGAAAAGGAAACTAAGGAAATGAGATCAGAACGCAGTATAACTGAACAGAAGCAAATAAAATCCCTCTTTGTTCTCACAAAATCACACCAAAATGCAAACAAACCACACAATCATTAACAGATCCATAAAAAAAAAAAAAAAGCCCAGCAAAAACATACCATAAATTTTCAATTTTACTTCTCTGTTACTTAATTAATCAAATTTGTCTTGAAGAAATTCTCAACACTAGATCAAGTACAACAACAAAATAATATAAAATTACTAAAATGCAGTAGATATTCTTACACGAATCTGATCTTAAAAGACTTTGAGTATTTTCAAGATAACAAAATCACGTGAAATCGCGTTGGTTGATTTCAAGAGTTTCTGGTTCTCGGTTTTGAGTGTGAGGGTGTCACTGTGTATCTCTCTCTCTCTTTCTTCTTTCAGTTTGGTGATTTGCCATATATAGATGTTTTGTATTGACGGTGTTAGTAAACGGCGTAATTCAAAAACCCTAAGCGTAAGCGGTAATATTTACCAACAGGTCAGGTGGTCGAATCTGGTCCCAGATCTTTTTTGCGCCATAGATATTCAAAAAAAATAATAAAAAAAAAACTGCCACTTTTAACGTTCTTTCGTGTCGGATGTTCCCAAAAAGAAAAATATTTCTTTAAATCTTTTTACATAAAACATTACTTTTTTTTTTTTTTTTTCTCTGTCATGAGAAATCTCTGATGGGTTTGAGAACCCATGAGGGCAATAATGAAATTAAAACAGGAAAAACTTAAATATCGCCTAGAATGGCGATGTTTTATTTAATACAACTACTAATAGAAATATTTACTTTGTGTTGATAGTGGTTTTTTGTTCAGTGTTAAAATTGTAAGACCATGTATTTAATGTGCTGTCATTCTGCAAAGAAACAGAGCCATTTAAAAGTAATGAGTGCCTAGGCCTCTTTACTCACATATGTATTGAGCAATTCAGTGTGTTTGTATATAAAATTTATCCTGAATGGTGCGTGCAGCAACAATCCCAAATATTCTATAAATTTTATCTACTGCCTGCATTACTCACTAATGCATGGCCTGTCGAGTATTTATTCTACGCCATGTTCCCTAGCCGAACTCTTGATGTTGACATGACATGACAATTAATGTTCGCTCACAGCTGAGTAGCATGAATTTCCCGAAGTGTCGGGATTAAGATGTGCACAGAAATACTAAATCAGAGGCACGCAAAGTTATGCTACCCTTTGAGATAAAAATTAGTGATTTTTGTGTCAATGCGCAAACTTCACCAAAATTGATTGATTTTGTGGCGGCTCACAAAATTCAATTTTTCCAACCTAATTTTATCAATTTGCAAAAATTAGGTTTTTTGCGGCCTCCGCAATATTTCGAACCCTATTGGTCGAGACCAAACCTAGGCAAACTAGGAAATTGATCCACCATGGAGCTAGTAGGAGCAAACCCTACCAAACACAGGAAATATGAAGAAAATAGGAAACCGGTGTAGTTGCATATGTTCTGCTACTACCCCAAGATAATCTTAAACATCAAAACATACATCAAACACACATAAAATAAGATAAAATAAAATGAAAGTAAAGTAAAGGGAGACAGATCTTTTACGTGGTTCGGTCAATGGTGACCTACATCCACGGGTTATCACTATGATATGAAGTGTTTACAAGATCTCCATTAGAGGAGGCTCTCATGGAGCTCTAAGGAAGAAGAAGGAGGCTAGCCTTAGCTAGAGCCATCCATCCGATCTCTCTTTCCAACCATCCCTCCTATCCCATTTATCTTTCTATTATATAAGGTAGGTGGTTACATCAAATTATATTTATGCCCTTAGGGCTGACTAGATAGGATAAGACTAAGTGGTTGGGTATACATTGTTTATGTGGTTGTATTGTAGTAGGATACTTCGGCTTCTAATCTTGCACCACGTAGAGAGTAGATATTTTTCCCTCACATTTTGCTCCTTTGGTTGAGGGTTGTTGGACCAATAATCCTTAAGAAAATCAACATCGATATGGCTTTCAAGACGAGAGGAGTGGCTGAGCGAGATTTCTGAACATGCTTGGTTCTGATATGGCTTGTAGTCAGGATTCACTTCTGTAGAATGTTTGGTTGGAGTAGTCTGAATTGGGTTGATGCGATGCTTGTGCTTCACGATCCATGATCTGTGCCACACGATGTAGATGTGCGAGTAGCAACTCTGAGTGACAGTGCGAGCTCGCTCTGACTTCTTGGTCATTGAATTTTTGCTGGAGTCAGTTCATGACTCTAGTTGGTGGTGTGTGGTACCGAGCTTCGTGGCTCTTTGTTGTTGCTGAGGGAACTTCGCAGAAGAATATAACCATCTTTTAAAGTAATAATACGTTCCCCTGTTCTTGTGTGAAGTTCTGAGGAAGCCCTTGTGTTCGTGATCATTGTGCTTGATCCTTGGTGGTTTGTGCTCTAGCTCTGTCTAGCTTGGTTGGCATCAGTTTCTGACGATTTGTCGTGGTTGTGCTTCTCGGGACCATCATGGGTACCTGCTGCTCAAGGGAGAGTAGTAATTGCTACATCGCAACAATATGAATTTAAGTATTGTAGTTCTAAGCATGCATGCTACAGTTCAGAGTTTTGCACTTGCAAACATAAAATAAGATATTAAATATTGTAAAGCATGCTTATGGCATGAATAATTTGTAATTAGGCATATGTTGTTAGAGCACTGCTCGGTCAAACTGGCATGCGTTTCTATCTCAAGCATGTTTATCAATCTTAGTGATCAAAACTTTAAAGTCTTGATTTCTCGTCTACTATAGCTAAGGTCTCGGACTAGGATAGAAAGTGTAGTTGAGCTCAAGAACTCCATGGCGATCATCATACAAGACGAATGACTACTCAAGGAACCAGTGGATCTTCATCGACTAAAAGGTATGTGGAGACTTGAACTTATCTATCACTCAAAATTCTATCTACTTTATCTCCTACCTTGAGACAAAAGTCGTTTTACTATATAGACTAAGAATATGCACATGTGACATTTCGATATGAGTATATCTTGCTTATCTATTTCTCGAAATGGGTGTTGGTAAAGCTTTCGCTTTATCCAAGTTCATCTTTGCCTAGTGACGAAAGCCATGTTATGTTTCAATCACTTTGGAAATTGCTCTGACGAAAAATAGTTTGTGAATAACAACTATATAACGCCCTCTGAGAATTTTTCAATGATTGAAATAAGAGTTTAGACTATATAACCATTGTGGGATATAAAGATTGGTGTGGCAACACATATATGTATAAGTCCTTAGCACTTGAACCGAAGTTTGCGAATTTTGTTGATCAAGTGGAACCGGAACTTGAGCAGTCAACTCAGTCCGCGAACTGGCGTAAGTTCTCGAACCCGAGAATATCTGCTGAAGTTGAAGCTCAAGTGCAGTCCGCGAACTGACGGAAGTTCTCGACCCGAGAAATTCTGCTGGAGTTTATTAACTTCAACCGGTTAGCTTGAGTCCGCGAACTCAAGAGGTTATATCTGAAAACGTTGTTCATGAACTTATCTTAAATTACTAAGGAATGCTTTTGCAAACCGTGGCTTTATAGTTCATGAAATGATTCGAGTGAATCACATCGTTTTTGATTCAATTGTGTCTTGTTTAGTACATGAGATCGCATAACAATTGAACAACTCTCTAACTAGTTCATTTGAGTCATTTGGACTAGTTATGGTGAAGAAGAATATGGTTGATATGAAAGTTATCATTTGGATAACCATTTGGTTGACTAATATTGAACCAACCATTGTACATGTTTGGGTACGGTTACACAAACCCAAAACGTCAAGTACATGTGTGTATGGCAAGCTAAGTTTTCGATCTAACGGTTGAGAGATATTAGCTTGTATCTAATCAGGTTTTCATCTAACGGTGAATATTGAATGCTTTGTTAGTAAGCTAACATTGATTGCAAACCCTGATTTGAAAGACTATATAAGGGAGAACACTAGCAACAGGGAAACCTAATCCCCATACATTCTGTGTGATACTAGTTTGCTAAAGCTAGAGTCGATTCTCCTTTAACCTTTGGTTTTCTTCTTCTAAAACCAGGTTAACGACTTAAAGACTTCATTCGGATTATAAATCCAGACCGATACTACTTTTCTTGTAGTTGTGTGATATGATCTTGTTTTTTATATCATACGAGTACAACTGTAATAACTAGCTTGATATTTCTATCTCTGATAGGCAAGATAAAAGTAGTCACAAACATCTTCGTCTTATTGTTTGTGATTCCTCAATAATATTCTTCGCTGCGTCGATTAAGTTTATTGTGAGGTGATTGATGAAACTGAGCTGTTCTTCGGGAATATAAGTCTGGTTTTATCGATTGGTTCATGTTCACCTTGATTTATCAAAAGACGGAACAAAACTTGTAGGTTTATTCGTGGGAGACGAAATTATCTATTACCTGTAGACTTTTCTGTGTGAGACAGATTTTTTTATTAAAGTCTTCGACTTTGGGTCGTAGCAAATCTTGGTTGTGGGTGAGATCAGCTAAGGGAATCAAGTGCGCAGTATCCTGCTGGGATCAGAGGCGTAGGAGCATAACTGTACCTTGGATCAGTGTGAGATTGGTTGGGGTTCAACTACAGTCCAGACCGAAGTTAATTTGGAGTAAGCTAGTGTCTGTAGCGGCTTAATACAATGTATGTTTAATCTGGACTAGGTCCCAGGGTTTTTCTGCATTTGCGGTTTCCTCGTTAACAAAAATTTTGGTGTCTGTGTTATTTCTTTTCCGCATTATATTTTTATATAATTGAAGTAATACAGGTTGTGCGTTGTTCAATCAATTAGAATATCCGACCATTTTGGTTGTTGATTTAAATTGATTGACACTTGAATATTGGTCTTTGGTACCATCCAAGTGATCTCTCCTTGATTATACTCGCGAATCATATTTTCTTGAGTAAATCAAATCGAGAGATTGGGATAATAACTCCTTGAGTATTTCTAATTGATTGAGTCTAACTATCTAGTTGATTCTCTAGAAAACAACTCGGAGTTGTCCATACAGATTGCTAATCGAAATATTGGGTGGTGTTGTTAGACCCCCGCTTTTTCAATTGGTATCAGAGTAGGAAAACACGTTAAAGACCTCAGAAGTCCGTGTTTATAGCGATCTGACTCTATGGACAGAGGTGTTATCTCAATAAACGTACCACCAGTCTTCGATGGCTCTAATTACTTATGGTGGAAAATTGTTATGCGTGCTTTTCTTCAAGCACGTGATTTTCAATCATGGGTATATGTTGTTAATGGCTATGATCCTCCCGTTGTTGCAGAAGGAGAAAATATTTCAAAGAATATTGTTGAATATACTCCTGCAGATATTCTTGCTGCAAAACAAAACTCCGACGGTTTGAATACGATCATACATGCCATTACCCCAAATCTTCAGCACCATGTGTCTAATTGCACTAAGTCGCAAAAATCTTGGGATATCTTAGCAACCGTGTTCGAAGGAAACTCCAGTGAAAAGGATGCAAGGCTTCAGAACCTAAATTCCGATTTGGAAAACCTTCGTATGGCAGATGGAGAAACATTTGATGAGTTTAATCACAAAGTGTCTGAAATTGTTAATGTATCTTTTGCATTGGGTAAGACTATTCCTGAAAAGGAAATTGTAATGAAAATTCTCAGATCTCTGCCATCTAGATACGATGCTAAGAAGCATGCCATTGTTGAGGGAAATAACTTAGATACTCTCTCTATAAACATGCTGGTTGGTAAGCTTAAGATCTTTGATCGCGAAATTTCATCCAAGGCTAAGGATGTTGCGTTCAAAGCACTAAAGGACACTAAATTACTTGATAAGAGTAAAAAAGTGTATGTCTCTGAAGATGATCACTCTGAGATAGATTCATCAGATGAAGATCTTTACAAATCGGTCTCGATGATCACAAGACAGTTTAGGGATCTTCTATTGAAGAGAAGTAAACGGTTCTCCATAGATAATCCTAAGGCATCAGTCAAACCTCATAATCGTGTTCCTCCTAAAAACAGGGATATTGATGAAACTGATGATGAGGATATGCCTCAGTGCTTTAAGTGTAAGGGATTTGGTCATTTTGCAAATGAGTGTCCAAATCGGAGAAAATACACTTGGAACAAAGGTCTTCCTGCAACTCTTGATGAAATGTCCGACGACTATGATTCAAATGAAGATGAGAAATCAAGTGTTGCACTTCTTGGTGAAAATATTAATTTTGATAATTGTAGCAATACACATATCAATCTTAATATTCTTTCATAAGATAATCCAACCATTCCGGAAGAAAAAGTTGACTCCCTTCTTGGAAACACTGTTTATAATGACTCAGGATCCACTATGTGCCTAGCTGCTTACACAATTCAGAAGCCTGATTATCATCCAAGTGTGATGTGCTCATATTGTTCATTAAAAGGTCATGAACTTTCAAGGTGTTACAAGTTCAAACACAAGCAAAGAGACGTCAACAAACTTCAACGAAGAGCAAATTATTTAGCAAGAAAGCTCAAACTTGCTCAGAAGACCGAAGAGGTATGTAAGATTTTATCTTCGTCTAAGAAGTTAGTTTCCAAGGAAAAATCAAGACCATTTGAAAATAAAATATGGTCAAATTGTTTTGATAGACAGAGGTCTATGGATTCCTCTTAAGAGGAAATTGGTGTACAAATTGTTGTTCACCACAGCACAACTTAATTGTGTTGTTTCTAAAATCTTGTCTCATGTGCCTGATCAAAAGAAACAATGATTTTGTACCTCTCAGGCTTTAAGAAAAGTTTTGTTTCTTTTCTTTTCTTAGTTCTGTCTTATTTTTGTCTATCTAACAAAAGAAAAAGGGTATTATCGACAACTTTACTCTTTATAGGGATAAGATTTGATCGTTTACGAACCTATTTCAGGTTTCGAACCCTACATTCATTTTCCTTCTCTAAAACCTCGTTTTATCTATAGACTACTTGTTGAGCCAATTGTGAATTCCTCTCACAAACCCATTCGTTGATGGACGCTCCAAGAATGATGTCTTGCGAAGGAAAATAAGGTAATGTGATTTTTAAGACATCAATCATGAAGGAAAAATAAAAATCTCCATTGCCTTTAACCTTGAAAAGAAAAAGAGGGAATATGAGGAAACCAAGGGTTGTTCCTTCAAATTCTTAGAAGTTTTCTGATGTTCTTGAGGTGTTGAAGGAGTTGCGTAAGGAGATTCAACAAATAAAGGCTTTTGTGTATACGACTCATGAGATTCAGAAGGCCCTGGTTCGACAACAGCAACCAAGAAGGTTTATCGATATAAACTCCTTTCTTAATGAACCTTATGTTACAATGGCTATTGACAACAAGGAGTTCGGGGACGATAATGAATTCTTCAAAGGTCTTAATGTCTAGTAAATCTTCTATGTTTTATGTTTTATTTAGATGAATAACTAGTGTTTTAGAATAGCCATGATTGTAATTACACATAGATATATCCAATGAATTCATCTTCTTGTTTTTAGATCTATTAGTTTTAATTCTAAAGTTGTTTGGAAGATGATGGTTACAGTATTAATCTTTATGGTTTTATATATTGCAATATTTTGATGGGATATGTGTGTTTACGTCCGTGAACTTGATTGTCCTATATTTTGTCAAAAGTAAAGTCGTTCACATATTGGTATTGAAATATTGATAGAGGAATGAATGGACTTTTGGAAAAACACAAAAGTTAAGCCTATATTGTCAATCTTTGATGTAAGATAGGTTAAAATCTTTTGTGATTCAAGGATAAAGTCTATTATGTCACTTTTTAATGGAAAAATAGAATAGGTCCTTGTTTTGTAATCCACGGTTTAGAGCTTAATTGTTCCATATTATTATGTATTTCCGTGAAGGTTCCATCTTGTATCTTATGTTGAACACTATACGACTAAGTCGATTTCTTATTGGCATGGTTGGTTGTTCCATAAAGATGCAATATGTTGAGCATTAAGAACTAAATTAATCAACTTGTGTGGTTATTTAGTTTGTATTCCATGAGTTCTCTCATGTTGAGTACATGGATGGTTAAGGTTGTCATTTTCTATGATAATCTTAGTCAGGATTCCATAATCTCTTATGTTGAGCCCAAATGAAATAAATCAATCATCTACTGTGATTATTTAGTTAGCACTCCATAGATGTTTCTCATGTCAAGTGTGGACAATTGAATTGATTACTTTGTGATTAGTTTAATTATGCAATCCGGTTAGAGTATTTATGGGTTCTCTTGTGAATAATCTAATCGATGTATTAAGTCTCCATAAGTTTACTTGTGTTGAGCATATTTAGTCAAATTAATCTTGGTTCGCTTTGGTTAATATGATTGAATATTTTGGATTCCAAATTCATACTTGTATGTAATTTGTTGAGTCTAAAGAAATCCTTTTTTTCTCTTGAAAAAAGGTCGCTTTTGTTGTTCCCTTGGGAGTGACATCTTATGGGGGAAAGTTCTTTTGAACTTGCGCTTAATTTCCAAATCTTTGTGGGGAGTGCAGCTATGGAATTTTTAGGGGTTATCTTGTATCTTTATAAACTCCTTGATGAATGCATTTAGCCTCGGCTTTATGATTGCATCTAAACAAGATGATAGAACATTTACCTTTGGTCATGAAATGTCTCTTACAGAAATTTCATTAGGATCCCGTTCTTGTACCTTTGCCAATTTTATTGACAAAAAGGGGAAGAATTAATTGTAGTTCATACTACAAATACATATGGTTTTCAGATCATTATGTAAGGGGGAGTGGTTTCCATGTGAGATGGAGTATTGACTAAGGGGGAGTGAAGTATCACCATAGTATTGTTGTTGAAGTTGTGATGCAATTGGACTTTGACGCTATGTAATAATACTATGACACTGTATAATAATGAATGAGAACCGATGTTTTTCTCATTGTTATAGCTACGGATTTTCAACAACGATGATGCTAAACTTGCAACCCTTGGGATCATTGGACTACTTGGAAGTGACGAAGATTTCGAGTATTGTTGAAGATTAGGCATGTGGAATAGGAGCTACAAAGTTTATTTATATAATTTTTTTATTCCATATGTATTAATATTTTTGCCACTAAAATTGACAAAGGGGTAGATTGTTAGAGCACTGCTCGGTCAAACTCGCATGCATTGCTATCTCAAGCATGTTTGTCAATCTTAGTGATCAAAACTATAAAGTCTTGATTTTTAGTCTACTATAGCTAAGGTCTCAGACTAGGATAGAAAGTGTAGTTAAGCTCAAGAACTCCATGGCGATCATCATACAAGACGAAGGACTACTCAAGGATCCAGTGGATCTTCATCGACAAAAAGGTATGTGGAGACTTGAACTTATCTATCACTCAAAAGTCTATCTACTCTATCTCCTATCTTGGGACAAAATTCGTTTTACTATATAGACTAAGAATATGCACATGTGACATTTCGAGCTGAGTATATCTTGCTTATCTATTTCTCGAAATAAGTGTTAGTAAAGCTTTCGCTTTAGCCAAGTTCATCTTTGCCTAGTAACGAAAGTCATGTTATGTTTCAATCACTTTGGAAATCGCTCTGACGAAAAATAGTTTGTGAATAACAACTATATAACGTCCTCTGAGAATGTTTCAATGATTGAAATGAGAGTTTAGACTATATAACCATTGTGGGATATAAACATTGTTGTGGCAACACATTTATGTATAAGTCCTTAGCACTTGAACCGAAGTTTGCGAACTTTGTTGATCAAGTGGAACCTTCACGTGAGCAGTCAACTCAGTCCGCGAACCCAGTTCGCTAATTGGGTTAAGTTCTCGAACCCGAGAATATCTGCTGAAGTTGAAGCTCGGGTGCAGTCCGCGAACCTAGTCCATGAACTGACGGAAGTTCTCGACTCGAGAAATTCTGCTGGAGTTTATTAACTTCAACCGGTTAGCTTGAGTCCGCGAACTCAAGAGGTTAGGTCTGAAAGCGTTGTTCGTGAACTTATCTTAAATTACTAAGGAATGTTTTTGCAAACCGTAGCTTTATAGTTCATGAAATGATTCGAGTGAATCACATCGTTTTTTATTCAATTGTGTCTTGTGTAGTACATGAGATCTCATAGCAATTGAAAAACTCTCTAACTAGTTCATTTGAGTCATTTGGACTAGTTATGGTGAAGAAGAATATGGTTGATATGAAAGTTATCATTTGGCTAACCATTTGGATAATTAATAGTAAACCAACCATTGTACACGTTTGGACACAGTCACACAAACCCAAAACGTCAAGTACATGTGTATATGGGAAGCTAAGTTTTCGATCTAACGGTTGAGAGATATTAGCTTGTATCTAATCAGGTTTTCATCTAACGGTGAATATTGAATGCTTTGTTAGTAAGCTAGCATTGATTGCAAACCCTGATTTGAAAGACTATATAAGGGAGAACTCTAGCAACTGGGAAACCTAATCCCCACATATTCTGTATGATACTAGTTTGCTAAAGCTAGAGTCGATTCTCCTTTAACCTTTGGTTTTCTTCTTTTAAAACCAGGTTAACGACTTAAAGACTTCATTGGGATTGTGAAGCCAGACCGATACTACTTTTCTTATAGTTGTGTGATCTGATCTTGATGTTTCTATCATATGAGTACAATTGTAATAATTTGCTTGAGATTTCTATCTCTGATAGGCAAGATAAAAGTAGTCACAAACATCTTCGTCTCATTGTTTGTGATTCCTTAATAATCTTCTTCGCTACGTCGATTAAGTTTATTGTGAGGTGATTGATGAAACTGAGCTGTTCTTCGGGAATATAAGTCTGGTTTTATCGATTGGTTCCTGTTCACCTTGATTTATCAAAAGACGGAACAAAACTTATAAGTTTATTCGTGGGAGATGAATTTATCTATTACCTGTATACTTTTCTGTGTGAGACGGATTTGTTTGCTAAAGTCTTTGACTTTGGGTCATACCAACTCTTGGTTGTGAGTGATATCATCTAAGGGAATCAAGTGCGCAGTATCCTGCTGGGATCAGAGGCGTAGAAGCATAATTGTACCTTGGATCAGTGTGAGATTGGTTGGGGTTCAACTACAGTCCAGACCGAAGTTTATTTAGAGTAGGCTAGTATCTGTAGCGGCTTAATACAGTGTATGTTTAATCTGGACTAGGTCCCGGGGTTTTTCTGCATTTGCGGTTTCCTCGTTAACAAATTTTTTGGTGTCCGTGTTATTTCTTTTACGCATTATACTTTTATATAATTAAAATAGTACAGGTTGTGCGTTGTTCAATCAATTAGAATATCTGACCATTTTGGTTGTTGATTTAAATTGATTGACACTTGGATATTGGTGTTTGGTACCATCCAAGTTATCTCTCTTTGATTAGACTCGCGAATCATATTTGCTTGAGTAAATCAAATCGAGAGATTGAGATAATAACTCCTTGATTATTTTCTATTGATTGAGTCTAACTGTCTAGTTGATTCTCTAGAAAACAACTCGGAGTTGTCCATACAAATTGCTAATCGAAATATTGGGTGGTGTTGTTAGACCCCCGCTTTTTCATATGTGACCTATATATGCTAGTTATTAAGCATTTTTCAAGAATAATTAGTGGAGTGCACAGTAAAATAGTTCATTAATAAAGGTGATACTTAGCTTTCTTCACAATTGGATGATTGCCTTAGCATCTGTAGCTTGCTCCTTGCTTCGAGCGATTAGGGTTTTTTCTTATGTGAATGATAGTTCAACATGGATGCTCCTGTATCATTTGAGAGGATAAGTTTTTGAACAAATCCAATATATATTATATATATTGAAATGAAATGAAATAAATTGAGATAAGTTCTAGAAGTACACAAGTTTGAGATAAATAAGTTTTGAAACTTATAGCTTGTTACTGTGTAAAAAGTCTTATGTGAGTAATTAATCACTGTGGGGTCTTGCCAGACGACTTAGGATTGTAGTCCGAGGTCTTTCCCCAAGGTCTTATTGAATGCCTCAAATCTAGCAGTTGCACGACTGATTAGATGCCTTCGGATGGTAGTCCGAGGTTTTACTTCGTGCTCCAGTTGGAGGCTTATGTCTGTGGGGATTCAAAACGTCTTTGGATCGTAATCTGAAGTCTTGCCTCGAGGACTTACTGATTGCCTGAATCTGTGATCCGAGGACCTGTACCTTTGTTGAAGGTTTTAAGTTGTGCATTGTTCCTTTGGATGATAGTCCGAGGTCTTTCTTTTTGTGCTATGAGGTTTATCGAATTCATACATCTGTGGGGGATTCGAAATGTATTCGGATAGAAGTCCGAAGCCTTGCCCCGAGGACTTACTGATTTTCCTCAAATCGCATGAATGCGATATTTGGTTTTATTCCTTCAGACAATATCCCGAAGTCTTACTTCGTGCTCCAATTGGAGGCTAGTGTTTATGGGGACTCAAAATGTCTTCAGATAGAAGTCTGAAGCCTTGCCCCGAGGACTTACTATTTTCCCCAATCTGTGATCCGAGGATCTAAACCTTTCTTGAAGGTACTGAGGGTATACACTACCCCCTTTGTTTTTTGAAAGCTTAGGAGCTTATAGCTTTTGAAAGCCAAAGTCAAGGTTTTTCTCATGACTCCTGTAGGATCAGAATATTGTCACAACAATATTCTTGCGAAATAAACAACAGTTCTGCGACACATCGATGATATTCTGAGACACATCTCAGAGTGACGTAAGGAATGACATATCAGATGAAAACGACAGAAACATGAGTAAAATGTGACATTTCTGCGACGAACCAATAAAACTTGCGAATGAATAAGGCGGTGCTAACTGCGATTTTTCGCAAGAACGCAGATCCGAAATTAAAGGGAATCTTAACTGTAAATGAGCTGTCATGAGCTGTAATCCATTATGTAAATGCCTATATAAAGGAAATGAATAGTTCCAGAGAGGAGGTTGAATTTTTTAGGCCTAGGAAGGTTTTTAGGAGAGAGAAAATCTTTATCAAGTGTTCTGTGTTCTTGATTTTTGTAAAATTCCTTAAGATCATATTAATGAAAAAGTGTCTTTAATCTTCAAATTATGTCATAAATATTGATAAATTCTTGAATAGGGTGTAGTGTGGGAATTCCTGCAACTACATTTTGGCGCCCAGAAACAGGGATGAATAGTTGAAAATCATAGCAAAAGTTAGGTAAAAGAAAGAAATTATTCAAGAGTTAGAAGAATATCAAGAATATTGATGGAAGAAAAGATGGTTAAAGTCAAAGATAATCAAAATAAATTGGAGTGTGATGTAATAACAAAGATGGTGATAGATAAGTTCCATGAAGATATTAGAGGAAGGATACACAAGCGAGATTTTGAAGGAAATAAAATCATGTTGGAAGAGGAGGTATCACCGCTAAAAGATTGGGAAAAACAGAAGATCACATTCACGGCAGCTGAAATTCCGAAAGAAAATTTAAGTCATACATCTCCATTGGTGATCACAGTGTCTGTTGTACCAACAAGAAAAGATAAATCAATAAGATCTACAGAAGAGTGGGATGTGAATAGGACTCTGGTGGATGCAGGAAGTTCTGTGGATATAATGTTTTACCACACATTCAAGAAAATGGGATACAAAGATGAAGAAATGCTTAGTCCAACATATCATATTCATGGATTTGGAAAATCTCTAACAAAACCTAAAGGTGAAATTATAGTGCGAATTCTGCTGGGGGAAATAGAGACGCAGATAACTTTGTGTGTAGTGGACGTGAAATCACCATATAATATGCTGTTGGGAAGACCATGGATACATGCAATCAAGGATGTATCATCAACTCTACATCAGTGCATAAAATTTCCTATGCCTAGCAGAATTGGCGAGATTAGAGGAGATACAGATTGTGCAGCGTTGTGTTTCCAGAATGAAGTAAAGAATTGTGAAAATCAAATTCAGTTGCGAAAACAGCGCAGAAAAATGAGGAAAGAAGAAAAGAAAGAAGAAGAATTCAAGATTTACATGATAAGATCAGAAGAAGGAAAAGGAATATTTAACGATGTATCGCAAGAAAGTGATGAACCAGCGGAGGTAATAAAAACACCAACACCAATGGGAGAACATGAAGCCAGTTATATTGCAGCAGAACCCACAAAAGAAGTAAATGTTGGCAGTGAAGAAGACCCAAAAATGTTGAAAATTGGAACTAAGATGGATGTGGAGGAAGAAGAGCAAACTGTAAACCTTTTGCGAGAATACAGAGACATTTTTGCGTGGAATATGGACGAGATGCCTGGAATAGATCCATCTGTTGCGTGCCATATATTGGAGATTAACAAAAATGTCAGACCATTCAAACAAAGAATAAGAAAGATTGCGACCACTTATCATGCCAAGATAGAAGAAGAATTGCAGAAGATGCTAGACGCAGGAATTATAAGGCAAGCAAAATATCCAGAATGGATAGCCAACATGGTAGTAGTTCCCAAGAAAAATAAGGGAATAAGAATTTGCATCGATTTTACTGATCTAAATAAAGCATGTCCCAAAGATAGTTTTCCCTTGCCAGATATTCCGCAGCTGGTGGAATCTGCCGCAGGAAATGATCGAATATCTTCGTTAGATGGATACAAGGGCTATAATAAAATCCCACTTGCGGAAGAAGATCAAGAACATACTGCATTCTTTGCTCCCAGAGTATTATATTGCTACACAAAGATGCCTTTTGGGTTACGAAATGCAGGAGCAACTTATCAAAGGATAGTGGAAAAGGTGTTCGCGAAATGGATACATAAAACTTTAGAGGTATATGTTGATGATATGTTAGTAAAAAGCAAAGAAGCTAAAAGTCATGTGCAGTACTTAAAGGAAATTTTTGATCAGATGCGGCTTTTTAATATCAAAGTAAATCCTGAGAAATGTACTTTCGGAGTATCATCTGGGAAATTCTTGGGATATATTGTATCAAAAGAAGGAATACAAGTTGATCCTGAAAAGGTGCAAGCAGTTTGAGATATGCCAACTCCAGCAACAGTAAAAGATGTGCAAAAATTGAATGGACTTTTAGCCTCACTAGGAAGATTTATTTCGCGGTCATCAGATAAATGCAAGCATTTCTTCAACATACTAAAGAAGGGAACAAAATTTAAATGGACAGATGAATGTGAGAAAGCTTTTCAAGGAATTAAGGAATATTTGATGAATATATCCATTTTACAGAAGGCTGAACCAGGAGAAGAATTGCTGATATATCTTGCGACAACTCCACATGCTTTAAGCGTAATACTTTTGCGAAATGACGCAGGAGTTAAAAAACCTATTTACTACATCAGTAAAACATTTAATGCTGCGGAGAAAAATTATTCGAAGATTGAAAAGCTAATTTTTGCATTAGTTTATGCGGCTTCTAAGCTTCGCATATATTTCCAAGCGCATAAAATCAAAGTACTAACAAAAGTACCAATCGAGTCAGTAATGAAAAATTCAAAAAGATCAGGCAGAGTCGAAAGATGAAACGCACAAGTGGGGCATTTTGAAATCCAATATGCAATTTTATCTTCGCCAAAATCTCAAATTGTCGCAGATTTTCTTGCAGAATTTTCTTTGGAGGATGATGAAGTTGTAGAATACATGATGGATATAGAAGAAGAATATGGGGATCCTAGAGATCTTTTAACAGAACCAAATAGGTGGGAGATATTAGTAGATGGATCATCCAATGGAGAAGGAAACGGAGTGGGAGTCATTTTTATTTCGCCAGAAGGCGCAAAAATGGCATTTGCATTTCGACTGGAATTTGAATCTACCAATAATGAGACAGAATATGAGGTTGTAGTACATGCTCTAAGATTTGCGATAGAAATGAAGGTGGAGAATGCAAGAGTTACCAGTGATTCACAGTTGATTATTTGCCAAATTGAAGGGGAATATGCAACTAACGATATATCTTTGAAAAAATATAAGAAACTTGTTGAAGAATTATCTGCGAAAATTCCAAAACTCAAATGGAGGCATATTTCAAGAAGAGATAATAGGCTTGCAGATGCTTTTGCGTTTATATCAAGTATGATGGTAGATCCGACTGCGAGAAATATAAAAATACAAACACTTATAGCACCATCAATTAATAAAGAAGAGGAAGAGGAAGCTGAGGCAATGGTAGTAGAAAATAATGGCGAAGAATCAAGTCAAATTATCACAGATTGGCGTGCGGAAATTCACGCATATCTAGCAAGGGGGGAGATACCAAGGAACAAATTAGAAGCACATAAATTAAAAAGTAGAGCAACAAATTATGAGTTAAGAGATGAGGTATTATATCGAAAATCTTTAAATGGGCCTTCCCTCAGATGTTTGACACAAGAAGAAGGAAAGCAAATATTAAAAATGTTACATAGTGGGGATGCTGGTAATCACAGCGGTGGAAGATCTTTAGCATACAGAACTAAAATGCAAGGTTATTATTGGCCATATATGCATGAAGATGCAAAGAATTTATCAAGAAGTTGCGAGGAATGTCAGAGATTTGCAAAAAGAATACATGCACCAGGTGAAACATTAACATCCTCAAAAAATGTTTGGCCATTTGGAAAGTGGGGTTTAGATATTGTGGGACCATTTGTACCAGGAACAGGGAAAAAGAGATACTTAATTGTCTCAACAGATTACTTCACAAAATGGGCGGAAGTTAAAGCAAAAGACAAAGATATTCGTGATAAGGACATTTTCACATTTATATTTGAAAATATCATTTGCAAATTCGAATTCCAAAGACAGTTGGTGTCGAGATAATGGAAAACAATTTGAAGGACAAAATATAGAGATGTTACTTAATGCATTCAAGATAAAGTGCGGAAAATCGACTCCTTTATACCCACATTAGACAATGGTCAAGCTGAAGCAACTAACAAAACAATCGCAGATATTCTCAAAAAGAAGTTAGAAGGGCATCATAGAACGTGGTGTAAACAAGTTCATAATGCAGTTTGGGCTTATAATACAACACGAAGAGAAGCAACTGGGGAATCACATTTTTGTTTAACATATGGGGTTGAGGCAGTATTACCAACAGAAGTTGTTATTCCTACAACAAAAAGAGAAGCTTGGGAAAAGAATCTTGGTGCTGGTATGATTCTAGACAAACTTGATGAGGTAGAAGAGAAGAGAGAAAAGGCATTACAACATATGGAAAACTACCATCGCAGATTAGCTCGTGAATATAATAAATGAGTAAAGAAGCGTGAATTCCAAGTTGGAGATCTAGTTCTGCGAGAAACACCAGAATATCAGCGAGAAAATGGAGGAAAATTAGCGAAAAAATGGGATGGGCCATATATCATCAAAGAAATAGTTGGAACTGGAGCATATAAATTAATGGATCCAGAAGGAAGAGACATGGGTCAAAGACTTGGCAGACCATAGAATAGACAATATCTAAGAAAATATTATCAATAAAGGTTTGAAAGAATAGAATGAATGGATTACACGCAAGAAATTGCGAGAGAATAAAAGAGATGTTTTGCAAGAACAAAGTTGGCTAAATATAAAAGTTATTTTCCGCAATAATTTGCGAAATAATTAAGAATTTTAATGCAAATGCATAAGACGGGCGAAAATCGCCTAAAAACATATAAGAATGGGACGAACTTTTATGGCGTACACCTTAGTTCACGGATTATATTCTGTAAGAGGCAATGTCCTTAAAGTGCGTCATAAGGGGGGTATCTCTTTGCATGGCTATGGGAAAGGCTATACCACTGCTGGAACCTAGTCATGGAGATTTGGGATTATAATAAATCCATCCGGGAGAGATAACTTGGATTCCCAACTATATAAGGTTATACCCTGGTTGGGCGCCCGAGAGTTTCTCCTAAGGAATGAAAAGTATGATCAAGGCGCCGAGGTACACGGTTGAGGCCGAGGTACACGGTTGAGCTGTGGGTGCCCGGGATGGATGAACCTACCCTGGCCATCCACGGAAAGTCTTGGCTTACGATGTGTTCGGCCCAAAGAAAACCCCACTTAGGGTGCAGTCTTGTAACTATAAGCCATATAAGGCATAGAGGACAAGGCTGCGAAAACAACTGGTTGTTGGCAGAACCGGATGGGAAAGTGCTAGTCTTGTATGGCCGATGTATAATCCTTGAAGGGGCAACCAGGGGGGGAGATAAGGGAGATACCCTCCATTAGGGAGCTGTGTATCAAAAAAGACGGCAATGTCATGGGACTTTATAATCGCAAGAATATTTAGGCCCGTCATATTTTCGCGTGACACAGACAGCAATGTCATGGGACTTTATATTCGCAAGAATATTTAGGCCCGTCATATTGTCGCGTGTCTGGCCAAAAAGCCTAAAGAGAAATGTTAAGATGAGATCAATGGGTTTTTGCGATAATATCAAAAGATGAGATAAATGAAATCAATAATAAGAGGATATAAATCGCAAAGACGTCCTGCGATTTCATCGAAAAGACGACAATGTCATAAGTCTTAAAAAGCAAAGAGAGATTAATCTCACAAGAAGGCTTAGATTTATCATATTGTCGCAGAGATTAAAATTAAATGATAAGGCAAGATCAATGGATTATTACATGTAAAAGTAAGAATGTCCTGCGATCTTGTCGCATAGAAGTGGCATAATAAGACCTTTAACTAGGAAGGCTAAATAAGACCACAAGAGAGGTTATATCTGCAAAGCATATAACAGATTTTTCGCAGCGTTGATTGCGATAATTCACTTTTCATATTGCAGATTGATAACAAGAGGCAAGTATGGGATTTCTTACAAGGGTAACAAATTAAATACTTCAAAAGGAAGATTATGATGGGAAAATATGGGGATTATAAACAATATTTCATTATCTTCCTTGAGAAGAATCAAAATAATAAAAAAAAAAAAATCAAGTTACAAGAATTTATGAAGATTGGATTCAGATTAATAAAAATATATAATCAGAAGAAGATGATGGAGTTACAAAAACTGCAATGTTTCGCAAAAGAGATTCAGAAATTACAATCATTCGCAGGACAAGGAAAAGAACAAGATATTTCGCAAGAATATAAAACTTCAGAGAATATTCTTCCTTAATTTTATCAT
Source organism: Papaver bracteatum (assembly GCA_023529315.1). Taxonomy (NCBI): domain Eukaryota; kingdom Viridiplantae; phylum Streptophyta; class Magnoliopsida; order Ranunculales; family Papaveraceae; genus Papaver; species Papaver bracteatum. The sequence continues at coordinate 299,905 of JAJJWX010001032.1, forward strand.
TCTTGTTCGCTACTATTATCTTCATCAGCGACACCTTTTTTAGTTTGGGTTTCTCCATCACCAGTGATTGTTTTGTGAGGATAATTATGTTCTTCTGCTTCTTTATGAGGATTTTCTTGATATTCTCCATCATTGAGAGGGTTCTCTTCTTCTTCTATTTCTTTAGGTGGGTTTTGTTCATCCTCAGAAAAATCTTCTTCATTACTTGAATAATTTAGATCTTCATCTATGAGACGAGGGACTTCGTTATTATCTATCTCCAAGGGTTTGATTTTCATAGGAGGTAAAGAATGAGAAAATAGAACATTGTTTACGAGAACCTCAGCGCCTAAATGCGCCTTACGGAGGCAATTCTTTTCCCGGTTTCTGATCTCTATATCTTTGAAATATTCAAGATAGTCAAATCTTCTTAATGCTCTGTTGCGAGAGTTAGAAAGCGCGGTGTTCTTTTTGCGAAGTTTAGCCAACCTCATAGACAGATCAGAGATTGAAGCTTGAAGGTGCTTCTCAGATTCTGTAGAAGAAAAATCGCATATTAGATGGAATTCTCGCAAGAAATAAGATGGGAAAATACAATGAAATAATTAATAGACGAGGCAGTCAAAATGGCTACCTTCCTTTTGCGAGGATAAAGTTTGAATTATGTTAAGGAAGCAATTCTTCCATTGATTCATGGTATCATCGAATGTATCACCAACTTTACCTTTCAAACGAGATTTTATACTTTTTTCTTTAGAAAGAAGATGAGTATTTTCTTCTTTTAAGGAGGAATGGGAGTTCTTCAGTAGAGCATAGTCATCTTTGAGACTGTTGACTTTTACGCTCAGAGCTAGTCTACCTTTTATAAGTTTCTCTTGTTCAGCGGCAGATGATTCGGTTATCTTTTTAAGCTCATCTTTAAATACACGAAGAGATTGCTTTTGGTTGTCACACAGATTTTAAAGATTACTCAATTGCTGTGAATAAACCATTGTTTTACTCACAACTACGTTTCTCTTGAGATAGGGTTTTGTTTTCATCTAATAAAGATTCCACCCTCAAATTAGTCTGATTTAGCGAATATAAAAGTTGAGTGGCTTCATTACTTAGGCGATCTCGTTCACATATTAGCTGATTATTATCATTCTTAAGATTATTTATCTCGTCAATTGAATATGTGTGAAGAGTATTCAATCTATCAAATTGATTCTTCCAAGACTCTTTCCCAATGCGGGCCTCATCAGCGATTGTTTCCCATTAAAGTATGTTCAATAATTGGTTATGTTTTGAAGCTAAATATGCGTCAACAAATAAATAAAGAAAAATTGAGTACATAGAAAACAAAGAATTACTGAGGAAAAAACAGAGGCAAGAAAGTTGTACCTTTCAGATCATTATTTCCGCAGTCTAATTCAGAATTGCGAAACTTATGATCGAGAAGTTCACATTCTAAAAGTTTTTGCTTGAAGATTCTTCTTCAAGGTTTCAATTTCACTTTCTAAAGCAGTTAGCTTAGACGAAGAATCGCAGGATCCAAGATGCTTGCTTAGAATCATACAAATATCTTATATCGCAGGGTCTGTAGAAGATTTCATAGCATCATTCAAAACTTCAGATAATATTTGAAAAGCAGCTTCAACCCATGTTGCTATTTCTTGAGAAGAAGGAAGAGAAGTAGAGGAAGAGGTTTTGGCGACAATAACTTGAAGATTAGAATCACTCGCGGTAGTAGGGGTGGAAGAAGGAACTTGGTTAGTCGCAGTTACAGTCTCATTCACCGCAACATCCTTCATCGCAACTTCATTCATCACGGCTTCATTCACCGCAGTTTTATTTACCGTGGTTTCATTCACCATAGTTTCATTAATCGCAGGATCATTGGATGTTGATTCATTCACTTCAGTTCCAGCTATTAAAGATTCATCCATCGCAACTCTTGAAATATTGATGGAAATATTAGCATCAATAGTTCCATTTGGAATTGATGAAGAAGTAGTAGTGGTGTTAATATTAGAATTTACGCGAGGAGAAGGAGAAGATTTATCTTGCGGCGAACAGAAGTCTCGAGCAAGAAATCAAGAATATCCACTTCATCTGGAAGAGCTTTAATTTGACGAGAACACTTAAGAGGTCTAGAAATATTTTCTTCACCCTGCGAATAATAATGTAGATAAGAAACAGAGGCAACAATATTGTTATTTCAAAGAAATAAGTGTTTCTTACTACCTTATCATTCTCAGATCTTTTCGCCTTTCCAACACGCCTTTTTTGAGAAACTTTAGGGTTAGGGTTTTTGACAGTAATATTAATCTGAGAAGTAGTGTTACTGAAAAGGATAATATAGAATATGGGTATTACAAAGAAAATTGGGCGATAGAAATGATGAAACATGAAAAAAATAAGGTTCAAGATAAGAACATACCTTTGAGTCTCCATTAGAGCAGCAACAGGAAGGATATTAGGAAAGAAAAAATTGCAAACGAAAAAGAAAGAAGTTGAAGAAAAGAGAGAAGATGAAAGAAAATCTTTCCTCGAGTGGGACATCTATTTATAGATGAAGGATGGGTAACCGGGTTGATCGGTAAAAAAGTAAAGATTGACACGTGCCAACGGTAAAACGTAAAATAGGGAACTTTGTCGGGTAAAAAGTAAGGAGTTGCGGCAAATCAAGAAACTTAAATTCTCATGATCTTTATCTCCTTCGCAGAAAATATATGAGAAGAGGCAAGATGTAGGATCAGAATATTGTCACAACAATATTCTTGCGAAATAAACAACAGTTCTGCGACACATCGATGATATTCTGCGACACGTCTCAGAGTGACGTAAGTAATGACATATCAGATGAAAACGACAGAAACATGAGTAAAATGTGACATTTCTGCGACGAACCAATAAAACTTGCGAATGAATAAGGCGGTGCTAACTGCGATTTATCGCAAGAACTCAGATCCGAAATTAAAGGGAATCTTAACTGTAAATGAGCTGTAATCCATTATGTAAATGCCTATATAAAGGAAATGAATAGTTCCAGAGAGGAGGTTGAATTTTTGAGGGCTAGGAAGGTTTTTAGGAGAGAGAAAATCTTTATCAAGTGTTCTGTGTTCTTGATTTTTGTAAAATTCCTTAAGATCATATTAATGAAAAAGTGTCTTTAATCTTCAAATTATGTCATAAATATTGATAAATTCTTGAATAGGGTGTAGTGTGGGAATTCCTGCAACTACAACTCCATTTTCTCAACACATCAATTTATGATGCTACTTCTTGTAGCTTGTACAGTATTACTGTTGCACTTGTGTGCGATTTTATAAGAGGGTCACACCATAGTGGTATCCCTTTCGTCCTTGGACAATTTATGGGCTATAAGTCCGAGAAGTGATCAGCTTCCCATTTGTACAGATAAGCTCTTACAATACAAGTCGAGAGGATTTCAAGGATCCTTCTGATGCCGAGTACGTGCCTCTATCGGGCGGATACTCGTAGATTCTATAGATTGCTTCTCTGTCGAAAGGCACCTGCCCCGTAGCCGGCTCGTGGAACTAACTAAAGTGAGGGAGATATCTCTGATAGTTGATTCCCACTTCAGCCTAAAGTGAGTCAACTACATGGTACCTCCTGAAGTACATGACATCATATGACTCGTGGTCTAAATGGCATTACCCTAGGTCATTGTGTCCATCTCGGGTAGCTTAGGGAGTCCCCACATCATCCAACTTTTATGGTTAGATGGCATTTCCCTAGGACATTTTCCGTATCAGGCAGCTTGAGCATTGCTCGCATCATCCAGTTTGAGGATGGAATGGTGTGGCTAGCACCTTACCATTCGTGATGGGCTTGATAAGATGTTTCCTCGCATAGAGGTCGTGCCCCTGTTACCATTCATGATGGAATAACATTAGGTATTAACCCTGCAAACATATAACATATATAATATACATACATTCAACAGATGAAAATAAGAAATAGAACAAACACATGAAAAATAAATTTTATGAATCGAGAAGAGGTTTTCTCGTATGGGGCTCATAGCCCGATTACCATCGTGATGGTCTTGAGAAGGTATTTTCTCACACGAGGGTTTGGTTTACCCAGATACCATTCGTAATGGTATCGAGAAGATGTTTTCTCAGATGGGGATCGTGCCCCAATTACCATCTCGAGAAGATGTTTTCTCGGATGGGGATCATGCCCCAATTACCATCTGTGATGGACAAATTTCACATTAAGAACACTAAGTGACCCTGCAGGAAAACACGAATATGACAAGAGGAAGATATTTATATCACATTCATTCAACATTCATCAAATGTCCCTGCAAGCAAACACACACATATAGAACAAGAGGAGGATGTATGTATGATACACCAATTAACCCTGCAGGAAAACACATATATATATATATATATATATATAACAAACAGATGTACCATACATACATCAAGTGTACCTGCAAGAAAACATAAGCACAACAATAGCTTTATTGCGGATTAAGACTAATCCGACTCTAACCTTAGTGCATGATAAGCATTCCTTTATGAAGATTTCAACTAATCGGGCTTTATCCTTATCTAGCATAATGCTAGTTCCTAATGCATGATAAGCATGCCTTTATGCGGATTACGTCTAATCCGACGTTACTTTATGCGGATAATTAATCCGACTTAGCTGAATTCATCCACCATGAGGTGATTTGATACAAAACATTAAATGTTAATCCATCATATTTAATGTGAAAAGCATTTACTTTATTTAAACATTTTATGTTCATGCGATATGGTTTCGCATTGTCACTTATTGTGATGCTCGTTGTGGATCAGGTGCGCTAGTTTGCGGCACTCAATTCTGGATGTACCAGTGCGATATGTATATCGTCTTAAGTCTTTGTGACTAGCTATTTTTAGCTTGCTTTTGAGCATAATTTTTCTTTGGTTAAGCATTTTTGTGTTCAATATATGAGTTAGAAACTGCCCTGTTTGTCCTTGGACTGGCAAGAAAGGTAGGAGATCGTATCGTCCTTTAGCTTTGTAGCCTTTGTCACGAGGTTTCCTTTTTCCCCTGGATATTCCAATTACTAGTTAATAACAGTAGTGAAAATATAGTTATAAATAATTATGCTTCAAGTCAATGACTAGGCATGTTTAAGTTTATTTGTATAAAATGATAATTTTAGAGATAAAGAGATAAAAATGTCCCCTGATTTGGACAGTATGCGCAAGCTAAATTTTGAGCTTGACGAGATCAGATGCATTGTCGTGATCGTTCCGAGATGAATGCATTGAGCATGTAAAGTATATTATATCATGATAATTTATTATGAATGGCATGTTAGGTGACATGAGCAAATTAAGTTCTTTTAACCATCACATTATCATGTGAGGAAATGCATGTGAATGTTTTTATTCATGGATTGGCTACTTAGAGCTTCTATGTATATATGTTCAAAATGAAATGCATCAGTGACATCCTACTCTTCATTAAGGAGTTGGTGTTGCTCATTCAAAGGTAAGCAATTGTAATATGTTATAACGATGCTAAAGTTGACTTCTAAAGCATTCAATTCATTCAAGTGATTATATCTAACCCCTGTAATAAGGTGTCGCTTAGAGTAATACTTCATGCGATTCTAGATTATTCATTACTATACAAGTATATATAAAGTTAAGTCTTTGAGACTAAAGATACTTAGCCCGCTGTTAAGCTAGAGAATGGATTATTGGACCGTGTCCATTTTTCTTTGCAACGGCAATTTACTCCTTCCCCTGCATACTTCAATTAAAGGTTAATAACCATTTAAAAGAGTGAAAAGACAAATTATTATGTCGTAATTAAAAATGTTAACAATAATTGTGAACTGTAACTAAACATATATTGTTTTTCTTGTATGATGGGCATGCTATTAAGGCTTAGGAGATTGTATTAGGCAATCCTTAATAAGTTTCAAAGACACAGGGATAAGAAGGTCCCTGTTTGATTTGTTATTCTCAAGGTGATCTCAAGTCGTAATGATCTTCGCGAGTGTAGTTTCAGGATTTCCCACACTACACTCTTGTTAAGATCTTGCTATAATCAACTCGTAATTTAAGATGAAAAACGACACTTTATTATTTTGGTTTTAGAAATGTTTACAGAAATGAGAGAATTCAAGATTACAACTATTCTCTTGAAGTTTCTCTCTCCTCAAGATTTTATTAACTCTCAAAAATACATCATCCTTTTCTGTACACATTGGGTCTATATTTATAGGGTAGTTACATAGTGAATGACAGCTAAGTTTTCCTCTTATTTCGGATTGGTTCTGCGATTGTACCGCGATAGTTACAATGTTAAATCTCGCAAGCTTTGTAGCCATCACAGAACAAACATGCTTTCCTCAATTTTTCTTCAGTCGTCAGGTATTACGTCATTCCTTTGAAGGCTTTTGTGACACTCGTGAAGTGTAGTTGAAGATCTTGCGATGATGCTCTCTGGGAAGCGTTGTTAATCTCACATAGAATAGATGTAGCGATATTCTGGTCCCACATCTTTCCTCTTCTCATGTCTTTTCTGCGAAGAAGAGAAGATCATGAGAATTTTTAAAATGCCGCAACTACTTATCTCTTCATTAATCTCTATTCTGACACGTTTCTGTACCCTTCGCCAGCTGTTTTCACATATTCTCTCTTCTAATGAATTTACGACACGTCCTCTATAACCGCTGCGATCTGACTGTTCATTTCTTTTCTTTGCATTTATTGCGTTCATCTTCTTGAGAAACCTCTTCTTCTATAAATACTCCTTTCATTCTTTTCTTTTCCTCTTTTTACTTTCTTCTTCTTTCTCTGCGTAACTTCTCTGCAAGTTTATTGTTCTTCCATAAATTGCGCGTTTGTTATCGTTGTGATTCCTTTCTTATTTTTCAACCTTTTTCTTCATTCCCATACTTGAAAGATGGTTATCGTTGTTGCTAAAAATTTGATTGCTTTTGGTGAGATGCAAGAAAAACTCAAGATCAAAGGTTTTACTCTGTCTACAATTCCAAATCAGAATTCTAGATCCGAACTTTCTCTCAAATTATTCACTGATCATCAATGCTCTCGCAAAAAAGTTATAATGTCGCTAGGTCAACTTGAGGCTGGTCTTCACATTCCTCTCTATGACCCAGAACTCCCATTATTCTATTAAATAATATCTGATGAGAGGTTCTCGCGAGCAATATATCAATTAGGTGGAGATTGTATCAGATTGCTGCTTGAATATGCCTCTCACGGAGCTGGCAAAGGATCTCGCTACCTTGAAGATGCAAAGAATCCTCAATTTAAAGATGTCCCCATCGTCTCTGCAGATTATACTGTGGACAACTTCTTTGTAAAATAGTCCCTATGAAGAGGGATAGCACTTGCTGGGGTGTTCGTTTGAAAAAAGAAAAGGTCGCTGACGATAAAGCTCTTATGATGGATATTGATTGGCATACATCTACCAACCAAGGCCCTCGCCATTCTAGCGATGACAAGTGGTTCATTTTTCCATTATGTCTTGAGGGTCCTTATATTTCCGGTTCTCGCGAATTACCCGCGAATCTTTCAGAATACCAACCTTGGGTCTTCAATTGGCCTGAAAGAACTAAAGAGGTATATTTTCTTCGATTTTTGGTATAATCATTATTCACTATTTTCCCCATATTTTCATATTTTCGCTAATTACTTCACTCTTTTCCAGATTAACAGAATGAAGCTCAACTACTAGGCTTTGAGTAAACCCAGCACTTTCTTAGCTCTTAAATCTTTCACGGATGAAGTAAGAAATATCTCTTCATAAATTTTAACAATATATTGTTGCCCCTATTTCTTATCTCCATCTGTGCTCGCAGGAAATTGAAGAACCAGAGCCAATAAAACCCGTGAGAACTAAGGAGAAACCCTCAAAGGATAAATCTACCATTCCTCCCAAAGGAAAGTCTTCTGCCCCTCGTGGTGAAGAATCTGGCGATCAGGATAAATCTGTTGTTCCTCCCAAGGGAAAGTCTTCTGCCCCTCGTGGTGAAGAATTTGGCGATCCTCCTTTGAAGAAAAGGAAAACCCGACCTTCTTCTTCTTTAAATCCTCAACCCACTCCAGAAAATCTAAGTATTGATATTGACAAGGATAATAATGACAAGGATTTTAATAATAACAGCTTCCCTTCTATAAAGAATTTTTCTTCTTCTGATTATTCGATGGCTCACCTATCCAAATTTTTTGGCAAGAATATGTTTGGTATCCCAAATGAGTATGGGGATGAAGCTGTTAATGAAATATCCCAATCTCTCGCCAATATCTGCGATGCTCCCATACTAGCTGACAGTGATACCCTTCGCGGGGTTTCAACAAAGGCTAAAATCGTAAAATCATGATTGTACGGACCGCCGGTTCAGCAATCGCATGTGAGTATTGAGACACTAGCCTCTCATCGAATTCTCAACGGAGAGTGCTTTCTCTCAGAGTACATGTAGATATGCAGTCAACGTCTAGACAACGGCATAATCTCATGAATACTGAATACTTCAGTCATTTCTATATAGTATCACGGGATGGACGGCTCTACGGGGCAATATCGTCTTCAGGAACAAACAACGAGTTTAACTGACTATATAAAGGATATGGCTTAACGGCAAGTCATGTCGGGATAATTAATGCTCCTATCGTAGTGGTTTATTCTGCTAGGCATAGACCCATGAGGTTAATTATCCCTTCATTGCTCCGATTCCGTGGTCGAATCAACGACGATCCCACAGAATGGCAATAATATTGCTCCGATTCCGTGGTCGAATCAACGATGATCCCACGGAATGGCAATAAGATTGCTCCGATTCCGTGGTCGAATCAACGACGATCCCACGGAATGGTAATAAGATTGCTCTGATTCCGTGGTCGAATCAACGACGATCCCACGGAATGGCAATAAGATTGCTCCGATTACGTGGTCGAATCAACGATGATCCCACAGAATGACAATATCATTGCTCCGATCCCGTGGTCGAATCAACGACGATCCCACGGAATGGCAATAAGATTGCTCCGATTCCGTGGTCGAATCAACGACGATCCTATGGAATGGCAATATCATTTCTCTTATTCCATGGTCGAATCAACGTCGATCCCATGGAATGGGAATGATCACCTCATTGTTCTGAGTTCATAGTCGAATTTTCTGCTGATCCTATGAATTAACAGTAAACATATATCCATTTTATTACTCGTTTTATGAATTATTCTCCATCAAATTTCATGAATTGGTAATAAATAATTAACGGGAATCGGAGCTACCTTTGAGTAAGCCTTGTTTCAAATGGTGCAAGTGTATTCAACAATGATGCATTAACAATCACCGCACGAACGAGTATTTCAAAATACGACGAAACGATGAACCTATGCAAAATAGGGAAGAAAATAATAAATAATTAAAAATATTTGACCAAGGCTACCGGGACACAGACACACGATCAACTCATCGTGTCATGGTCAGTTCCACGCTAATTCTATATTTTTAATACACTTTTATTATTTTTCATGATTTGATAAAATTCTCTCATTTGATCAAATCTCCGTCTTGAGGAAATTCTTCGGATTCGTGGTACTTCTATGAGTCCGTCAAAAAATAATTAAGGAGAGTGTGTGGGGCGTGACCATTGGCCGACCGGCCATGCCTTGGTCCCAGCTAGCCCACACCTCACGGTCCTTATTATTTTATTATTATTATTTTTCTCTAATTTCATGAAAAACTCCTTGATTTCATGGTATTTTTCCTCAAAAAATTCCTTTAAATCATCAAAAATAATAATAAAATAAAATAAAATAAATTATGAAAACTCGTGGGACCGGGCCTTGGCCGGCCGGCCATGCCCTAGCCGGTCCCACATGCCCTGTTTTATTTATTTCATTATTAATTATCTTATGTTTCCTTGATTTCATGGTATTTTTCTCAAAATTCCTTCAAATCATCAAAAAATACCCAAAAATTATTAAAATTCGTGGGATTGGGCCATGACCGGTCAGTCACGCCTCCATGATCTCACACGACCGAATTTTATTATTTTGATATTTTTCAAAGACCATGAACTCATGGAAACTCCTTCAATTCATGAAAACACTCTAAATTTATCAAATTTCTCAAAATTCATGAATCCTTCATAAAATCATCAAAATATGTAAAACTAAGGAAGAGACACCACGGGACCGTGGTCATAACTGGCCGACCGTGATTTGACCACCGGCGTCCCAGTCTCACAATTCCTTATTTTATAAATATTTTCCATCGTCTCATGGTGTTTCCTTCGTCTCATGGAAACTCCTTGATTTTAACAAAACTCCTTCGTTTTATCGTGGGACCGGCCCCTTAAATCTTTCCTGAATTTTACTTTCGGGATATTTTCACCTCCCGAACGAGCTCAAACCCTAAAACCTCCCGCGTTGGGAGATAGGAAATTCTTTTCCGTATGGAATGAATGGTCGGACCATCAAAATCCGAGTCCGTATGAGAATTCTACATCAATTCTAGTAAAGGACGTTAATTAGGGTTTGGGGGTTGCTCAAGCGACCAACAGTTGGTCACGTGATCACTGTGACCGGTCCACACTTCATAATTCCCTCACTTTTCATTATTTTCCCTCGTCCGATGAAGTTTTGACGGTTTTATCAAAAAACTCTAATTTTTTCATATTTTCTCAAATGGTCGCTCAAACGTGCACCAGAAAATATCAAAATTCTCAAGACTGAGACGCGGACACCTTAGGGACACGAGCACATTATCTAGACCAACCAAGATTAGCTCTTCGGCTCACGGAGGCCAATCCCATCGATTTTCATAGTTTTGACCTAATTTGCACAATTGCTGGTATTAGGTCCTAAACTTCCAAACACTTTGGATTTTTATGAAGTGACCATCAGACGGTCACATGACAACCCATGGACGGCTCTATGACTCTATGGTCGGTCCATCACTCTCCCATAATTAATTAGGTTTTCACACCTAAGTCTCAGATGAGCATTTTGAATAATGATTGAACCAGCATTTAATCATTCTTTCACCAACAAATCATGAACTCTTCGTGAATTCATCATATGGATACTACATGGTTGATCCACGGTTTCATGTAGCTGCTCCTCATTCGTCCCATGGTTAAAACTTCTGACCATGAATTGATCATCAATCAGTCAAATTAGGGTTTCTGAGTTCAAGGACTATGCTTCCAGACTCTAACCTTAATAATTCTATGATGACCTCATGGTCATGAATTAATACTAATAATTCTACGGTGACCTCATGGTCATGAATTTTATTAATTATGCTAGGTTCAACGACCAGCACTTTAATTAATATTCTTGGCACACTGCCAATCATTCATGAGCAACACATGCTCAGACGGTCAAATATTCAACAATTCATCACGAGAGCAACACTTGCTCAGATGATCAATATTTGCTCGAGTTAAGGAATATTGGTTCAACAATCCATCAAATGAGCAATACTTTCTCACTTCATCGTAAGAATTATACCTCTGTCTCATGACACGTTCAATTCGTGAGTTTCAGAACATCTTGTTCGACTCAGTGATTACATGGAATCATTGTTTCATCAAACCACGAAGTCATCAATTGACTAACAAACCACGAGACGATCAATCGTGTCACTTGGGGGGATATCACTTAGGGTTTTGGTCTGGAGGTCTACGGCACGTGTGTTCAAACACACGATGGAATGTGAGCAAGTCGTGCAATCAGTTGAAGGAATTCACGAGGTAGTGGGTGGAAGGTCGACCGAGTCTTTACACGTTGGACAACCGGTTTCGAACACGATTTCAACCTCTCCACTCCTTGATTCCATTAACTTTCACACTTCATGGGATCATGGTGTCTACAATTCCAGCAATATAAATGAGTTCCTAAATCAAGATTGAAGGCAGAGAATTCAAAACAGAATGAATACATAGAATACTCAGAGTAAGAATCTCACGTCTCTTCGACAACACGAGATCATCAAACTCATCAATTGAGCAATTTCTTCACAATAATTTAACTTCAATCATTCAGAACTTATCATATTCAGAATTCACACACCCACAATCCTTGAATCACCATCGATTCCACACATTTCTCAGCTTCCCTCCTACAGATCAACCCATCCTCTCTTGTGACCGAATTTACTCTGAAACGGTCGTTGTCTCGATTTAGGCCGGAGTACTACAGATTGATCTCTCGAATCTAAGCACCCCCTTTGCAGCGGTGTATCTGTGTGAGGATTAGATTTTTTCCTGGTTCGAGGAACCTCCTCCGTCCGGTCGTCTCCTCAATCCCTTAAAAACCAGCAGATTGTTTTTCCCCATCCACAGATTGGCGACCACAGTGGGAGATCATTCTCTCGGTTGCAATCTCAATTCCCACAAGATGGTTGGTCTTAGGATTAACTCAACTACTTCAAACTCGATCCAGAATTCTTCAAATGGGAATGTTCCTCCTTCTAACACTATGTCTGGCAGCACAGAAGATGGAAGAGCCCCAACTCTAACCGAATTGGCACGAGCCCTGGAGATCCACGCCAGGAACATGGATCTGATGAAGAACACAATGAATCACATACTCGATTTCCTCATCAAGATAACGTCCGAGTTAGGCAGAATCTCCGCCCCAGAAGTCCCAACATCGGGGACTGAATCATCACCAGATCCTCAAATCAACAGCTTCACCACATATGAGAAGCCGGTAGAATAAGAGGTCACTTATTTGATCGAGAACTTGTGCGAACTTCTACACTTCTCCAGGGATCAGCGCACAAACACGTTTGCTGCACTTAATCAGATATCATCCAGCGTGCTGATAGCACCACCAACCCGATCAATTGAAAGAGTCTCCTTGGTCTCTGAGCTTTCGATCGACATCATATATTTTGGAGAAGAAGATCGCATGACAGATGAAGGACATAACCGGGCGTTATTTGTCACTGGCTTCATCCAAGGCACCGAATTTAAAAGATCTCTTGTCGACACTGGCGCTTCAACGAATGTTGTCACCATGAAAACTCTCAGGATAGCCAGATTCCCACAGAGCAAGATTGTCCGTCACCCCATCATAATGACGGGGTTTGAGGGAAGCCAAAGCCACACGTATGGATACACGTACATTGATCTTCTAGTGGGCCTATTCGAGCAAAAACAAAGTTTCATGTGATTGAACAAGATCCCGACTATCATATGATACTTGGCCGACCATGGCTCCATGACAACAAGGTGGTCCCGTCAACCTACCACCAGTATGAAAGCTCTGCTCGACAATAAAATCGTTTGCGTACCTGCTTCATCATCCCCTTACGCTCCCGTCTACGACGCTGAATTCCTAGAAACTCAAAAAAAAATACCGGAGCCTCCAAGCAAGATTCACAGTATTCCACTCCCAAGCTGGAACACTATTGAGAAGGCTGGTGATGATCCGTCTCCAACTACCAAAGATATCAAGACATCCGCCACACCAACTAAGCGTAATAATGATCAACTTTCGACCTCCGGATCAAACTTCATAGCTGATCGAGACGCAGGGGGAAGAGTCACTTATCGCCGACGGGAAAATTAGCAATTAATCGGGGAGAACGATTAAAGGTCTCCCCACCCTGAAGAATCATATCAAAGTGAGATATCACTTGAATAAGAGGTCCAAGATGCTCCACGACAACTACAAGACGGGACTGACTCCACTACTAATGATCTCGAAACTATCAACATCGGGACTGAGCAAGATCCAAGACCAATCCTGATCAGTTCGGCACTATCACCATAAGAGCGGACCGAGCTGATAAGATTACTAAAAGAATATCAAGATGTCTTTGCGTGGACGTATAAGGAAATTCCAGGTCTGGATGACAAACTCGTCACACATCACTTACATGTCATCCCCTGTTCCCAAGCTGTCAAACAACCGCCCAGACAGTTTAGGCACGGAATCGAAGAACAAATCAAGGTGGAGATCCAGAAGTTGTTAGCAGCAAGGTTCATCAAGCCTATTCTTCACCCGACATGGCTAGCAAACGTAGTACCTGTCAAAAAGAAAAATGGTCAAATCAAATGTTGTGTCGACTTCAGGAACTTGAATAAATGTTGTCCGAAAGACGATTTCCCGCTACCAAACATTGATATGCTCGTAGACGCAACCAGCGGTCATTGAATGTTCTCATTCATGGACGGCTACAGTGGATACAACCAGATCAAGATGTATGAACATGATGCCAACAAGACTGCATTCTATACTCCTATCAGGAATTTTTATTACACGGTGATGCACTTTGAACTAAAAAATGTAGGCGCTACTTATCAACGATCCATGACCGCCATATTCCATGACATGATGCACAAGCAAGTGGAGGACTATGTCAATGATGTGGTGGTAAAATCGAAGACTCGGGCGTCTCATATGGAAATTCTCAAGCAGATGTTTGAAAGATGCAGAGAATACAAGATGAAAATGAATCCTCTGAAGTGCACGTTCGGTGTCTCTTCTGGAAAATTTCTAGGATTCCTGGTCACGGCTGAAGGGATCGAAGTCGATCTTGATAAAGCAAAGGCTATTACTACCATGTCTCCTCCATGAACCGTGAAAGAATTACAGAGTTTCATGGGCAAGGTAAATTATATTCGACGCTTCTTCCCTGGATTAGCTCAACTCATCGCATCATTCACGCCACTGCTGAAGAAAGGAGAAAACTTCACCTGGACAACTGTCCAACAAGAAACCTTTCATAAAATACAGCAGATATTATTACCACCGGCTGTCATGAGGTCTCCAGTACAGGGACGACCCCTAATTATCTATACTGCTTCCAGTGATGTCGCTATTGGAGCACTCCTCGCTAAAGAAGACGACGAAGGTACGTATTGAACGACCGGTCTATTACTTCAGCCGCACAATGATTGATGCTCAAATACGATATCCGAAGGCTGAAAGGGCATGCCTAGCGTTGGTACATGCGATCCAGAAGTTCAGGCATTATCTACTTGCTAACAAGGTCGTACTCATCTCCAGAGCTGATCCCATAAAGTTCTTGCTATCCAAGCCAGCATTGATTGGAACACCAGCGAAGTGGATACTTCATATGTCAGAATTTGACATAGCATGCACTCCACCTAAAGCTATCAAAGGTCAAGCAGTCGCAGACCTGCTTGCTGCTTTCCCAGGAGAAGATACAACGATGCTACATGAGGAAGTACCCGATGAATCCCCAGACGTCTTAGTTATCAAGGAAGAAACATGGATTTTATACTTTGATGGATCTGCCACCCCTAGTAATGACACTAGAGGAGAGGGAATAGTGCTGGTGTCTCCGTCTGGTGAAGTTTTCTCACATTCATTCAAATTGGATTTCCACTGCACCAACAACTCGGCAGAATACAAAGCCTTCCTCCTGGGACTATCCTTATCTAAGCAAGTAGGAGCAACGCATCTCGAGATAAGAGGAGATTCAAAGTTATTGGTAAACCAAATGAATGGAATATATTCTCTCAAAGAGATCACGTTATCTCCATTCAGAACAGAAGCTCAATGATTATTAACTTATTTTGCTGACGCCACGATCATCCATACATGGCGGACCAACAACAGGCACGCCGACTGCCTAGCAACTCTCGCCTCCAAGATGCAATTTGAAGGAGAAGAGAAAACAATCACTGTGCAGAGACGAGCTGTGTCATCAACTTGGCTCACTCGGGTCGAAGACATTCCAGCCAACGACTGGCGAATACCCATCATCCATGAATTGAGCAGTTCCATTTCTGAAGGCCAAGTCAGTCTCAAAGAATTGAAGAACTACTTCTAACTGCATGGAGGACTGTATTATCGAAATCCAGATGGATCCCTATCACGATGTCTTGGTAATGATGAAGCAGAGGAACAACTCAAGCGCATACATGAGGAAGTCTGTGGACAAACACTGGTGGTGACACTTTACAGAAAGCTTCAAAGGATGGGATACTACTGGCCATCCATGGAAGCTCAGTCAAGGGCCTTACAAGGATCCTGTCAGAACTTCCAGACACCCCCTCACCATTTGGAAGTTCTGACAACCCAACACACTGGGGACTGGAGGGAGTCTTACATCAAATATCTCTGGGATAATGAACTACCATCAGAAAAGAAGCAAGCAGTCAAACTCATTCAGAAATCTAAGAGATTCGCCTACCTCGATGGGATCTTATACCGCAAAAGCTTTGGTGGGAACTTGTTGAGATGCCTATCCAGGCACGAAATCCCTACAATCCTGAAAGAAATGCACGAAGGGGAACATCAAGGAAAGAAGAAGTTATTTCTTCAAATTCACGAGAAATACTACTGGCCGACCATGGAAGATGATGCAGCCACATACGTACATAGGTGTCATAAGTGCCAGACTCATGGTCATCTCATTCATACTCCTTGTCTCCCATTAAACTCGATGAATAGTCTGTGTCCTTTCTATAGCTGGGGACTAGATATCATCGGAAAGATTTATTCGGCATCTTCAAAGCAACATGAATACATCATCACCGCAACGGAGTACTTCACTAAGTGGGTAGAAGCTATCCCTCTTTGAAGCACCACCGGAGCCACAATCTCTGCCTTTATCAAGGAACACATAATATGCAGATTTGGAGTTCCTAAACATATCATCACATATAATGGAACTCCTTTCGCCAATCAAGATGTTGAGAAGCTACTCAATAAGTATGAAATCAAACAGATCTTCTCCACACCATACTACCCACAAGGAAACGGCCAAGCAGAAAGTACCAACAAAACTCTGATCAGAATTATCAGTCGAACAATCCATGACAATCCTAGATCATGTCATGATCAACTACCCATGGCCCTGTGGGCTTACAGAACTGCGCCAAGGAGCTCGATCGGTACCTCGCCATATTCTCTTGTCTATGGAGCTGACGCCATACTACCAGCAGAAATCAAAATCCCCTCGGCCAGGATTGCAGCATCCAGCGGTGTACAATGGGACGAAGCTGAAATCTCCAAATCAAGAATTGCTGAACTAGACATGTTGGAGTCAAGGAGAGCCAAAGTGGAGAGATACGTGGAAGCTTATAAAAACAGGGGATCTCCAGAGCCTACAAAAAAATGGTAAGACCTCGAACATTCCAAGTAGGAGATCTGGTATTAAAGACAGCAAAGCATATTCAACAAGACATGTCCGCTCCCAAGTTCTCTCCAAAATGGGAAGGACCATATGTCATCATCAAATAAGTATCTAGCGGATACTATAAAATCCTGGCAGTCAATGGGGGAAAGGAAGGAAATATCATCAATGGAAAATGGCTCAAAGCTTACTACGCCTGATTCGTAAAACAAACTACCTATTCATCATTTTTAAGCATTCCTCAAAATGTAATTTCATTCCTCCAAAGAGCATACGAATGCTCATTTGTTCATTAAACTTTCAAAAATGAGCAAAAACTATTCAAATCACGATCAGGTGTTTATCTAGTCAAACACTCAGAATTATTCAAGACAACAATCACAAATGCTCACTCAGAGCAAACCATCCAACAACGGATAGTCCATGAAAGAAGCCTCATCAAGCTTCTTATGAAAAACTTTCATCTTTGCTTTCAAATCCTCCACGGCTTTCTCAACCCTTGCCGACTCCAAAGCCAGTATCCTCTCCTCGTCAAGTAAAACGACATTCATGGAAATCGCATCAGCAGCCTCTGCTGCCTTATGAACCTTGATTATCTCAAGACGACGACGAAGCCAACTTACATTGAATCGAAGCAGCTCATAGTTAGAGATCATCTCATCCCATCGGTGCAGCTCATGGTTTTTTACGTCTCGCAAACGCATCTGGTTCATCTCCTCTATGATTGGCAACATCCCAGCCACTGTAGTCAAAAGAGTTGGAGGAAAGCCTTTCCACACCTCCATGGTAGCAATGTGACCATATCTCTTCCAGATCTTGGTGTACAGAGGTGCATAACATTTTGATATCACAAATCCACCAACTGCCTCATTTTCAAGAGAAGTGCTAATCATTGGGTCTTCAAACGAGAGACCAGCATTTGGGTATTCACGAGCATGGACATTATCCACGGTCTCCACGGATCCTGCGGAATATTCACATGCCTGATTGCTGCCCTCCTCAACTTCAACTATGATCACAGATTTTCCGCTCCTTCTTTGTCTAGCATCAACCACGACACGGACGTCCGCCTACGATGGAACAGGGGAGTGATTAATCTCTTGATTCGGTGTAATCGCGAAAGTATAGGGTTACTTACAGATGATTCATCCTCAACACGAGCCGATCCGTACCGAGCATGAGTTCTAATGGTCCGCTTAGGCCTTTCATTGTGAGAAGAAACGTCCTTCTGACTACCCTACAACAGATCACACGCTTATGATCAACAATCTCGATCAAACGAAGGATGAAAAGGAAAATAAGGGATAAACGACTTACTGACGCTAATACTTCACGTCTCTTCGACTGAAGATCAGGAGAAGGAATACTATCGCTCGACATGACAATAAAGGAATATGTTCAGGTCTTTTCTACACAACAAAATCAACTCAGGAATGGAGGAAGTATTTGTGTGGATCACAAAAGTTGAGGACTTGAAGATGTATATATGCGTCAAACAGATAGTTGTCATTCACGAATGGTCAATTCGGTTACGAGTCTCACTGAAACCCTAGACTCCCAAAAATCGATACTGAATGCACGGAAAATGCTGGGGACTGACCGTCACGAGTCAAAGGATAAGCCACGTGGCCTTGAGCATGTCAAAGATTTTTTTTGGCCACGTGTCATGATGCATCAACGAGTTTAAATGCACGAACATTGGTCCGTGTCATGGATTAGAGGATATTAAATATTAATAAATATTCATCACTCAGAATAAAGTCTAAGACGTTTAACAACTAAAAAAAAAACAACACTCAAACGTTCAAGAAGGAGAAAGACAAATGCAAAGCTACTCAGATTTATCCGAGTTTCCAGATCCGTCATCTTCATCATCACTAACTTTCAAAGAATCCTCTTCTTCAGAATCGTCAGAATCACTGGTGGGATCCGGCCGACCGTAGAAGAATTCCTCATCATCCGAATCCCAATCATCCTCTGCTGCAAGCTCGGGTTCAATTTATTTCATTATCCTTCGATGATCTCTTTCGTACCGATCAGGTTTAATGTAGCGTTCAAGTGGATCCCATACAAGATCCTCCTCAGAAGCATCAACGTCAGAATCGAAAGGCGCTCCATCCAATGATTGACGCTTCTCCTCGATTCTTTTTCTCTTACGCTGGATTCGGTCTTTCTCACATTGACGAGCGTCATTCTCTTTATCTTCAGCTCCCATTTTCCTAAGTTCAGCAAAAGAGACCCTTCGCTTATTCAAGGGAACCTTAGCATGTGGTTTCGCTGCAGGAGCGTCAGAATCCTCATCGGAAGAACCAGAGGAAGAAGATGAATACCAGTAATTATACTTGTTGCTGCTGTTGTTGTTGGTCGACATATTCTGGAATCAAGAAATCAAAGAATTACTACCGTGAATCAGCAGCAACGAAAGGTAACTTTAAAATCTTACCTCTTTACAGTTCTACTAACGACAGTAGCTATGCCGTAAGAGTTAACACGTTTATTCGTTCTTCAAAACCTACGATGAAGAACGAAGCTTAATTAATCTCCGAAACTGATTTTTCATAAAACCACGGGTGCAATCTTCATAATTTGAATATTCACGCAGCTGACATATGAAGTTTACAACAATAAAATATATCATCATATTTTGCGTAATATGTGTCACGGTTGCACATATTTATTTAAAAAAAAAAATCTATTTTCCTTCGTATCGTTGTTATTATCTTTAAAACGAAGGTTTATTTCAAAATATTGTGAAAGCTCACACCCCACACCTACGATAAGGTTTTGTATATACATGAAAACACATAAACAAATTTTTTATCACGGGACACACGTTCGTCATACATATTTTCCTTCGTGTCGTCGTTATTTGTCTTTAAAACGAAGGATTATTACGATTTCATGAGAATTCACTCCTTTTATGATAAAACCGTGGTACACATGAAAGCTCATACACTAAGTTTTATCACTGGACCTAGGTTCATATACTAAAAAAGTCTCTCCTAAATCAGGGATTATAGTTGGTTTTCGAAACTAACGATCGAACGAACATACGTTTTCAAAAAAAAAAACAAAGTTTTTTTCATAAAACCATCACTAATTATATACACGTATATATAATTTCAATATGATCAATTCATAAAGCAACTCATGGAATCAGTAACATTCAAAATAAAAAAACGCACTGGTCGGCTTTGAATTTCATTGCATCATCGGCGACAACAATGCGGTGATCAAAGGCGGCGATTTAATTATCTTGCTGTCGTGAACACGATGGAGAGGTGATGGATCTCAGGTCATGGGAATAAAAAGAGGGATTAATTCCTTTTATATGATTTTATTTCCAAAACCTAATTTCACTAGGACTTCCTTATTTGGGCCCGGCCCGCGAATCCTAACCGACCATGGGCTCGTTGTTCGAATCAGCGGTTCAACACCAATTTATGCTCACCAAATAGCTCCCTAACCATGACAACGAAGCCTTCATCAAGTCGTGGATCGAAATGCGGTAATGTTTCAACTTACGACTAAGTTCAATTACTAGTATAATTTTTGGCCTGAAAATCACCATTTAATGCTGACTAAGGAACACAACTTTCCTCAGTAAGCAGGGGACTTAATATAGATGGTGGATTTTAAACAAAGGCTAAAATCATAAACTCATGATTGTACGGACCTCCGGTTCAGCAATCGCATGTGAGTATTGAGACACGAGTCTCTCATCGAATTCTCAACGGAGAGTGCTTTCTCTCAGAGTACATGTAGATATGCAGTCAACGTCTAGACAACGATATAATCTCATGAATACTGAATACTTTCAGTCATTTCTATATAGTATCATGGGATGGACGGCTCTACGGGGCAATATCGTCTTCAGGAACAAACAACGAGTTTAACCTGACTATATAAAGGATATGGCTTAACGGCAAGTCATGTCAGGATAATTAATGCTCCTATCGTAGTCAGTTTATTCTGCTAGGCATAGACCCATGAGGTTAATTATACCTTCATTGCTCCGATTCCTTGGTCGAATCAACGACGATCCCACGGAATGGCAATAATATTGCTCAGATTCCGTGGTCGAATCAACGACGATCCCATAGAATGGCAATATCATTTCTCTTATTCCATGGTCGAATCAACTTCGATCCCATGGATTGGCAATGATCACCTCATTGTTCTGAGTTCATAGTCGAATCTTCTGTTGATCCTATGAATTAACAGTAAACATCTATCCATTTTATTACTCGTTTTATGAATTATTCTCCATCAAATTTCATGAATTGGTAATAAATAATTAACGGGCATCGGAGCTACCTTTGAGTAAGCCATGTTTCAAATGGTGCAAGTGTATTCAACGATGATGAATTAACAATCA
This sequence comes from Papaver bracteatum, assembly GCA_023529315.1. NCBI lineage: Eukaryota > Viridiplantae > Streptophyta > Magnoliopsida > Ranunculales > Papaveraceae > Papaver > Papaver bracteatum. The sequence continues at coordinate 321,383 of JAJJWX010001032.1, forward strand.
CCGCACGAACGAGTATTTCAAAATACGACGAAACAATGAACCTATGCAAAATAGGGAAGAAAATAATAAATAATTAAAAATATTTGACCAAGGGGCTGGGACACGGACACACGATCAACTCATCGTGTCATGGTCAGTTCCTCGCTAATTCTATATTTTTAATATACTTTTATTATTTTTCATGATTTGATAAAATTCTCTCGTTTAATCAAATCTCCGTCTTGAGGAAATTCTTCGGATTCGTGGTACTTCTATGAGTCCGTCAAAAAATAATTAAGGAGAGTGTGTGGGGCGTGACCATTGGCCGACCGGCCATGCCTTGGTCCCATTTCGCCCACACCTCACGGTCCTTATTATTTTATTATTATTATTTTTCACTAATTTCATGAAAAACTCCTTGATTTCATGGTATTTTTCCTCAAAAAATTCCTTTAAATCATCAAAAATAATAATAAAATAAAATAAAATATGAAAACTCGTGGGACCGGGCCTTGGCTGGCCGGTCCCACATGCCCTGTTTTATTTATTTCATTATTAATTATCTTATTTTTCCTTGATTTCATGGTATTTTTCTCAAAATTTCATTCAAATCATCAAAAAATACCCAAAAATTATTTAAAAAATTATTAAAATTCGTCGGATTGGGCCATGACCGGTCAGTCACGCCTCCATGATCTCACACGGCCGAATTTTATTATTTTGATAATTTTCAAAGACCATGAACTCATGGAAACTCCTTCAATTCATGAAAACACTCTAAATTTATCAGATTTCTCAAAATTCATGAATCCTTCATAAAATCATCAAAATATGTAAAACTAAGGAAGAGACACCACGAGACCGTGGTCATAACTGGCCGACCGTGCTTTGACCACCGGCGTCCCAGTCTCACAATTCCTTATTTTATAAATATTTTCCATCGTCTCATGGTGTTTCCTTCGTCTCATGGAAACTCCTTGATTTTAATAAAACTCCTTCGTTTTATCGTGGGACCGGCCCCTTAAATCTTTCCTGAATTTTACTTTCGGGATATTTTCACCTCCCGAAAGAGCTCAAAACCTAAAACCACCCTCGTTGGGAGATAGGAAATTCTTTTCCGTATGGAATGAATGGTCGGACCATCAAAATCCGAGTCTGTATGAGAATTCTACATCAATTCTAGTAAAGGACGGTAATTAGGGTTTGGGTTGCTCAAGCGACCAACAGTTGGTCACGTGATCACTGTGACCGGTCCACACTTCATAATTCCCTCACTTTTCATTATTTTCCCTCGTCCGATGAAGTTTTGACGGTTTTATCAAAAAACTCTAATTTTGTCATATTTTCTCAAATGGTCGCTCAAACGTGCACCAGAAAATATCAAAATTCTCAACACTGAGACGCGGACACCTTAAGGACACGAGCACATTATCTTGACCAACCAAGATTAGCTCTTCGGCTCACGGAGGCCAATCCCATCGATTTTCATAGTTTTGACCTAATTTGGACAATTGATGGTATTAGGTCCAAAACTTCCAAACACTTTGGATTTTTCATGAAGTGACCATCAGACGGTCACATGACAACCCATGGCCGGCTCTATGACTCTATGGTCGGTCCATCACTCTCCCATAATTAATTAGGTTTTCATACCTAAGTATCAGACGAGCATTTTGAATAATGATTGAACCAGCATTTAATCATTCTTTCACCAACAAATCATGAACTCTTCGTGAATTCATCATATGGATACTACATGGTTGATCCACGGTTTCATGTAGCTGCTCCTCATTCGTCCCATGGTTAAAACTTCTGACCATGAATTGATCATCAATCAGTCAAATTAGGGTTTTTGAGTTCAAGGACTATGCTTCCAGACTCTAACCTTAATAATTCTATGACGACCTCATGGTCATGAATTAATACTAATAATTCTACGGTGACATCATGGTCATGAAATTTATTAATTATGCTAGGTTCAACGACCAGCACTTTAATTAATATTCTTGGCACACTGCCAATCATTCATGAGCAACACATGCTCAGAAGGTCAAATATTCAACAAGTCATCACGAGAGCAACACTTGCTCAGATGATCAATATTTGCTCGAGTTAAGGAATATTGGTTCAACAATCCACCAATATTCAACAATCCATCAAATGAGCAATACTTTCTCACTTCATCGTAAGAATTATACCTCTGTCTCATGACACATTCAATTCGTGAGTTTCAGAGCATCTTGTTCGACTCAGTAATTACATGGACTCATTGTTTCATCAAACCACGAAGTCATCAATTGACTAACAAACCACGAGACGATCAATCGTGTCACTTGGGTGGATATCACTTAGGGTTTTGGTATGTAGGTCTACGACATGTGTGCTCGAACACACGATAGAATGTGAGCAAGTCATACAATCAGTTGATGGAATTCATGAGGTAGTGGGTGGAAGGTCGACCGAGTCTTTACACGTTGGACAACCGGTTTCGAACACGATTTCCACCTCTCCACTCCTTGATTCCATTAACTGTCACACTTCATGGGATCATGGTGTCTACAATTCCAGCAATATAAATGAGTTCCTAAATCAAGATTGAAGGCAGAGAGTTGAAAACATAACGAATACATATAATACTCAAAGTAAGAATCTCACGTCTCTTCGACAACACGAGATCATCAAACTCATCAATTGAGCAATTTCTTCACAATCGTTTAACTTCAATCATTCAGAACTTATCATATTCAGAATTCACACACCCACAATCCTTGAATCACCGTCGATTCCACACATTTCTCAGCTTCCCTCCTACAGATCAACCTATCCTCTCTTGTGACCGAATTTACTCTGAAACGGTCGTTGTCTCGATTTAGTCTGGAGTACTACAGATTGATCTCTCGAATCTAAGCACCTCCTTTGCAGCTGTGCATCTGTGTGAGGATTAGATTTTTTTCCTGGTTCAAGGAACCTCCTCCGTCCGGTCGTCTCCTCAATCCCTTAAAAACCAGCAGATTGTTTTTCCCCATCCACAGATTGGCGACCACAGTGGGAGATCATTCTCTCGGTTGCAATCTCAATTCCCACAAGATGGTTGGTCTTAGGATTAACTCAACTACTTCAAACTCGATCCAGAATTCTTCAAACGGGAATGTTCCTCCTTCTAACACTATGTCTGGCAACACAGAAGATGTAAGAGCCCTAACTCTAACCGAATTGGCACGAGCCCTGGAGATCCACGCCAGGATCATGGATCTGATGAAGAACACAATGAATCACATACTCGATTTCCTAATCAAGCTAACGTCCGAGTTAGGCAGAATCTCCTCCCCAAAAGTCCCAACATCGGGGACTGAATCATCACCAGATCCTCAAATCAATAGCTTCACCACATATGAGAAGCCGGTAGAATAAGAGGTCACTTGTTTGATCGAGAACTTGTGCGAACTTCTACACTTCTCCAGGGATCAGCGCACAAACACGTTTCCTGCACTTAATCAGATATCATCCAGCATGCTGATTGCACCACCAACCCGATCAATCGAAAGAGTCTCCTTGGTCTCTGAGCTTTCGATCGACATCATATATTTTGGAGAAGAAGATCGCATGACAGATGAAGGACATAACCGGGCGTTATTTGTCACTGGCTTCATCAAAGGCACTGAATTTAAAAGAGCTCTTGTCGACACTGGCGCTTCAATGAATGATGTCACCATGAAAACTCTCAGGATGGCCAGATTCCCACAGATCAAGATTGTCCGTCACCCCATCATAATGACGGGGTTTGATGGAAGCCAAAGCCACAGTATGGATACACGTACATTGATCTGCGAGTGGGCCGATTCGAGCAAAAACAATGTTTCATGTGATTGAACAAGATCCCGACTATCATATGATACTTGGCCGACCATGGCTCCATGACAACAAGGTGGTCCCGTCAACCTACCACTAATGTATGAAATCTCTGCTCGACAATAAAATTGTTTGCGTACCTGCTTCATCATCCCCTTACGCTCCCGTCTACGACGCTGAATTCCTCGAAACTCAAAAAAGAATGCCGGAGCCTCCAAGCAAGATTCACAGTATTCCACTCCCAAGCTGGAACACTATTGAGAAGGCTGGTGATGATCCGTCTCCAACTACCAAAGATATCAAGACATCCGCCACACCAACTAAGCGTAATAATGATCAACTTTCGACCCCCGGATCAAACTTCATAGTTGATCGAGACGCAGGGGGAAGAGTCACTTATCGCCGACGGGAAAATTAGCAATTAATCGGGGAGAACGATAAAAGGTCTCCCCACCCTGAAGAATCATATCAAAGTGAGATATCACTTGAATAAGAGGTCCAAGATGCTCCACGACAACTACAAGACGGGACTGACTCCACTACTAATGATCTCGAAACTATCAACATCGGGACTGAGCAAGATCCAAGACCAATCCAGATCAGTTCGGCACTATCACCATAAGAGCGGACCGAGCTGATAAGACTACTAAAAGAATATCAAGATGTCTTTGCTTGGACGTATGAGGAAATGCCAGGTCTGGATGACAAACTCGTCACACATCACCTACACGTCATCCCCTGTTCCAAAGCTGTCAAACAACCGCCCAGACAGTTTAGGCACGAAATCGAAGAAAAAATCAAGGTGGAGATCCAGAAGTTGTTAGCAGCAGGGTTCATCAAGCCTATTCTTCACCTGACATGGCTAGCAAACGTAGTACCTGACAAAAAGAAAAATGGTCAAATCAGATGTTGTGTCGACTTCAGGAACTTGAATAAATGTTGACCGAAAGACGAATTCCCGCTACCCAACATTGATATGCTCGTCGACGCAACCAGCGGTCATGGCATGTTCTCATTCATGGACGGCTACAACGGATACAACCAGATAAAGATGTATGAACATGACGTCAACAAGACTGCATTCCGTACTCCTATCAGGAATTTTTACTACACGGTGATGCCCTTTGGACTAAAAAATGCAGGCGCTACTTATCAACGAGCCATGACAGCCATATTCCATGACATGATGCACAAGCAAGTGGAGGACTATGTCGATGATGTGGTGGTAAAATCGAAGACTCGGGCGTCTCATATGGAAATTCTCAAGAAGGTGTTTGAAAGATGCAGAGAATATAAGCTGAAAATGAATCCTCTGAAGTGCGCGTTCGGTGTCTCTTCTGGAAAATTTCTAGGATTCCTGGTCACGGCTGAAGGGATCGAAGTCGATCTTGATAAAGCAAAGGCTATTACTACCATGTCTCCTCTACGAACCGTGAAAGAGTTACAGAGTTTCATGGGCAAGGTAAATTATATTAGACGCTTCATCCCTGGATTAGCTCAACTCATCGCTTCATTCACGCCACTGCTGAAGAAAGGAGAAAACTTCACCTGGACAACTGTCCAACAAGAAGACTTTCATAAAATACAGCAGATATTATTATCACTGGCTGTCATGAGGTCTCCAGTACAGGGATGACCCCTAATTCTCTATACTGCTTCCAGTGATGTCGCTATTGGAGCACTCCTCGCTCAAGAAGACGACGAAGGTATTGAACGGCCGGTCTATTACTTCAGCCACACAATGAGAGATACTCAACTCTGATATCCGAAGGTTGAAAGGGCATGCCTAGAATTGGTACATGCGATCAGAAGTTCATGCATTATCTACTTGCTAACAAGGTCGTACTCATCTCCAGAGATGATCCCATAAAGTTCTTGCTATCCAATCCAGCATTGATTGGGACACCAGCGAAGTGGATACTTCAGATGTCAGAATTCGACATAGCATGCACTCCACCTAAAGCTATCAAAGGCCAAGCAGTCGCAGACCTGCTTGTTTCTTTCCCAGGAGAAGATACAACGATGCTACATGAGGAAGTACCCGGTGAATTCCCACACGTCTTAGTTATCAAGGAAGAAACATGGCTTTTATACTTTGATGGATCTGCCACCCCTAGTAATGACACTGGAGGAGCGGGCATAGTGTTGGTGTCTCTGTCTGGTGAAGTTTTCTCACATTCATTCAAATTGGATTTTCACTGCACCAACAACTCGGCAGAATACAAAGCCTTCCTCCTGGGACTATCCTTAGCTAAGCAAGTAAGAGCAACGCATCTCGAGATAAGAGGAGATTCAAAGTTATTGGTCAACCAAATGAATGGAATATATTCTCTCAAAGAGATCACGTTAGCTCCATTCATAACAAAAGCTCAATGACTATTAACTTATTTTGCTGACGCCACGATTGTCCATATAGGGCAGAACATCAACAGGCACGCCGACTGCCTAGCAACTCTCGCATCCAAGATGCAATTTGAAGGAGCAGAGAAAACAATCACTGTGCAGAGACTAGCTGTGTCGTCAACTTGGCTCACTCGGGTCGAAGACATTCCAGCCAACGACTGGCGAATACCCATCATCCATGAATTGAGCAGTTCCATTTCTGAAGGCCAAGTCAGTCTCAAAGAATTGAAGAACTACTTCTTACTGCATGGAGGACTGTATTATCGAAATCCAGATGGATCCCTATCATGATGTCTTGGTAATGATGAAGCATAGGAACAACTCAACCGCATACATGAGTAAGTCTGTTGAAAAACACTGGTGGTGACACTTTACATAAAGCTTCAAAGGATGGGATACTACTGGCCATCCATGGAAGCTCAGTCAAGGGCCTTACAAGGATCCTTTCAGAACTGCCAGACACCCCCTCACCATTTGGAAGTTCTGACAACCCAACACACTGGGGAATGGAGGGAGTCTTACATCAAATACCTCCGGGATAATGAACTACCATCAGAAAAGAAGCAAGTAGTCAAACTCATTCAGAAAGCTAAGAGATTCGCCTACCTCGATGGGATCTTATACCGCAAAAGCTTTGGTGGGAACTTGTTGAGATGCCTAGCCAGGCACGAAATCCCTACAATCCTGAAAGAAATGCACGAAGGGGAACATCAAGGAAAGAAGAATTTATTTCTTCAAATTCAGGAGAAATACTATTGGCCGACCATGGAAGATGATGCATCCACACATGTACAGAGGTGTCATAAGTGCCAGACTCATGGTAATCTCATTCATACTCCTTGTCTCCCATTAAACTCGGTGAATAGTTTGTGGCCTTTCTATAGCTGGGGACTAGATATCATCGGAAAGATCAATCCGGCATCTTCAAAGCAACATGAATACATCATCACCACAACGGAATACTTCACTAAGTGGGTAGAAGCTATCCCTCTTCGAAGCACCACCGGAGCCACAATCTTTGCCTTTATCAAGGAACACATAATATGCAGATTTGGAGTTCCTAAACATATCATCACATATAATGGAACTCCTTTCGCCAATCAAGATGTTGAGAAGCTACTCAATAAGTATGAAATCAAACAGATCTTCTCCACACCATACTACCCACAAGGAAGCGGCCAAGCAGAAAGTACCAACAAAACTCTGATCAGAATTATCAGTCGAACAATACATGACAATCCTATATCATGGCATGATCAACTACCCATTGCCCTGTGGGCTTACAAAACTGCGCCAAGGATCTCTATCGGTACCTCGCCATATTCTCTTGTCTATGGAGCTGACGCCATACTACCAGCAGAAATCAAAATCCCCTCGGCCAGATTGCAAAGATCGGCCGGTGTACAATGGGACGAAGCTGAAATCTCCAAATCAAGAATTGCTGAACTAGACATGCTGGAGTCAAGGAGAGCCAAAGTGGAGATATACGTGGAAGCTTATAAAAAGAGGATCTCCAAAGCCTACAACAAAATGGTAAGACCTCGAACATTCCAAGTAGGAGATCTGGTATTAAAGACAGCAAAGCATATTCAACAAGACATGTCCGCTCCCAAGTTCTCTCCAAAATGGGAAGGACCATATGTCATCATCAAAGAAGTATCTAGCGGATACTATAAAATCCTGGCAGTCAATGGGGGAAAGGAAGGAAATATCATCAATGGAAAATGGCTCAAATCTTACTACGCCTGATTCGTAAAACAAACTACCTATTCATCATTTTTAAGCATTCCTCAAAATGTAATTTCATTCCTCTAAAGAGCATACGAATGCTCATTTGTTCATTAAACTTTCAAAAATGAGCAAAAACTATTCAAATAACGATCAGGTTTATCTAGTCAAACACTCAGAATTATTCAAGACAACAATCCCAAATGCTCACTCAGAGCAAACCATCCAACAACGGATAGTCCATGAAAGAAGCCTCATCAAGCTTATTCTGAAAAACCTTCGTCTTTGCCTTCAAATCCTCCACGGCTTTCTCAACCCTTGCCGACTCCAAAGCTAGTATCCTCTCCTCGTCAAGTAAAATGGCATTCATGGAAATCGCATCAGCAGCCTCTGCCTCCTTATGAACCTTGATTATCTCAAGACGACGACGAAGCCAACTTACATTGAATCGAAGAAGCTCATAGTTAGAGATCATATCATCCCATAGGCGCAGCTCATGGTTTTTGACGTCTCGCAAACACATCTGGTTTATCTCCTCTATGATTGGCAATATCCCAGCCACTGTAGTCAGAAGAGTTGGAGGAAAGCCTTTCCACACCTCCATGGTAGCAATGTGACCATATCTCTTCCAGATCTTGGTGTACAGAGGTGCATAACATTTTGATATCACAAATCCACCAACTGCCTCATTGTCAAGAGAAGTGCTTATCATTAGGTCTTCAAACGAGAGACCATCATTTGGGTATTCACGAGCATGGACATTATCCACGGTCTTCACGGATCCTGCGGAATATTCACATGCCTGATTGCTGCCCTCCTCAACTTCAACCATGATCACAGATTTTCCGCTCCTTCTTTGTCTAGCATCAACCACGACACGGACGTCCGCCTACGATGGAACAGGGGAGTGATTAATCTCTTGATTCGATGTAATCTCGAAAGTATAGGGTTACTTACAGATGATTCATCCTCAACACGAGCCGATCCATACCGGGCAGGAGTTCTAATGGTCCACTTAGGCCTTGCATTTTGAGAAGAAACGTCCTTTTGACTACCCTACAACAGATCACACGCTTATGATCAACAATCTCGATCAAACGAAGAATGAAAAGGAAAATAAGGGATAAACGACTTATTGACGCTAATACTTCACGTCTCTTCGACTGAAGATCAGGAGAAGGAATACTATCGCTCGACATGACAACAAAGGAATATGTTCATGTCTTTTCTACACAACAAAATTAACTCAGGAATGGAGGAAGTATTTGCGTGGATCACAAAAGTTGAGGACTTGAAGATGTATATATGCGTCAAATAGATAGTTGTCATTTACGAATGGTCAATTCGGTTACGAGTCTCACTGAAACCCTAGACTCCCAAAAATCGATACTGAATGCACGGAAAATGCTGGGGACTAACCGTCAAGAGTCAAAGGATAAGCCACGTGGCCTTGAGCATGTCAAAGATTTTTTTTGGCCGCGTGTCATGATGAATCAACGAGTTTAGATGCACGAACATTGGTCCGTGTCTTGGATTAGAGGAGATTAAAGATTAACAAATATTCATCACTCAGAAGAAAGTCTAAGACGTTTAACAATTAAAAAAAACCACAACACTCAAACGTTCAAGAAGTAGAAAGACAAATGCAAAGCTACTCAGATTCATCCGAGTTTCCGGATCCGTCATCATCACTAAATTTCACAGAATCCTCTTCTTCAGAATCTTCAGAATCACTGGTGGGATCCGGCCTACCGTAGAAGAATTCCTCATCATCCGAATCCCAATCATCCTCTGCTGCAAGCTCGGCTTCAATTTCTTTCATTATCCTTCGATGCTCTCTTTCGTACCGATCAGGTTTAATGTAGCGTTCAAGTGGATCCCATAAGAGATCCTCCTCAGAAGCATCAGCGTCAGAATCGAAAGGCGCTCCATCCAATGATTGACGCTTCTCCTCGATTCTTTGTCTCTTACGCTGGATTCGGTCTTTCTCACATTGACGAGCGTCATTCTCTTTATCTTCAGCTCCCCTTTTCCTAAGTTCAGCAAAAGAGACCCTTCGCTCACTCAAGGGAACCTTAGCATGTGGTTTCGCTACAGGAGCGTCAGAATCCTCATCTGAAGAACCAGAGGAAGAAGATGAATACCAGTAATTTTACTTGTTGCTGCTGTTGTTGTTGGTCGACATATTCTGGAATCAAGAAATCAAAGAATTACTACCGTGAAATAAATCAGCATCAACGAAAGGTAAATTTAAACTCTTACCTCTTTAAATTTCTACTAACGACAGTAGCTATGCCGTAAGAGTTAACACGTTTATTCGTTCTTCAAAACCTACGATGAAGAACGAAGCTTTATTAATCTCCGAAACTGATTTTTCATAAAACCACAGGTGCAATCTTCATAATGTGAATATTTACGCAGCTGACATATGAAGTTTACAACAATAAAATATATCATCATATTTTGCGTAATATGTGTCACGGCTGCACATATTTATTAAAAAAAAAAAACTATTTTCCTTCGTATCGTTGTTATTATCTTTAAAACGAAGGTTTATTTCAAAATATTGTGAAAGCTCACACCCACACCTACGATAAGGTTTTGTATCTACATGAAAACTCATAAACAATTTTTTTTATCACGGGACACAAGTTCGTCATACATATTTTCCTTCGTGTCGTCGTTATTTGTCTTTAAAACGAAGAATTATTACGATTTCATGAGAATTCACTCCTTTTATGATAAAACCGTGGTACACATGAAAGCTCATACACTAAGTTTTATCACTGGACCTAGGTTCATATACTAAAAAATTCTCTCCTAAATCAGGGATTATAATTGGTTTTCGAAACTAACGATCGAACGAACATACGTTTTCAAAAAAAAACAAGGTTTTTTTTCATAAAACCATCACTAATTATATACACATATATATAATTTCAATATTATCAATTCATGAAGCAACTCATGGAATCCGTAACATTCAAAAAAAAAAAACGTACCTGGTCGGCCGGAATTTCGCCGGCGGCGGCGAATTATCTTGCTGCCGTGAACACGATGGAGAGGTGATGGATCTCAGGTTGTGGGAATAAAAAGAGGGATTAATTCCTTTTATATGATTTTATTTCCAAAACCTAATTTCACTAGGATTTCCTTATTTGGGCCCGGCCCGCGAATCCTAACCGACCATGGGCTCGTCATTCGAATCAGCGGTTCAACACCAATTTATGCTCACCAAATAGCTCCCTAACCATGAAAACGAAGCCTTCATCAAGTCGTGGCTCGAAATGCGGTAATGTTTCAACTTACGACTAAGTTCAATTCCTAGTATAATTTTTGGCCTGAAAATCACCATTTAATGCTGACTGAGGAACACAACTTTCCTCAGTAAGCATGGGACTTAATATAGATGGTGGATTTTCAACAAAGGCTAAAATCGTAAACTCATGATTGTACGGACCGCCGGTTCAGCAATAACATGTGAGTATTGAGACACGAGTCTCTCATCGAATTCTCAATGGAGAGTGCTTTCTCTCGGAGTACATGTAGATATGAAGTCAACATCTAGACAACGACATAATCTCATGAATACTGAATACTTTCAGTTATTTCTATATAGTATCACGGGATGGACGGCTCTACGGGGCAATATCGTCTTCAGGAACAAACAACGAGTTTAACCTGACTATATAAAGGATATGGCTTAACGGCAAGTCATGTCAGGATAATTAATGCTCCTATCGTGGTCAGTTTATTCGCTAGGCATAGACCCATGAGGTTAATTATCCCTTCATTGCTCCGATTCCGTGGTCGAATCAACGACGATCCTGAGTAATGGCAATAAGATTGCTCTGATTCCGTGGTCGAATCAACGACGATCCCACGGAATGGCAATAAGATTGCTCCGATTCCGTGGTCGAATCAACGACGATCCCACTGAATGGCAATAAGATTGCTCCGATTCCGTGGTCGAATCAACGATGATCCCACGGAATGACAATATCATTGCTCCGATCCCGTGGTCGAATCAACGACGATCCCATGGAATGGCAATATCATTGCTCCGATTCCGTGGTCGAATCAACGACGATCCCACGGAATGACAATAAGATTGCTCCGATTCCGTGGTCGAATCAACGACGATCCCATAGAATGGCAATATCATTTCTCTTATTCCATGGTCGAATCAACGTCGATCCCATGGAATGGAAATGATCAACTCATTGTTCTGAGTTCATAGTCGAATCTTCTGCTGATCCTATGAATTAACAGTAAACATCTATCCATTTTATTACTCGTTTTATGAATTATTCTCCATAAAATTTCATGAATTGGTAATAAATAATTAACGGGCATCGGAGCTACCTTTGAGTAAGCCCTGTTTCAAATGGTGCAAGTGTATTCAACGATGATGCATTAACAATCACCGCACGGACGAGTATTTCAAAATACGACGAAACGATGAACCTATGCAAAATAGGGAAGAAAATAATAAATAATTAAAAATATTTGACCAAGGCGCTGGGATACGGACACACGATCAACTCATCGTGTCATGGTCATTTCCACGCTAATTCTATATTTTTAATACACTTTTATTATTTTTCATGATTTGATAAAATTCTCTCGTTTGATCAAATCTCCGTCTTGAGGAAATTCTTCGGATTCGTGGTACTTCTATGAGTCCGTCAAAAAATAATTAAGGAGAATATGTGGGGCGTGACCATTGGCCGACCGGCCATGCCTTGGTCCCATCCGGCCCACACCTCACGGTCCTTATTATTATTTTATTATTATTATTTTTCTCTAATTTCATGAAAAACTCCTTGATTTCATGGTATTTTTCCTCAAAAAATTCCTTTAAATCATCAAAAATAATAATAAAATAAAATAAATTATGAAAACTCGTTGGACCGGGCCTTGGCCAGCCGGACATGCCCTAGCCGGTCCCACACGCCCTGTTTTATTTATTTCATTATTAATTATCTTATTTTTCCTTGATTTCATGGTATTTTTCTCAAAATTCCTTCAAATCATCAAAAATTACCCAAAAATTATTTATAAAATTTGTAAAATTAGTGGGATTGGGCCATGACCGGTCAGTCACGCCTCCATGATCTCACACGCCGAATTTTATTATTTTGATATTTTTCAAAGACCATAAACTCATGGAAACTCCTTCAATTCATGAAAACACTCTAAATTTATCAAATTTCTCAAAATTCATGAATCCTTCATAAAATCATCAAAATATGTAAAACTAAGGAAGAGACACCACGAGACCGTGTCATAACTCAGCCGACCGTGCTTTGACCACCGGCGTCCCAGTCTCATAATTCCTTATTTTATAAATATTTTCCATCGTCTCATGGTGTTTCCTTCGTCTCATGGAAACTCCTTGATTTTAACAAAACTCCTTCGTTTTATCGTGGGACTGGCCCCTTAAATCTTTCCTGAATTTTACTTTTGGGATATTTTCACCTCCCGAATGAGCTCAAAACCTAAAACCTCCCGCGTTGGGAGATAGGAAATTCTTTTCCGTATGAAATGAAGGGTCGGACCATCAAAATCCGAGTCCGTATGAGAATTCTACATCAATTCTAGTAAGGGAAAAATACTAGAACCCCCCCTACTATATGGGTTCAACATTTACAAGCCCCACAAAATGGATCTTCCACCCTCTACTCCATACTTTCAAATTCTCATATTTCTAGGCCCAGAACTTTTATTTTTGGGGCCAGGATTTAAAATTTTCCGGATTTGCTGACGTCATCGAATCTTTTAATAAATCATAAAATTCTGAAATTAACCTTCAATATTTATAGACATTTTATACCTACCGTAAACTCAAAATCAAATCAAATCAGCTCTTCTTCTCTCCGCTCTCGTTCGTAAAAATGTAATTGGAGATTTTTTGATTTAATTCTTGTGTTTGATAGTTTCATACTGAAGTTCGTTAGGTTGATAGGAAGAAAACGAGAAGAAGAACAATTTCGTTGAGCTGTATTCATCTTTTCATTGAGCTGAGAAGAAGAAAACGAATCTTTCTATCAATTTCGTTGAGCTGTATTCATGTGTTTTCAGATCTGACGAGATTTGTGAAGGTGCATTGATGAACAACAAATAGGTTTGTTCGATTTATATTTTCTGTTGCTTGATTCACTAGTTTTCTAATCGAATTTTTAATTTCGATGTTCTACTGATTTTGATTTTTTTTAATTTCGAATTTGTTGAGTTTGAGAAGAGGAAGAAGACAGTTGGGAATACAATTTCGTAGGAAAATAACAATTGGAAAAATATTTCTAATCAACGTAGGTACGAATTGTTATTTCGTTTTAGTTTCAACTCAACTGATTTTTTGATTGTTACCATTTCGATCTAGTTTTTTCACTTTTTTTATTTGGTTTTGATACTGATTATGTTTTCGTTGATTCTTACACAGGTTTCAGAAGTAAGAAAACAGAAAATCTAGGTAAGAATTTTATGTTGTTTTGATTTTAGATCTGTATTCAAATTTTTTTTGAATTATTTTTTGTTCTTTCATGTCCGATCTGCTTAATTTGTTGTTTTAATTTTTGTTGATACTGAGAGGAGTATGAAGAAGCAATTTTGTTTTAGTAGAACAACTTCAATTTGATTTGTTGGACATGCTGTTTTTTTGTTACAGGATGTGTAACTTTAGGTTACACATATATATCCTGTTCTATTTTTAAGCATGTTTAAGTAAGATGCAGATGTTTTTTAGTTGCAGCATGTGTAATTTTAGTTTACAAACATATATCCTATTTGTATTTTTAATCATGTGTGAGGAAGATGCACATGTTTTTTTTGTCACAGGATGTGTAACTTTAGGTTACACATATGTATCCTATTGTATTTTAAGCATGTGTAAGTTGAAGTTACATATATATGTCATGTAACATGTTTATGTGTAAATAGTTGTATCGTCTGTATCTTTTACTCATATTTAGCTTGCCGCATAGAATATACTTCTCACGATGGGGCAACGCCCCCGAGTGAATTGCGTTCGTTTTAAAATTTTGATATTGTTATTGTGTGTTTTGATATTTTTCAGGTTGTCATGGATTCTCGTTAGTACTCTTCTCTGTTAGTTGCATTGTTGTTGTTCGATACTTTTCAGATTTTATTACCCTGCGTGTTAACACTGAGATCAGACTTGAAGAGTTTAAGGAACAAGTTTTCCGGGAATGGAAGAAGTTTACTCCTCTTGGTATTACTTTCTTCTTTCGAGAAAGTGGGAAAGATTTCCCGCTTGACTGTGATTTTTCGTTGCAAGCTCTTATATCCATCACAAATAGTAAACAGAAGACCAGTGTTGATATTTTCTTGCAAAATGTTCCTCGTGTGGCCTCTTCTTCCAGCTCTAGGGCAGATTCTTCTATTTCTAATGAGTCTAGTAGTATGTCTTCGTCCAGAAACAATGTTACTGTTGCAATGTATTTGGAAGATAGAAGCAAGCCTGCGAAACCTTTGTTATCGGATGGTTGGCCCAAGGTTCTTGGTGAGATTGGTCATGTGTTTGTTGAAGGAGTTAAGCAAGTCAGGGTTGCTTTCACCAAGTATCGTCTTCGCACTGGTTTTCAAATGATTGTAACTCACAATGAGCGTTCTAGGTTCACGGCTAAGTGTGCAGATGAAAAATGCGGCTGGAAATTCCATGAAGCTTCTATCGATGAAAGGAACGAAATGTTTCAGGTAGGTTTTCCGTGTTTTTTCATCTAATGCTTAGCATATGTTATGTTTTGTTACAGTATGTGTAACTTTGGTTTACACATGATGGTTTTTGCACCATATATTGTTTTCTGGTTGAATTTTTCACTTTATATTTTGTATGAACCTCTTCAGGTCAGGTCTTATAACCCTGAACACATTTGTGGTTTTGGTGGCCGCAACTTGAACCAAACTTACTCCACCAGCTTCTCGTCTACTTTGATTGAGGAAGAAGTTCGCAAAAATCCTCACAAGAAGCCCAAGCAAATTGCTACTGATTTCCAGACCAACTACGGGATTAACATGGAGTACTATCAGGACTATAATGCTAGGGAAAAGGTTTATGAGACGATTTACGGAGACGATGTCAAGTCCTACTCGTGACTTGGTATGGTATATTGATGCTATAAGGAGACCAACCCTGGTAGCGTGATAAAGTTTGAACGTGAAAATAAACAGTTCCAACGGATTTTCATCGCATTTCTTTGCATGCATAAAAGGGTACCGGTTTTGTCGTCCAATGGTATACTTGGATACTACTTTCCTTACTGGTACATTCAAAGGTTGCTTGATGGCAGCTACTGGGATCAATGGTGGTAAAGGTATGCTTTTTTTCTTTTTTTTAACAACTTCAGTTGACAAATAACTGAGAGTTACACATGTGTAACTCTCAGTTACACATTACTTTTACTCAGTGTGTAACTAATAAAATAGCATATGTAACCTTAATTTACACTTTTGTTTTAGCATGTGTAACTTGTATTTACACATTCTTTTCTGTTTGTGTTAAACTTATTATTCTTTCGATTTTTTTAGTAGGATTTTTCCCCCTTGCTTTTGCAATAGTCGATTCTGAGACTGTTGACAACTGGGAGTGGTTTTTGAGGAATTTTACTGAAGTTGTTGGTGATGGGAGGCTAATCACCTTCCTTTCGGATCGCCATGAAGGACTCTTGCAGGGTGTTCCACTTGTCTATCCAGATGGGTTCCACAGCTTCTGCTACTATCATTTGACGAAAAATATACCCATCACTGCAACAGATCCTAGGTACTCTCTTGTTATGGACCATTTCCGAGAGGCGACATACGTACTCTCACCTGTAAACCATGCGAAATCCATACAGAAGATTAGAGACTTGAACTGCGATTGGGTGGCTGATTACATCGAGACCATCCCACCTGAAGCATATGCGAATGCCTATTTCAAAGGTTGTCGGTATGGATGAACATCTATTACTCTAGAAGAATCAGTCAATAGCTGGGTTCTTGTTCATAAGAATATGCCTGCATCTGCTCTTCTTGATCAGGTTAATTGAGTGTGTGTGTTTTTAGTTGTTTTGTTGTCTTTTTTATTTCTTGTTTTGTCACTCTATGTATTCAAAATGTTTTTTTCCTTTTCAGATTAGGAGGAAAATAATGTGTTTGATGGCAGAGCGTCGTGAAATTGGCGCTAATATGATGACTCCATTAACCCCTGAGTACGAGGAAAAGCTTGCGGATCTTCAAGATGAAGGTTTGGCTTGGGAAGTATTGGTTGCTAGTCCTACCGTATTTGAAGTTATTAGCGAAAGGTCTCACATGGTGGACCTCGAACACGAGACTTGCACCTGTCAAAGGTTTGGTTTCTTATGCTTTTTCTTCTCTTTGTATGCTCTTTTTTTCCTTTTCAGATTAGATATATGCATGTGTAAATACTAGTTACACATATATTTTGCAAGTGTAACTTAAAGATACACATCCTGTATATGCACCTGTAACTAGCTAATTTTGATTGTTTTATGATTTGTATGTGCAACTAACTAATTTTTTGCTTGTTTTTGTTTTTTTCAAGGTGGCGCGTATATGGTTTTCCTTGTGCTCATGCTCTTGCAGCCATACGGAAGATTAAATGTGAGGCTATTGATTTCATTTCACCGTATTTTACAAGCGACTATTTTAGGAAGACTTATATGCATTCCATCCAGCCGATTCCCAACTACAACAGGCCTGCTGAATATCATCCAGACGACATCGTCATCCCGCCTACCATGAAGAAGCAACCAGGTAGACCGCCAGGAAAGAGGATTATAAGTAAACGTGAGAAAAAGGTGAAGAGAAAAGTTCGTTGCAGCAACTGCAAGGAAACTGGTCACAACAAGGCAGGTTGTAGGAATCCTTGGAAGTTCACACCTCACTAGCTTGAGCCTACCAAAGTTCATTTCTGATAGTAATGATCTGATGTGTGGATTCTTATTTGTCTTTGATTATTTGTTTTTTTAGTTTTCTTCATGTTGGTTTTCATGGACCAAACGCTTTTATTTTTCTACAACGTTGATTATGTGCAGGGATCATTCATTCATATTTTAAAATATTGAGTTTTTATATTTTTGTAAGTTCACAGGTGAAATGTGTTTCTATTCAGAAGGGAAATGCATGTGTAACTTTGGTTTACACTTATAAAATATGGATGTGTAACTATTGCTTACACAATGTTATTTTCTCATGTGACACTGCGAATGCATGTGTAATATTAGGTTACACATGGTTGATTCGACCACGGAATCGGAGCAATGATATTGCCATTCGTGGGATTGCCATTACGTGGGATCGTCGTTGATTCGACCACAGAATCGGAGCAATGATATTGCCCTTCCGTGGGATCGTCGTTGATTCGACCACGGAATCGGAACAATGATATTGCCATTCCGTGGGATCATCATTGATTCGACCACGGAATCGGAACAATGATATTGCCATTCCGTGGGATCGTCGTTGATTCGACCACGGAATCGGAGCAATCTTATTGCCATTCCACGGGATCGTCGTTGATTCGACCATGGAATCAGAGCAATGAAGGTATAATTAACCTCATGGGTCTATGCCTAGCAGATAAACTGACTACGATAGGAGCATTAATTATCCTGACATGACTTGTCGTTAAGCCATATCCTTTATATAGTCAGGTTAAACTCATTGTTTGTTCCTGAAGACGATATTGCCCCGTAGAGCCGTCCATCCCGTGATACTATATAGAAATGACTGAAAGTATTCAGTATTCATGAGATTA
The DNA here is from genome assembly GCA_023529315.1 of Papaver bracteatum. Lineage (NCBI taxonomy): Eukaryota > Viridiplantae > Streptophyta > Magnoliopsida > Ranunculales > Papaveraceae > Papaver > Papaver bracteatum. The sequence continues at coordinate 340,119 of JAJJWX010001032.1, forward strand.
TGCCGTTGTCTAGACGTTGACTGCACATCTACATGTACTCTGAGAGAAAGCACTCTCCATTGAGAATTCGATGAGAGACCCATGTATCAATACTCACATGTGATTGCTGAACCGGCGGTCCGTACAATCATGAGTTTACGATTTTAGCCCTTGTTGAAAATCCACCATCTACAACTATCATCTGGTATTCGAATGGAGATGGAAAATTGAATTTGCAGTTGTGAATGGTTCTTACTGTGAACTTATGATTCAATCTGCGATGGTGGCAGTTGGTTGTAGCGGTTGTATGCAGTTGTTGAGATGGAGATTTGAAGGTTCAAATGGGTATGAAGTCATTATCGAATTCAAGACAACAAGGAGCTGCAGGTGAAGTCTTATCGAGTTTATGTTCGAGTCTGGGTTTCTTGGTTGGAATGGAATTGGAGTTCGATGGGCTTTCTTATTGTGGTCTGTACTTCGAATTCTTGGTCTCGATGGAGAGGTAACTTGGCAGCGATGATAAGGATGTTTGGTGCTGGTTTGTGTGTAAGAATCTAAGATGGTGAGTTTGGCTGGTGTTGCTAGTGATGGCTTGAAGTCTTCCATGTGAACTGAAATACAAGAAGATGGAGTCCATTGTTGTAGCGGAGATTTAGATGAACAAAATAACTGGTGATCAACTGCCATGATTTTATGCTGTGTACGAAGAAGTTAAGCTAGGATTTCGAAAATAAGATGGTTACTAAGTCTGGTTCGAATCGATGAAGATCTGAGGAGAATGGTTGGGATTTGTATGGGTTCGAACAATTGAAGATAAAGATTAATTGGGTTTCGAGAATTGGTGGGTTTCTGCTGCCGTGTTGTGAGTCTGATGCTGGAGGAAATGTGGCAATGAATACAGGGGAAGCTGGTGCTTAGATGGTCAAGAAACGTGAAGGTGATTGACCAGAGTTGGGAGATGAGTTCTGCATTGAATGGGGCTATGTAGACCAGTGGTATTGGTTAACAAGTACGTTGGATGGTTTTATTGGTTAGATGGACAGAATGGATGATGTAGCCAGCAACTGAAATAAAATGTGGAGATGATGTCTTGGTCTGGGTTTTATGTTTGGACTGGGCTGTATGCTCATATTTTCACCATTCAACACATGTCCTCGGTTAAGCACGTGGGAGACATGTGACGCGGAGCATCAAGAGATGATTCCACGTACATACAGCCAAGAAACGTGTATCATCAGGGAGGGGCCCTCATCTAGGAGATCCAATGGAGCAGAATTAAGGAGTACCGAGACAGAATGTTGCTGCAAAGCACTGAGAACACCCTCGGACTCGCTTTATCCCATCTAGAGATAGGTCCCGGATCGACGGCCAGGACCGAGCTAACTGACACGGATATGACAGGGGCAGGAGACCGTAGTCTGGCGCGTGCAGATGACTCAACCACCCGCATTAAACACCCTGGGAAGTGTACGTTTCATCCAACCATAGGAATACACGACCATAACTCTTCGGCTGTGAGGAAGAAATGATGGGGGCATCGTGAAAGACGAAGAGGTCCGTGTACTGGCACAAAACACAAGACGATAATAATACAACGGCCTTTATCAGTGGACCCCACACCGGAACCCCTATAAATACCCCTCCTCACTAAGAGAGAGGGGAAAGTCGGTTCAAAAAGAAAGGAGAGGAGAGAGAATTAGGAAGAGTAAGTAGTTTCCCTAATCCCGCAGCCTCAGTTAAAACTCCAAAGTCATTTGACTATATTTGTAATCAATCTACATATAATGAAATCCTCCCAACCCCGTGGATGTAAGCCTTAGTGCTGAACCACGTAAATACTCATCTCATTTACATTCAGCACTTACATTCCGCACTATACATTTAGTATTTTATATGATAAGCTTTACATTACTTTTCGGTCTCTATTTACTTTACTATACGAACATTGTTAGTGATAAACATACGATTAGACAAGAACGAGTCCGAAGACTCAGAGTCGATGAATCGGTATGTTCACTTCATTTTACGCATATTACATCTAATCTGTGAATTTTAATGTGTGCGAACATTGTTTGTGAACACGTAGATGCCATCGTAATTTACGCGTTCACAATTTGGCGCTAGAAACAAGGACTCTGTCATGGTAAAAGATTTATCTTATCCTGTGATTTGAACACTCCGGTCGTTCCGAGCACCGCTCTCTGAAAATAGCGGTGCTTAGAACGTTTTTCATTTTTTTAAACATTCACAAAAAACACCTGAAGATAACGTCTTTATGGGTCTCTCCACGCGTTATCTAGTAGATCTACATCTTCGAAATCATTTTTAAGTTCTTGCCTTTGGAAAATAAAACGTATGGATAGATCCACGTCTATTTTTGTAGATCTACATCTTTGAAATCTTTTTTAAGTTCTTGCCTTTTGAAAATAAAATGTATGGATAGATCCACGTCTATTTTTGTAGATCTACATCTTCGAAAGAGTTTTAATAAATAAATCTCATGGGTAGACCCATGTTCATTTCATACATTTATTAGAGGTTCCACACCTTACAAATAGTTTTAAATATATTGGTTGAGATATATCTGCGTCGACATATCTTTTATCATGTCTACGTTTCTTTTGCAAACTACACATGCATGTGGTCAAACTTGTGAAATAAACCGGGGGCAATCAAGAGATATGATACCCCTGAAAAGGGGAATAATAGCCGGATAATCTCTTCACACCTCCGGGATCTGATTTCCAGGACTCTACTAACGGGTTCCCCTTGAACCTCTCCTTTTTTGTACTTGATAACCTTTTCAGAAAATATCGTAAATGGAGAAGAACAAAGATACAGGAAAAACAAAGGTCTCGTCAAAAGAAACACCGAGGACGACACCAGTAATGACTAGGATCAAGCAAAAGGGCGAAAATCTCAAAGCGATAGACAAGACACAGAATAGAGAAGAAAGCTCGAGGCTTTTAGATGCCAGCGTTATTGCAGCGGAAGCTCTAAAGGCCGCAGCTGCCAAAGCCGTAGCATCGAAGGTCGGGGCATCCAAGGTAGGAGCCTCCAAAGTGACCGCTACCACCCGACCGCACGAACAGCGTGAAGGGATGGCAGAGTCAGGGATACGGCAACCTCTTTACGGGATGCCTTTCACCAATGAACTGAACATGCCCCTCCAAGTCAATAAACCGCTCCTAATAACGAACCAACACGTTCAGCAGCCAACGGAGCAGCAAAAACCGCAGATAGATCCACCTGAACCCTTGATTCAAATCATCGACGAAGATTAGACGATAGCAGTTGGAGGGTGGAGTGCAGGAAGGAATTCCTAATCAGGAATCAGATCACTCTGCCCAGATGAGGGTAGAGATAGAAGAATTGGTAAGGAACCAAAATACATACGCGGACGCGGTAGCTCTATTGGCTCAGGAAAATCAGCAACTCAGAGAAATAGCTACATATAACATGGAAATGGGAGTCCAGCGCGACGAGGCTAGCTCAATGGCACCAAGACCGAATCAGGATCGAAGGATGGTGGTGGCCAACAACCCAGAGCCATTAAACCAAAGAGACATGAGAGGAAGTCGAAGATCCGACCCAGATTACAACCCTCGTAACTCGGACTACTTCGACACGAGAGGAAGTCGAAGCTCTCACCCCTCAGAAATTCCCAGTTCCGGCCTTCGAATGCTACAATGGGTTTAGCGATCCTGCTGCCCATCTTCGGTATTATAATCGAATGATGGCACGATGGAATTATGACGATGCCATATTGTGCAGATACTTTCATTCAAGTTTGAAGGGATCTGCACTCTCCTGGTTTGACAACTGACCACAAAATTCCATTAATTCGTACGACCAACTTACTGAGAGGTTCTTGACCACTTACATGTATAAAAAAGTTGTAAACACCGGAATGGATAAACTCTTCTCACTCGCAGTCAAGTACTAGAAAACCATCAGAGAATACACAGATAGGTGGCACAAAATCTGTCAAGCCATCGGAAACGTGGATACCATGGTCAGCATCAACTGCTACAAGTGGGGCCTCGAAAGGATGAGCCCCCTTATTCGTCGAGATCCACGGCACCATCCCTGCTACTGAAGGAGACCTTAGAGTGATCATAGAAAAGCATGCCAGACTAGAAGAAATCCAACGAGAAAATCCCAGTGCACAATGTCCACCACGCACAAACTCTGCGGAACAATCCGGCAGATCAAAAAGGGGCAACTCAGGTGAACGGCCTAACGAAGATAGAAGAGATCGCATGGATGATCGACGAGGGGATGTTCAAAAATTTGAAGACCAAGTCTACACGAAGATGAATGCCAGCTACTCATGTGACGAGGGTGTCAACCTATCAATACTAATTCTCTTATGCTACACAAATCTTTAAAGAAGTAGTGAGGCAAGTCGAGTTCGTATCCACAGGGAGAGTTGAGTCTAAGTTGTTGATTCAATTTCTGAATAAGAAATGCAAATGAGGATGAGAATGATCAAGGACTTCTTCTAAATCACAAAACATGAATCTTATTGATATAGCTATTTTCTGCAAAGTACCCATTACTAATAACCCTAGAATATTTAGTATGCTCAAATACTCCGCAATATCTCATAATTCACCGGACACGGAAGCGCTCGACTACCGGATTCTACTTGCCAAGTTTCCTAGAGGTACGCTTACTAGGTGTGACTCAAACAAGTGCACTAAGCTCCGTGAGATAGGATATTCCTAGTGAAAAACACATAAGCTCGATTCATCTACTAGTGTCATTCAATACATATGATTATTTAACAAAATCCCATCGTCAATAACCACATATTAATACTTGTATTCGGAACATCTAGACAATTACGGGTCGAAGAGTTATCGAATTAGCAATCGAATCATCCATAAACCAATTTAATTTGCAACTTAAACGATTCATAAATAACTCACATAAGCAATATTAGCACGGTGGAGAATAAGCAATAACAAAATAAATTGCAAGAAAACAGGCACTTTAAATATCAATTGGAGTTCATGCCCGGACGTCGAAGTCGTCCCTAACCAAATGCAATTAGCTACTGGAGTTCATGGAAAATAGAGATGCAATTAATAAAACAGAAATACAAAACCAAACAGCAGCAAGTGGAGTGTAGATATGGACTGATAGTGGTATGCGAACTGTGGCCTGGTAACAATGGAGTAGTGGTATGCGAACTGCTGATGCCTTGGAGCTGTATTTTCTGTGCTCCCAAACAGGTAACTCCTTGAGCTGGTGGTAAGATGGCAGTAACCCCTTCTCAAATAGCTGATGATGGTAGTGTTTCGACTGCAAGGTGGGAATGTACTGATGGTAGTGAAGTAGTGTGTCGCAAACTGGTGGTATAGGAACTAGCGGTGTGAAGATTGTGCTGTTGAGGGGATATGCAGATGGATGGAGATGCAAAATTGGTAAACTGGATTGGAAATGCAATATGAGATGGAGATGATGGTATGAAAAGTGAGTGTGGATGCAGATGGAGGTGAACTGGTGTATGCAGATGAGGTGGTGCTGAGAATTGATAGTGGGTGAATGCAGGTGGAGATGCAATGGTTTGGGGAGGAGCAGAGAGATCCTCCCTGTAGGTGGTGAAGCAGTCGCAGGGGTATGAGATGTTCATTGCTGTAGCTTAGGTCTTCTTTTTATAGCACCACTTTCTTCTTCCAGATCCTACAAAGTTGTATTGGGTAAGTACCCAAGTTTCCTAATCCATAATATCCATACATTCACAATGAATCAACGGCTACAGCTCATGTCTCTCGCTGTTTCCTCGGCCAAGTAATAGCCCAAATCCGTCACGTATCGTATCCATATCCCCTACTCATCTCAACTTCAACCTATACCTTCGCAACAACCCTTGTATACAGTCCTTGAACTATAGTCCGCAGCTACACAATACCAAGGCAGAACTGCCATTTCTCGGCCATATTTCTTGCTGATTTTCACGGCTCAACAGATTACTTGTTTATCTCGACTTTTAAATCCTATCCATTGCAAACTGACCCTTTATTTCTTCCTTGCAATATCTAATCCTTTATTTCCATTTCCAACTGACCCTTTCAGATTACTTGTTCTTAACAACACTGATGAAACCAAGCTGGTGGTTCAAGTAATTTATCGAACAGTTGCTGTGCTTCTGGAAACTAATGTAGCCTATGTACCGGATGTATGTTGGAGGTTGCACAAACTCCTTCCCTGCACAGAATTCTCTTTAAACAACAACCCATTGACCTGAGCGATTCATTCATTCAATCAGAAGAACTCGTTAATCTAATCGTTTCATTCCCAAATGTAACAGCAGCAAGTTCATCCTCATGACGTAGTTCTGGGAAACAATCTTTACCCTAAACATCAAGTAAATCTCAAATTAGTGACCAACCAATTCTTCCTGATCTTATTAGAACTCTAGAACCCCTCGTATTTTCTCCATTCCTTGTCGATTTCAATAGCAGCAAGACTTCGTTTCTTCCCTTCTTTCTTGGCACAAAACAAAACCAAAGCAGGTGAACGACTTGTTACGATTTCCCTATTTATCTCTCCCTTGAAACATTTCTTAGCCATTTACATTTGCAATCAACCCCCATGGCCCATACGAACCCCTTATTGGCAGTGTGAACCACTCTTATTACAGCATCGAGTAGAGACTTGGAGGAGAACTGGTTGCCACAAAGATGTACCTAGGACTAGTTATACAAACGGAGGTGCCACTAAAGAACTGTAGCTTCTGTCCTTAGAAATTCCTAGGCAATAGCATCTGGCTGCCTGAGCAGAGTCATTTAGTAATTTCTCATATTTGAGACTTTGAAGCCATGTTGCTTCTGTACTTCAACTATGTCGGTCTTCGAGCAATGAATTAAGCTCCATTTTGCATCTTTCTTATCACATGACTCCAGAACACCTACAAAATGAAAACAAAGCGTAATATACAAAAATACAAGAGAAATAGTAAAGAAAAACATAAGAAATTGACATTCAAAAGATGTATTTTAGGTACCTATCAAATTCCCCCACACTTCATCTTTGCTAGTCCTCGAGCAAACAAAACTAAACTAAAATACAACAACTCCTTCTCGTCGAGATTACGGTTACTTTTAGCATAAATAACAAGCCTTTAAACCCCTAGGTGTCCCTAGTGGACGAGTTATAGTCTCGTGAAGGTTTACAAGAGGTCTACCTACAAAACCTATGTTTTCAACTCCAAATTCCAACTACCTGCGAATAATCTATGAACGAATCCAGAATGATTACAGGAGGAGGTACCTTGATTCCAATCCAATTCAAATATAAGTAAATAAAGCTCTAATCAGAAAGTCGAACAAACCACAATACTCAGAAACTAACAAACCACAATCACAATGAAAAGATTAAGAAGATGGATATAGATGTAGATGTTTGCGAATGTTCACAAGTGATCGATGTTTCCCATATATGTCTGAAGGTCACCGCCAAGATGAACCTATGCATCCTATTGGATTGAGCTACTGGTCTGAATTCTAGTGTCAACACACTGGCATATACAAGGGAACTAGTGGTCAACAAACTTATTTCTACATCAACTCAACTGGCATATACAAGGGAACCAGGAGTGACTTTATTCAACACAATAATAATATTTCTTTTTCTTTTTCTTTTTCTTTTCTTTTTCACTTTTTTTTTAGACGGCATGATTAAATCTTTTGGATTTAAGCGCATGCTTCTTGTCAGCAAGTACGTGATAGTTGCCTTGGATCCTGCATTCCACGCTTGTTTAGGTGACAGAGACAGGGACTACGTTTCACACATACTGCTATTCCCAAGTGTCATTTTTATTCCGTTTGGTCTAATTGGTCGGTATTTTTTTTTTTTTCTTTTTTTTTCTTAGCAACTCAATCACTCTATTTCATCCTAGCAGTAATAACAACTCGATGTTTAGTGACCCACCAAAACACTTAGAAAATAATTGATAAATATGGAAAAATAAAAATATAATGTCATATGGTGATATTCCGAGATATGGTAACAACTAACATATAATTTATAATTTCTGAGCTATGTTCGTCTTTGTTAATTAATGGGTTCCTCAACTCCTGTAACCAAGGTGGTTCCATCCATTTATATTGGAAGTGTCATCCTAAAGGCACAAGTTTCTAGATTTCGGAGTTTATCATGCATTTTTTTGGTTTTTCTATTTTTTAACTAAAAACATCAAACTCTAAAAATTATATACAAATTACAACAAATGATACTCCAACTCATAGCTATTTCTGAACAATAGAGGATAAACACTAAACTAGCTATTTAGTTGGAATTTAACCCTGACTCAGCCAATATATACTTCACCGTCAAGAAAAAATTCCATCTACTTAGAAAGGCTAGTGTTTATTATAAATTGTTCAAAAATCTCTAAAAGTTAGAGTTTTGTATACGTCAATTTTTTTTCTTCATATTATACCCTACCCCCACACTTAAATCAACAGTGTCCTCAATGTTTCAAACCATTGCAAAAAGAATAAGAGGAATACTTGAAAAAGACAAGGAAGTAAGAATTTGAATTGTGCACCTGATTGACGCATACGAGAAACATTCAAAATAGACTCCCCATATATCAACAATCTGAAAATTTGAGGGTCTTCCCATAAAACAATCTGCAAATATAGCAAAAGCTTCACAAGAATATTAGAAAATGGTGGGAAAAGTGAAATTATCATCCCACGAGAGTCACCCCCACACTATGTTTCTTCTACACTCGGAAGTGTATACAAAACATAAGTGAAAGGCACTTCGATTCGCTCCTCTAGGAAAACTTGCATGGTGTTAGACTCAAACACATATGGTGGATACTTAAATGCAAGAAATTCGGAAAGAACTTTAGAAGCACATAATTCCAGCCCCAAATGAGGTATTTTCCTAAAAGATGGATTACCAACTCTATGATAAACTACTTCAAGTTTGGGAGGATCATCATTAGATAGAGATTCACATAAAGGGTTAGTCAAACCTTGCAAAACCTCTTGTATTTCGGGATCCTTGGTACTGCTGGACACTTCCATTCTCACATCACAAGTATCATCATTCTCACTCGAACTCTTGGCAAGACATTCATTGGTTTCTTCTATAACCAAGTCCTCCTCATCGGAAAAGAAATCAGAATCTTCTAAAAGCAAATTATTGTAATCCTTAGGTTCTTCACAAGTTGACTTCTCATTCAAAGTATCGATGATATCTGAATTTGGGGTACAGTGCACAAAGAAGTCATAATCATCATCGCTCTCATACACAACATAAGTCTTACCATCAATAATTGTAGTGTTTCTAGACTCAACTTCTTCCTTTTGAATAGGAGAATGATCATTATGATCATGAGTTGAGCTAGTATCACCGTTATTATCAATATTTTCCAAGGGTTCATCATCCTCGGAATCTTCCTCTTGGGACTCTTCTCCATTATCTATACGGAGGTTAACCTCAGCATGTATGGCCCTAGAAATTGCTTGAAGAGTCTCTTCCGTTGCTCCCTCTTCGTCCAACTGCTCATATAGTTTAGAGAGTTTCTTTAAGTTAACACATTTTCCGTTACTATTCACAATAGGTTCTCTAGACCACGCCTCTTCCCTTTGAATGGGTGAATAATCATAAATACAATCCAGAGCGGGTCTATATACACTATCATATGTTTCACTTGGTACCAAACTCGGCACGTTGGGAGTTGAATTAATCTGGTTCCATGCAGGTCGCAAATCCATGAATTCATTAGGCATCTGCAAGAAACTAGATTTCCACGTATGAGAAGTATAACTATCCCTCCATCTTTGTGATTGTCCACTTACATAACTACCAAAAGGTTGTTGCGATATATGAGAATAATCATAAGGTCTTTTCGAATAATCATCATAGCCAAAAGATTGGTTTTGATTATATCCGGCATATGTTTGGAAGTTATTGTAAGAGTGAGATTGAAAATCAGAATTATCACCATAGTATGCTTGGTCTCTTGAACCATATATATTGTTCTCAAAAGGATTCATCTTGCACACAACTAGTTTAGAGACTTACCTCTTGTACCAATTGTGCACACGCAAAAAAGAATGATTTATGGTACCTGAAAATAAAATTCTAAAAAGATAAATTAGAAAATGCAAAGAATGAAAATAAATGCAAAAACAGAAAACTAAATAACAACTCAAACTAGCGACCGATCCCTGGAAACGGCGCCAATTTTGACGAGGGTATCAACCTGTCAATAATAATTCTCTTATGCTACACAAATCTATAAAGTAGTAGTAAGGCAAGTCGAGTTCGTATCCACAGGGAGAGTTGAGTCTAAGTTGTTGATTCAATTTCTGAATAAGAAATGCAAATGAGGATGAGAATGATCAAGGACTTCTTCTAAATCACAAAACATAAATCTTATTGATATAGCTAGTTTCTGCAAAGTACCCATTACTAATAACCCTAGAATATTTAGTATGCTCAAATACTCTGCAATATCTCCTAATTCACCCGATACGGAAGCGCTCGACTACCGGATTCTACTTGCCAAGTTTCCTAGAGGTACGCTTACTAGGTGTGACTCAAACAAGTGCACTAATCTCCGTGAGATAGGCTATTCCTAGTGACAAACACATAAGCTCGATTCATCTACTAGTGTCATTCAATACATATGATTATTTAACAAAATCCCATTGTCAATAACCACATATTACTACTTGTATTCGGAACATCTAGACAATTACGGGTCGAAGAGTTCTCGAATTAGCAATCGAATCATCCATAAACCAATTTAATTTGCAACTTAAATGATTCATAAATAACTCACATAAGCAATATTAGCACGGTAGAGAATAAGCAATAACAAAATAAATTGCAAGAAAACAGGCACTTTAAATATCAATTGGAGTTCATGCCCGGACGTCGAAGTCGTCCCTAACCAAATGCAATTAGCTACTTGAGTTCATGGAAAACAGAGATGCAATTAATAAAACAGAAATACAAAACCAAACAGCAGCAAGTGGAGTGTAGATATGGACTGATGGTGGTATGCGAACTGTGGCCTGGTAACAATGGAGTGGTGGTATGCGAACTGTTGATGCCTTGGAGTTGTATTTTCTGTGCTCCCAAACAGGTAACTCCTTGAGATGGTGGTAAGATGGAAGTAACCCCTTCTCAAACATCTTATGATGGTAGTGTTGTGAATGCAAGGTGGGAATGGACTGATGGTAGTGAAGTAGTGTGTCGCAAACTGGTGGTATAGGAACTGGCGGTGTGAAGATTGTGTTGTTGAGGGGATATGCAGATGGATGGAGATGCAAAATTGGTAAACTGGATTGGATATGCAATATGAGATGGAGATGATGGTATGCAAAGTGAGTTTGGATGCATATGGAGGTGAACTAGTGTATGCAGATGAGGTGGTGCTGAGAACTGATGGTGGGTGAATGCAGGTGGAGATGCAATGGTTTGGAGAGGAGCAGAGAGCTCCTCCCTGTAGGTGGTGAAGCAATCGGTCTTATTTTTATAGCACCACTTTATTCTTCCAGATCCTACAAAGTTGTATTGGGTAAGTACCCAAGTTTCCTAATCCATAATATCCATACATTCACAATGAATCAACGGCTACAACTCATGTCTCTCGCTGTTTCCTCGGCCAAGTAATAGCCCAAATCCGTCACGTATCGTATCCAGATCCCCTACTCATCTCAACTTCAACCTATCCCTTCGCAACAACCCTTGTATACAGTCCTTGAACTATAGTCCGCAGCTACACAAGACCAAGGAAGAACTGTCATTTCTCGGTCATATTTCTTGCTGATTTTCACGGCTCAACAGATTACTTGTTTATCTCGACTATTAAATCCTATCCATTGCCAACTGACCCTTTCTTTCCTCCCTGCAATATCTAATCCTTTCTTTCCATTGCCAACTGACCCTTTCAGATTACTTGTTCTTAACAACACTGATGAAACCAAGCTGGTGGTTCAAGTAATTTATCGAACAGTTGATGTGCTTCTGGAAACTAATGCAGCCTATGTACCGGCTGTATGTTGGAGGTTGCACAAACTCCTTCCCTGCACAGAATTCTCTTTAAACAACAACCCATTGACCTGAGCGATTCATTCATTCAATCAGAAGAATTCGTTAATCTAATCAATTCATTCCCAAATGTAACAGCAGCAAGTTCATCCTCATGACGAAGTTCTGGGAAACAATATTTACCCTAAACATCAAGTCAATCTCAGATTAGTGACCAACCCATTCTTCCTGATCTTATTAGAAATCTAGAACCCCTCGTATTTTCTCCATTCCTTGTCGATTTCAATAGCATCAATACTCCGTTTCTTCCCTTCTTTCTTGGCACAAAACAAAACCAAAGCAGGTGAACGACTTGTTACGATTTCCTTATTTATCTCTCCCTTGAAACATTTCTTAGCCATTTACATTTGCAATCAACCCCCATGGCCCATACGAATACCTTATTGGCAGTGTGAACCACTCTTATTACAGCATCGAGTAGAGACTTGGACGAGAACTAGTTTCCACAAAGATGTACCTAGGACTAGTTATACAAACGGAGGTGCCGCTTGAGAACTGTAGATTCTGTCCTTAGAAATTCCTAGGCAATAGCAGTTGGCTGCCTGAGCAGAGTCATTCAGTAATTTCCCATATTTGAGACTTTGAAGCCATGTTGTTTATGTACTTCAACTCCGCCGGTCTTCGAGCAATGAATTAAGCTCCATTTTGCATCTTTCTTATCACATGACTCCAGAACACCTACAAAATGAAAACAAAGCGTAATATACAAAAATAAAAGAGAAATAGTAAAGAAAAACATAAGAAATTGACATTCAAAAGATGTATTTTAGGCACCTATCAAATTCCCCCACACTTCATCTTTGCTAGTCCTCGAGCAAACAAAACAAAACTAAAATACAACAACTCCTTCTCGTCGAGATTACGGTTACTTTTAGCATAAATAACAAGCCTTTAAACCCCTAGGTATCCCTAGTGGACGAGTTATAGTCTCGTGAAGGTTTACAAGAGGTCTAACTACAAAACCTATGTTTTCAACTCCAAATTCCAACTACCTACGAAGAATATATGAACGAATCCAGAATGATTACAGGAGGAAGTACCTTGATTCCAATCCAATTCAAATATAAGTAAATAAAGCTCTAATCAGAAAGTCGAACAAAACACAATACTCGGAAACTAACAAACCACAATCACAATGAAAAGATTAAGAAGATGGATATAGATGTAGATGTTTGCGAATGTTCACAAGTGATCGATGTTTCCCATATATGTCTGAAGGTCACCGCCAAGATGAACCTATGCATCCTATTGGATTGAGCTACTGGTCTGAACTCTAGTGTCAACACACTGGCATATACAAGGGAACTAGTGGTCAACAAACTTATTTCTACATCAACTCAACTGGCATATACAAGGGAACCAGGAGTGACTTTATTCAACACAATAATAATATTTCTTTTTCTTTTTCTTTTCTTTTTCACTTTTTTTTTTAGACGGCATGATTAAATCTTTTGGATTTAAGCGCATGCTTCTTGTCAGCAAGTACGTGATAGTTGCCTTGGATCCTGTATTCCACGCTTGTTTAGGTGACAGAGACAAGTACTACGTTTCACACATACTGCTATTCCCAAGTGTCATTTTTATTCCGTTTGGTCTAATTGGTCGGTCTTTTTTTTCTTTTCTTTTTTTTCCTTAGCAACTCAATCACTCTATTTCATCCTAGAAGTAATAACAACTCGATGTTTAGTGACCCACCAAAACACTTAGAAAACAATTGATAAATATGGAAAAATAAAAATATAATGTCATATGGTGATATTCCGAGATATGGTAACAACTAACATATAATTTATAATTTCTGAGCTATGTTCGTCTTTGTTAATTAATGGGTTCCTCAACTCCTATAACCAAGGTGGTTCCATCCATTTATATTGGAAGTGTCATCCTAAAGGCACAAGTTTCTAGATTTCGGAGTTTATCATGCATTTTTTTGGTTTTTCTATTTTTTAACTAAAAACATCAAACTCTAAAAATTATATACAAATTACAACAAATGATACTCCAACTCATAGCTATTTCTGAACAATAGAGGATAAACACTAAACTAGCTATTTAGTTGGAATTTAACCCTGACTCAGCCAATATATACTTCACCGTCAAGAAAAAATTCCATCTACTTAGAAAGGCTAGTGTTTATTATAAATTGTTCAAAAATCTCTAAAAGTTAGAGTTTTGTATACGTCAATTTTTTTTCTTCATATTATACCCTACCCCCACACTTAAATCAAACAGTGTCCTCAATGTTTCAAACCATTGCAAAAAGAATAAGAGGAATACTTGAAAAAGACAAGGAAGTAAGAATTTGAATTGTGCACCTGATTGACGCATACGAGAAACATTCAAAATAGACTCCCCATATATCAACAATCTGAAAATTTGAGGGTCTTCCCATAAAACAATCTGCAAATATAGCAAAAGCTTCACAAGAATATTAGAAAATGGTGGGAAAAGTGAAATTATCATCCCACGAGAGTCACCCCCACACTATGTTTCTTCTACACTCGGAAGTGTATACAAAACATAAGTGAAAGGCACTTCGATTCGCTCCTCTAGGAAAACTTGCATGGTGTTAGACTCAAACACATATGGTGGATACTTAAATGCAAGAAATTCGGAAAGAACTTTAGAAGCACATAATTCCAGCCCCAAATGAGGTATTTTCCTAAAAGATGGATTACCAACTCTATGATAAACTACTTCAAGTTTGGGAGGATCATCATTAGATAGAGATTCACATAAAGGGTTAGACAAACCTTGCAAAACCTCTTGTATTTCGGGATCCTTGGTACTGCTGGACACTTCCATTCTCACATCACAAGTATCATCATTCTCACTCGAACTCTTGGCAAGACATTCATTGGTTTCTTCTATAACCAAGTCCTCCTCATCGGAAAAGAAATCAGAATCTTCTAAAAGCAAATTATCGTAATCCTTAGGTTCTTCACAAGTTGACTTCTCATTCAAATTATCGATGATCTCTGAATTTGGGGTACAATGCACAAAGAATTCATAATCATCATCGCTCTCATACACAACATAAGTCTTACCATCAATAATTGTAGTGTTTCTAGACTTAAATTCTTCCTTTTGAATAGGAGAATGATCATTATGATCATGAGTTGATCTAGTATCACCGTCATTATCAATATTTTCCAAGGGTTCATCATCCTCGGAATCTTTTTCTTGGGGCTCTTCTCCATTATCTATACGGCGGTTAACCTCAGCATGTATGGCCCTAGAAATTGCTTGAAGAGTCTCTTCCTTTGCTCCCTCTTCGTCCAACTGCTCATATAGTTTAGAGAGTTTCTTTAAGTTAACACGTTTTCTGCTACTATTCACAATAGGTTCTCTAGACCACGCCTCTTCCCTTTGAATGGGTGAAGAATCATAAATACGATCCGGAGCGGGTCTATATACACTATCATATGTTTCAATTGGTACGAAACTCGGCACGTTGGGAGTTGAGTTAATCTGGTTCCATGCAGGTCGCAAATCCATGAATTCATTAGGCCTCTGCAAGAAACTAGATTTCCACGTATGAGAAGTATAACTATCCCCCCATCCTTGTGATTGTCCACTTACATAACTACCAAAAGGTTGTTGCGATGTATGAGAATAATCACAAGGTCTTGTCGAATAATCATCATAGCCAAAAGATTGGTTTTGATTATATCCGGCATATGGTTGGAAGTTATTGTAAGAGTGAGATTGAAAATCAGAATTATCACCATAGTATGCTTGGTCTCTTAAACCATATATATTGTTGTCAAAAGGATTCATCTTGCACACAACTAGTTTAGAGACTTACCTCTTGTACCAATTGTGCACACGCAAAAAAGAATGATTTATGGTACTTGAAAATAAAATTCTAAAAAGATAAATTAGAAAATGCAAAGAATGAAAATAAATGCCAAAACAGAAAACTAAATAACAACTCAAACTAGCGACCGCTCCCCGGCAACGGCGCCAATTTTGACGAGGGTGTCAACCTGTCAACAATAATTCTCTTATACTACACAAATCTATAAAGAAGTAGTGAGGCAAGTCGAGTTCGTATCCACAGGGAGAGTTGAGTCTAAGTTGTTGATTCAATTTCTGAATAAGAAATGCAAATGAGGATGAGAATGATCAAGGACTTCTTCTAAATCACAAAACATGAATCTTATTGATATAGATAGTTTCTGCAAAGTACCCATTACTAATAACCCTAGAATATTTAGTATGCTCAAATACTCCGCAATATCTCCTAATTCACCGGACACGGAAGCGCTCGACTACCGGATTCTACTTGCCAACTTTCCTAGAGGTACGCTTACTAGGTGTGACTCATAAAAGTGCACTAAGCTCCGTGAGATAGGCTATTCCTAGTGAAAAACACATAAGCTCGATTCATCTACTAGTGCCATTCAATACATATGATTATTTAACAAAATCCCATCGTCAATAACCACATATTACTACTTGTATTCGGAACATCTAGAGAATTACGGGTCGAAGAGTTCTCGAATTAGCAATCGAATCATCCATAAACCAATTTAATTTGCAACTTAAACGATTCATAAATAACTCACATAAGCAATATTAGCACGGTAGAGAATAAGCAATAACAAAATAAATTGCAAGAAAACAGGCACTTTAAATATCAATTGGAGTTCATGCCGGACGTCGAAGTCGTCCCTAACCAAATGCAATTAGCTACTGGAGTTCATGGCAAACAGAGATGCAATTAAGAAAACAGAAATACAAAACCAAACAGCAACAAGTGGAGTGTAGATATGGACTGATGGTGGTATGCGAACTGTGGCCTGGTAACAATGGAGTGGTGGTATGCGAACTGCTGATGCCTTGGAGCTGTATTTTCTGTGCTCCCAAACAGGTAACTCCTTGAGATGGTGGTAAGATGGCAGTAACCCCTTCTCAAACAGCTGATGATGGTAGTGTTACAACTGCAAGGTGGGAATGGATTGATGGTAGTGAAGTAGTGTGTCGCAAACTGGTGGTATAGGAACTGGCGGTGTGAAGATTGTGCTGTTGAGGGGATATGCAGATGGATGGAGATGCAAAATTGGTAAACTGGATTGGATATGCAATATGAGATGGAGATTATGGTATGAAAAGTGAATGTGGATGCATATGGAGGTGAACTGGTGTATGCAGATGAGGTGGTGCTGAGAATTGATGGTGGGTGAATGCAGGTGGATATGCAATGGTTTGGAGAGTAGTAGAGAGCTCCTCCATGTAGGTGGTGAAGCAGTCGCAGGGGTATGAGATGTTCATTGCTGTAGCTTAGGTCTTCTTTTTATAGCACCACTTTCTTCTTCCATATCCTACAAAGTTGTATTGGGTAAGTACCCAAGTTTCTTAATCCATAATATACATACATTCACAATGAATCAACGGCTACAGCTCATGTCTCTCGTTGTTTCCTCGGCCAAGTAATAGCCCAAATCCGTCACGTATCGTATCCAAATCCCCTACTCATCTCAAATTCAACCTATCCCTTCGCAACAACCCTTGTATACAGTCCTTGAACTATAGTACGCAGCTACACAATACCAAGGCAGAACTGCCATTTCTCGGACATATTTCTTGCTGATTTTCATGGCTCAACAGATTACTTATTTATCTCGACTTTTAAATCCTATCCATTGCCAACTGACCCTTTATTTCCTCCCTGCAATATCTAATCCTTTCTTTCCATTGCTAACTGACCCTTTCAGATTACTTGTTCTTAACAATACTGATGAAATCAAGATGGTGGTTCAAGTAATTTATCGAACAGTTGCTGTGCTTCTGGCAACTAATGCAGCCTATGTACCGGCTGTATGCTGTAGGTTGCACAAACTCCTTCCCTGCACATAATTCTCTTTAAATAACAACCCATTGACCTGAGTGATTCATTCATTCAATCAGAAGAACTCGTTAATCTAATCGATTCATTCCCAAATGTAACAGCAGCAAGTTCATCCTCTAGACGAAGTTTTGGGAAACAATCTTTACCCTAAACATCAAGTCAATCTCAAATTAGTGATCAACCCATTTTTCCTGATCTTATTAGAACTCTAGAACCCCTCGTATTTTCTCCATTCCTTGTCGATTTCAATAGAAGCAAGACTCCGTTTCTTCCCTTCTTTCTTGGCACAAAACAAAACCAAAGCAGGTGAACGACTTGTTACGAGTTCCTTCTTTATCTCTCCCTTGAAACATTTCTTAGCCATTTACATTTGCAATCAACCCCCATGGCCCATACGAACCCCTTATTGGCAGTGTGAACCACTCTTATTACAGCATCGAGTAGAGACTTGGACGAGAACTGGTTGCCACAAAGATGTACCTAGGACTAGTTATACAAACGGAGGTGCCACTTGAGAACTGTAGCGTCTGTCCTTAGAAATTCCTAGGAAATAGCAGCTGGCTGCCTGAGCAGAGTCATTCAGTAATTTCCCATATTTGAGACTTTGAAGCCATGTTGCTTCTGTACTTCAACTCCGCCGGTCTTCGAGCAATGAATTAAGCTCCATTTTGCATCTTTCTTATCACATGACTCCAGAACACCTACAAAATGAAAACAAAGCGTAATATACAAAAATACAAGAGAAATAGTAAAGAAAAACATAAGAAATTGACATTCAAAAGATGTATTTTAGGCACCTATCATCACACATCTTGAGAGAAATCAAGGGTCGTGAGAATCTCGATTGGCCATGGTCTAAGGGGAAACAACCCCCAAGATCAGAAAAATCCAAGGAATACTGTGAATATTATTGTTTCAATGGTCACCTAACAGAGAAATGCAAGAATCTAAAGATGATGATTCAAAAGTTAGTAGACGCGGGGGACCTCAAACAATATGTCCAAAGGATTGGCGATGAAGATAAGGCTAAACGAAACAAGCAGTTCAAGCTGCCTGAAGGCAACCGCACCCTTAAAACCATCTCATTTTCTGAGTCCACAGGACCATCCCTAACGGCTCAGATAGGTAAGAGATTGAGGAAACAGTTTGAAAACTATTGTGAGCTATACAAAATCGACGGGGAAGAAGTGGACAAGCACGAACAATGGATGGACGCGCCCATAACCTTCGATACGAATGATGTAGAAGAAGATATGGAGGATCATAATGATTCCCTGGTTCTCACGCTACCAATTACAGGATGCAATATCGAGAAAATCCTCATCGATGGGGGAAGCTGCGTTAATGTTCTATTCTACGATACATTCAAACAAATGGAACTCAACGATGAGCAACTATTGTCTGCATACTACACTATCTACGGATTCAACGGAGCAGCCACGAAGCCCTTAGGGGATATTGTATTGCAAGTAGACGCATGGCCAATGAAGGTCGATACCCGGTTCATCGTGGTGGGCGCACCCTCACCATACAATGCCATAATCGGCCGAATATGGGTACATAAACTCAAGGGAGTGGCTGCTACATACCACCAATACCTTAGGTTTCCAACTCCCCAGGGGTTGATGGAGATAAAAGGAGACCAAGTCACAGCACGAGAGTGTCAAACCTTGCAGAACAAGCTCAACAGCGAACAAGACGAGCAGCGAAAGAACCGAAGATCCCGAAATAAGGAAGTCACGAAAGAAATAACCATCGATGCTTACCTAGAAGAAATCTCCGAAAGAAGCCTTTCAAAGGGAAATACGACTGGGAACACGGAGGCAAGTACCTCGGCCACGAAAGAAGGCGAGGAGCCTACCTAATAGTAATCAAAGAATATTCCTCTCCTAGGGGAATCAAAACCCACGTTTACACCTGTATAAGCGGTGAAAGAAATAAATACAGGAACTGAAAGAGAACCTAGGATGGTCAAGATCGGAACTCTGATAGATAAGGAGCATGAAGCATCCTTAATAAAATTGGTCACGTATTACGCAGATGTCTTCGCATGGAAACTAGGGGACATGCCAGGAATCGACCCTAAGACAATCCATCATGAGCTTCGCATAAAGCCAGGTACACCACCTTTCAGGCAAAAGGTGCGAAAAGTAGCCCTAGAATACCACAAAGCAGTCGAAGTGGGGCTTCGTAAGCTACTAGAAGCTGGATTCATCAAAGAAGTCAAATATCCAACATGGATTTCAAACATGGTCATTGTACCTAAAAAGAACGGCGGGGTAAGAATATGCATCGATTTCACCAACCTCAATAAAGCGTGCCCCAAGGACAGCTACCCTTTACCAAGCATCGACCAACTGGTCGAAGCAGTTGAAGGGTACGAAGAGATGTCATTCACGGATGGATACTATGGATACAACCAAGTATTTTTGTTAGACGACGATCAGCAGCATACGGCATTCTACACCCCACATGGCCTCTACTGCTACGTGAGAATGCCCTTCGGGCTCCGAAACGTAGGGGCAACATACCAAAGGATGGTTGCCGCTATCTTTAAGCTATGGATTGGGAATTCTTTGGAAGTATATGTGGATGATATGCTAGTCAAAATCAAGCTACGAAAATATCACCACCAAGATCTGGAGGATATCTTTCAGGAAATGAGGGAACATAACATGAAAGTAAACCCGGATAAATGCACTTTCGGCGTCACTTCAGGAAAATTCCTCGGATACCTGGTAACAAAAAGGGGCATTGAAGTGGACCATGGAAAAATTCAGGCCATCGCAGGAATGCCATCTCCAAGGAGCCTGAAAGAAGTCTAAAGACTCAATGGCTCCCTAGCAGCACTAGGGAGGTTTATATCCAGATCCACAGACAGATGCAAGCCCTTCTTCAACGTCCTTAAAAAAGGGAGCAAGTTTGAATGGACAGCAGAGTGCGGGGAAGCCTTCAAAGAAATCAAGGAATACCTTGTTGGAATCCCCATATTGCAAAAACCCGATCCCGACGAGGTTTTGGCCCTGTACATATCAACAACAGAGGATGCAGTCAGCGCGGTGTTGGTTAAAACCAACACGAAGATAGAACAACCCATCTACTATGTCAGCAAAACTCTCAACACAGCAGAAAGAAATTACACAAAGATCGAACAACTCACCTTGGCATTAGTATAGGCCACCCAAAAGCTAAGGACCTACTTCCTGACCCATTATATATGCATTCCATGCAAAGCCCCGCTAGAGGCTATCCTCAAAAGTGCGGGAAAGGCAGGAAGAATTTCAAAACGGAACACTCATCTCGACCAATACAATATCATACATGAGCTCCAACATTCCCAGAAATCTCAAGTCCTAGCAGACTTCCTGGAAGATCTACCACTAGACAATGATGAAGAAATCTTCATCGATGGGCTCAATACAGCAGGATTACCAGAGGTAAACGGAAGCAAAGATCCCATCGATATTCTTGAACCATCAAACCCAAGACAATGGGAAGTCTTCGTTGATGGCTCGAAGAACAAAAATGGAGCTGGCATTGGCATCGTAATCACTACTCCCACGGGGGACAGAATCATACATGCCTTCATATTAGAGTTCAAAGGGCATACCAACAACATCGTCGAATACGAAGTTGTTGTACATGCTCTACGTCTAATAATAGAAATGGGTATAACAAATATACGCTTGACCAGTGACTCACAACTGGTCATCCGGCAAATAGAGCTGGAATATAATGTATATGACGAAACCTTGTCAGCATACATGACATTAGTCCAGACACTGGCACCTCAAATACCAAACATTAAATTTCGGCACTTAAGCAGAAAGGAGCTCAGGCATGCAGATGCTTTGGCATATATCTCATATATGTTGAAAAACAAAGATATTGGAGCAATCAAAATCACCAGGGTTTACGAACCCTCAGTCTCCTCCCGAGAATTCTGCACTGCAAGCCAAAAGGACAGCACGGGAGAAGAAGTAGTAGACGATGATATAGGAGAATACATCATGGATGGCTTTCAAGAGGATGACATCATGACAAGAGCAGATGAATACGAAGATTTAAGCAAAGAAGAAGACTGGAGGTTTGATATCCACCACTTTCTCAAGAAAGGAACACTGCCCACAGACCTAAAGCAGTCCAGGAAGGTACAATCAAAAGCAGGAAGGTACGACTTAAGGGGAGGGATCTTATACAAAAAAATCTTTTCTAGGACCCTTGCTACGATGCCTATCCAGAACCAAAGGCAACCTGGTACTAAAAGATATTCATCGAGGGGACGCGGGAAATCACAGCGGAATGAGATCCCTGGCCGACAATGCGAAGACCTAGGGGTATTACTGGCCATCAATAATACGAGACGCTGCAAGGATATCGAGAAGATGCGAAGAATGCCAGCGGTTCGCTAGAAGAATCCACGCACCAACAACGATGCTAAACTCAGTAGATAGTCCTTGGCCATTCTCAAAATGGGGCATAGACATTGTGGAACCCTTGATCGAAGGATCAGGAAAAAGGATATTTTTTATAGTGGACACGGACTATTTCAGTAAATGGGTAGAAGCTAAAGCTCTGTCTATAATCCGTGACTTGGATGTCTTCACATTCATATTCCAGAACATAATCTGCAGGTTTGGAATCCCAGCAGAGATTGTCTCTGACAATGGTAAGCAACTACAAGGCAATAACATCAATTTACTATTTGATACTTTCAAAATCAGGAAGAATAGATCGACACCAATATACCCTCAAAGCAACGGTCAAGCAGAGGACACAAACAAGACCCTCGCTCTCATTCTCAAAAAATAATTAGACGAGCATAAGGGACGATGGTGTGAACAATTACATAACATCTTGTGGGCGTACCGAATAACCCAAAGGTCAGCCACAGGGGAATCTCCCTTTCTGCTCACCTATGGAGCCGAAGCTGTCATCCCCACGGAGATCATTATGCCAACCACAAAGACGGAATCATGGGAAAAGAACCTCACAACGGACATGATGCTGGAAAGACTCGACGACCTCGAGGAAAGGAGAGAAGCAGCGTTACAAAAAATGGAGAATTATCAAAGGAAATTAGTAAGGGAGTACAATAAAAAGGTTAAACTTAGAAATTTCGTAGAAGGACAATATGTGCTGAGAACCATACCCCAATATCAACGAGAAAAGAAATGGGGCAAGTTGGCACCAACATGGGGAGGACATTTTGTCATACAAGATATCGTGGGAAACGGATCTTATTACCTGCGCAACCTAAATGGGGAAGTCCTCCGACATCCATGGAACGCTAAATATCTCAAGCCATACCATCCATAGATAGCAGCGCAATATTGCAACTGCGTGAAGAGTACCAGAAGAAGAAAACAATGCATCTCATCAATAAGTTTCTATCTCTGGACGAGGAATAGAATACCTCAACAAATCAATCAAACAAGCTTTCTTGCGAAAATCCCTGGATAACAATTAGCCTAAGACAACACAAGGGGCAGCGTATTAGCAGAATGAATACTTGTAAATACACCTATAAATATGCTACAAAAACAACGCACCAATATTGGAAAGATCTCTCAGGACTCCCCTATCAGCATCTATAAGTGTAAAACCATGGGGAAGACATCCAGCAGAAAGATATCTCCAATTATTTTCAGTCAGCGGGTCGACGGAATAGGGACATGTAAATATTAACACCCCATATCCTAGAACGTTGCATCGACCCCCATCGTCTGGGAATCCTCTGGCCAAGGATTATCCAGCGGGGTGACAGGTCTCAAAACGATCACGAAGGTACATACCTTCAACATCGCACTCAAACAATTCGTTCTTTATTTTCACTACCTCATTTAGTTAACTAAAAAACGCAGCTAAAATAAGGACGCAGGCAAACATAGCCAATAAACGATGATCCATTCCATGAAAGTTGATTACAAGTTCGACAAAATAAGCAAAAAAAAAAAAAAAAAATCAACAGATACCACGAAAACTCTATAATCAACAAAGATCAACTTTCGATAACTAGCAGAAGAATCTACTTGGATAATTCAGATCCACCAGTGGGATCTTCCCTCTGCGATGAAGGTACGCTCCCACCTGAAAAAGGCCTCGAAGAACTGGACAGGGCTGGAGGTTTAGGACGACATGGATATTCCTTGACAAGGCCATGCTCGGTCCTGAGGTCACGCTCTATCTTGGACAAAACCTTGTCCGTCTCCTCGGCTAGTTGACAACGAGCCTTGTATGTGATGGCGGTGTTTCGCATTTCAGACTGAGATAACAGAGCGGATAGATGGCTCACTTCCGATGAGGCCAAGTGAGATGCATGTTCGTGAGACGTAGCCAAGCCCTGGAAATACGAGGTCTGACCCTCCTGGTGCGCCAAGGAAATTTGAGCCTTCCCTAACTCAGATTGAGCTTTTTAAAGTTTTTCATTTGCAGCGAGAAGCTGTCCCTGGATCTCTGAAAAAGAAAACGAAGAATTAGGACTACGAAGTGCAAAATCACACTCGGCAAAGCAAACATATACCTTCAACTCTAGACGAAGTTGTTTCATATTCATTAACAGCCGTATCTCGAGCCTCATCAAGAAAGTCCTACTCGTCGGAAATTTTCTTATAATCCATTTGAATAGTGGAAAAAGCAAATTCACTAACGTCTAACTCTACCTGCTTCATTGAATCCAAATGACGAAGATGGTTGACTTCATTATTCATCTCCTCCATTCCCTTGTTAATTCTGTACATATTAACTTCAATATTTCTCTCAGACTCGGCCTGGCGAGCTGCGTCAGCCCGAGACGCGGGTAAGGCCTTGCTAAGGGCACATGCCTCGGCCCTAGCATCGTCTCTTTCTTTGGCAAGACGCTGCATATATTCTCTTACTTCGGAATCATGAGAGGAACGAGCCTGCCGTAGCTCTTCCTCTAGAAGATTCATCTTGACCGTTAAAGACGAAGCAAGTTCGCGTGCTTCACGGAGTGTCATGCGTCCACAGACTAGTACTATTAAAGAGACGACGGTCCGCGTTATACTTATTTTGCATATTAACTATCTGAGTATGCCTCAGACGCCATACCTCGGCCTTGGCATCGCATCTTTCGGCCTCACTCTTAATTTTCTCTACTAGCTCGGCAATACGGGTCTTATGCCGTTCTCTCTCACTTCGAAGCCATATCAACTCGAGGACTCTACCCACTGAAGATAGGGTGGGGATACTCATACAGAACACTAATTGGTAGAAGATAACAGCGTTAAGTAAGAATAAAGGAAGCAAACCTGTGAAAGATGAAGCATTTTTTCGAACACCCTCCTTCTCGCTACGCACCATAGCAATCTCCAGATGAAGCCTTTCTTCTTCGTTGCCCAGATGTTCCTTCCCTTTAAGACGGTTCTTCAAATCATTTATCTCCTTATCTCTGGCAGAGATAACCTCCTCAGCTGTAGCTAGCTCCTCCTCTCTGTGACGAAGCTTACCCTCTAACTTAAGAGACCTGGCCTTAAAAAATTGGTACAAGTTATGATTGCAGTATTCGATCCTCATTATATACGTTCCAGAAAATAAAGAGGCATCATGTCAGAGCACCGTGGGATACCCATAGAAAAGTAAACATGAAAAACACAACGTACCTCTACCATCCGCTGCTTAGGATAACCATACTGATACCCATCAGTTATGGCTATCATATAAACAACGGTGACTGGAGGATCAACCACTAGGGTAGCCTCCAGCGACCTCAGGTTCTTGTCCCACACATCCGCAACCTGATCTTCAGCGGATAATTGCATCATCCGACGAGTGTAGGCATCAAAATTCTTCTCCCCAACAAGTACGAAAGCAGGGTTTGGGACAAACATCAAATTTTTATTCTGCAGCCAAGCAAGAACAACGTCATCACCCTCCAGCATCAAAGACTGTGAGAAATCATCCGGAAGGGACCCGGTAGAAGATTCCCCAACAACAGGAACCTTTCCAAATGCTGCCTTCTTAACTGCTCCCTCCCCTTCATTAACAAAGGTCCCAGCGTCATCAACCGTGCGACCCGAAGCTTTTCCCTTTCCATAGGTGTCCAGCACGTCCCAATCATCGTTTGGGGAAAGCAAAGAAAACTCCTCAGCAAGACCCATGGCAGCATTCATATCAAAGGTCTCCCCTGCGGAATAGACTCGGCCAAAAGAGAATTCTTGGACATTATTATCCCCACCATTATTACCAGTAGCGGTAACATTTTCAGCATCATTACCACCAGGGGTACTCTTCGTACCATCAACACCACCACCATCTTCGTGGGTAGGGGAGAAGTTTCAGTACATTTCTCTCCATCGGAAATGTCCTCATCTTCCTCAAAGTCTTCGTTAGCAGGACTGGTAACCTCCTCTTGAACCTCTGCCTCATCAACAACAACGGTAGAAGATCACTTGGGACCAATCCTTCTTTTCTTCATCACCTATATAACAACAATGGAACCAAATCAATATTTTTTTTTCCTTTGCTCAAAAGTCTTTTTTAACACAAGGAAAAAATGGGCAAATATAGGAAGGATCCGCACCTTCACAGTCGTAGTGCTCTCCGAAGGAAGAATAACATCTGAACTTTCTTCTTCATCGCCATCGACGACATCAAGGGCATAAGGAAAATTCATACCCTCGAAGTTCAGACGTCAAGGGAAGAAATCTCCATAATGATCAGGGGAAACTTCACGAGGAAGACTATCAGCAGTAGGATGCCATCCGTGGGGGACAGGAATCCAACCCCAAGCCCACAGACCAATAATCTCAATAACGGTGGCATGCCACTCGTAGTCATGTCACGCTTAATCCTCTCACGAGGAGGGAAAATATTCTTATTAGCAGACCCTTCAGTGCCAGGAACATACTTCAACTTGGCATCGCTCACCTCACCTAAAAGACGAATCTCGCCACGGGAGGCAGCTATATTACGAATACCCACACTCCACGGCTTACGGTTCCTACTATTAATATAATCCCCGAAGGAATTATTAAAATTCTGGGGAATATACCATTCCCTCTTAGCAGGATCAGGGACATAACAAGTCGTCATCGTTTCTCCCTTGCTCCGAAGGTAGCACTCCTTTAGAGCACGGAGATAATTCCCAGTCAACTGTGACACAGAACGACTGTGGGTATTTTTAGAAAAATCCTCACGACCAGCCAATACGTCATAGTAAAAAGAATCACATGATTTATACAAAGGTAACATAAGACCCGCCTCGAAGGCCCCCATGGTAGTCCGCAGATGAAACTCATCGAATTGATATCTCGAGATAAGATCGTAAGTGATATCATCATCGGGAGCATAGAAACGGACCTCAAAATCTTTAAGTTCATGCTTCTCCTTAAATATCTCCAGGTCAATATGCTTGAAGGTGACCTTTTTCTTACCAACCGAGACACTTCGTATAATCGATGCAGCGTCTTCATAATCAGCAAGGTCTAGCATGGAGTATTTTGAATGACTCATATCTGGGGATTTCCTTTTTGAAGAAACGTTCTTAAGTGGTTCAATCTTCGAGGCGGTACCCTTGACAGATTTTCCTTTGGAAGGAATCGCTAGAGGAGGAGGTAGAGGATTCTGATGAAGCAGCGGAGGATCCATGGAACGAAGAGGCGGAATATCCAAAGCTTCGTTGCGAGGAATATCCTGCGTGTTTTTAGACTCATATCGTGGGCGAGAAGAAGCACGGGTAACAGCATATCTAGAGCCAGGGGGATCCCTCGGAGGGTCTCCTTTCTTGGAAGACGAATGTCTCTGACCCGAAAAGGACGAAACCCTTTGAGAACGAAGATCAGCCTGCGATTCCCTAGAGCCTACTAGCGAAGACATATCCGGATCTCTTTGCGGAGGAGATCTGTGAGGACTAGACGGAGGGGTCTAATAAGGAACCCGCTGACGATCGTCCATGTCTGCGGGACATATAAACAAGCTTTAAGTTCCGCAGAATCACAAATAAAGATCAAAAAGCTAAATTTTATAGAGTTCATCATGGATATCCGATATAAAAAAAAGAGAAGAAGAGAATACTAAAAACCCTAGCTGACTTGCGTCGCCGGGAGAAATTCTTCAACTATGAATTCGTAACCTTTGCGGTAAAGAACATGGGAAAGTATATATACTTTTTTGTGTTCTTCATCACAAAGACGAAAAAACGGCAGTAGAAGTCGAACTAATAATCAGGACCAAAACCAAATATCAACCTCTTACATATACCAAGAGCTTCAAACGACGGGAGAACGCGGCTAGAAAACAACAAACAACAGCAATAGACGAACCCAAAAAATCAAGGACGGGTCGTATTCAAAACAAAGGAAGCAGCAGTTAATGGTATCAGCAACAGTTAATGGAATCCAAACAAAAATGGAGAATGAAAACTTCGGGGAAAAATAATGAACGACCGACAGAGAATGAAATTTATTTCACATTCTATTTCCCCCTTATAAACATTAATGAAGATTGAAACCGTCCCTTCACCCAAGGAGAAGTTATTGCAAGAAGTTATTGCATAATGGGAAACGCGCCCTGAAATCTAGGGGAAGTTATTAGAGGAGTGGGGAATATGCGACGGTTTTCCTCTAACTTCAACTGAGGCCTTAAGTCAGAAGAAAAGGGGAAAATTGTATGCACATATTTTCACCACTCGCCACGTGTCCTCGGTTAAACACGTGGGATACATGTGACGCGGAGCATCAAGAGATGATGCCATGTACATACAGTCAAGAAACGTGTATCATCAGGGAGGGGCCCTCATCTAGCAGATCCAATAGAGCCGAATTAAGGAGTACCGATACAGAATGTTGCTGCGAAGCACTGAAAACACCATCGGACTCGCTTTATCCCATCTTGAGAGAGGTCCCAGATCGACGGCCAGGACCGAGCTAACTGACACGGATATGACAGGGGCAGGAGACCGTGGTCTGGTGATGTAATTTTAATTGTTGTAGAAAGTGGTAGTAAGAATGTCGTTCACTCGGACTCGTTGAGGTTGATTTTAAGACTTAATAACAAAAATATATACAAAATATGTCACATATATCGAGAGGATTGGGACTTCGGATTCCACCATTAATCACATTTAATTGGTTCATATAATGACTCATAACAATTCTAGCTCTTTTGTTGACTCTTTTCTTTGCCAAAAGTAGATTTCTAAAACATTAGATGTAAATCACAAGCATGGTATATCAAAAGCTCTTACGTCTAAGCATACACCATCAAACGAAATCACAACTAATTAGTAAAAATCATAAATCAATTAAAATAAGTGCAAAAAGTCATAAGAATCAATTATAGTTACCAAACAATTGTGATAAGGCTTCCTCCGTCATCCCATTGATGGGGTTTAGCTCTTCATGGTGCAAACACTTTCAAAATATGAATTCATTGCTCAAAGGTGTATTAAAGATGAAAATACAAAGAAATAAATAAAACAGATCAACTGCAACGTTTATATGCGTTACAAATTGACTGTTACTAACGATACAGAAGATATAAGACTGCTGGAAACGATATTATGTTGTGTCGTAGATTAACCACACTTATCTGCGACTGACTTGGGTCGTCTAATGTTCTTCAGCTTCGTCTCTTCCTCCTGCTGTTGCAACTTTTTATGCAGCGTGATTTCTTCATACCAGAGCTTCCCCTAAACTACGTATAGACCCCAAACTACCGGACCTCCTTCTTAGACCTCACAGAAGCCTATATATACACAACAGGTCGATAAATCTCCCAAGAAATCTTCGATTATTTTTTTCTTCTTCACGGCCACGTTACAGATATTTTATTTCCTTCTAAACTCTCTTTGAGGCTTATGTTACCTTGTTTATCTTAACCTTCCTGTTAGAATTGGATCCTCCAAAATATAATGTCCACAACCCCTACGTAACTTCCAAGAATAGGCTTAAACAATGATCCGAGAAAAGCATCACTTCTATGTTCCTTGAACATGATTACACAGCCCAATTTGATTGATCCAAACACACGTAAAATTACTATTATCCTCTACCAGGTCCATCCCAATCCGAAACAGCGATTAAAACTCCATCGAAATATCTCCAAAATCCAAACAAACCCGAGAAAAACCATTGTCCCCTGTTTCATTTAAGCTCCGCGTAAATCCCTAATTTTTCGAATATAAAAGACATGTCATTCCTGTTTTATATCCACCAGCTAGTACCAAGTAAATCCCATGAAAATCTCCATTTAAAACTCGATGAAAACCCTGCCAGAGAATTACGCAGGAGAGGAAGAAAGTTTCCCGCCAAAACCGTGTACTCAAACAATGAAAATGGTGTCCCCCTAACCAGAGTAGGGTTCCATTAGTCGTGGGGTGTAAACAGTAAATCTTGGGTGCAAATAGGTCTGGGATGCCCGTTATCAAATGGATAGCCATTATCCAAAATGGGGGTTCGTATAGTAATTTTCTCCCGCGAGCGCAAAAAACACTATTCGTGCCAATTTCGCCAAAAACACCTACAAAGAGACAAAATGCAAAATAAGTACAGAAATGGGTATTAACAATATATGAAATTGAGATCAAAATAGACACATAAATGCGTCTATCAAACACCCCCCCAAACTTATTATTTGCGAGTCCCGAGCAAATCAAATCTACAAAATAAAAATCCTAACTCACTGTCGCAGGCATCGTCGATTGCATTTAGCGTATGCAATAAGCCTTTAAACCCCTAGGTGGCCCTAGTGGCCGAGTTATAGTCTCGAAAGGGATTACTAGAGATATACCCACAAAACCTTTACTCCATACCCTAGCTATCTACGCAGAACCTTGGAAGGCAATAAAGAATCTCCTTGGTTGGCATACTTATTGACTACAAGAGGAAGTACCCTGATGCGAAATTCCAATTGTTGTACACGAGTTCGCACTCAAACATACTAAAATTCATATATAAGTGACAAATCTCTACTCAGATAGTCGCACTATGGACTTCAATATCCGGAGTCAACAAATCACATGGATAGATTAAGAGATGGATATATAAAAACATAGATGGTTTTGATGTTGACTAGGTGAACAGTGTTTCCCATATCTGTCTGAAGGCCACTGCCAAAATGAACCTATCCTAATGGACTGAGATACTGGTCTGACCAATATCAACACAACTGGCATATACAAGGGAACCAGTGGTCGACAATCCTAATTCTAGATCAACTCGTCTGGTATATATAAGGGAACCAGCAGTAAATTTATTGCACAATAATAAACTTTTCATTTTTCATTTTTTTTTTGAACCGCATGATTTGATATTTTGGATCCAAGCGCATGCTTCTTGTCAGCAGATTACATGATAGTTCCCATGGATCTTGCATTCCACGCTTGTTTAGGCGACGGAGACAGGGAGAACACACACATATTTTATTTTTAAAAAATTTATTCCGTTTGGTCTAATTGGTCTGGTCTCTTTTTTTTTTTTTTTTCTTAGTAACTCAATCACTCTATTTCATCCTAGCAGTGGTAACAACTTGAATCTTGAGCCCCACCTAATCACTTAGAAACATATTTTAAAAATAAAACAAAATAAAAATGAAAATGAAAAGGACTCAACGAGATATGGAGAAACTACCATGTTATTTCTAACACTTGAGCTCTGTGCTTTTATGAATAGACTCTTTAGATGTTTCCATCTACTCAGATTGGTTCCTCAACTCCTACAAACAAAATGATTCCATCCACTTAGATTGGTTAGTGCCATCCTTAATAAGCATAAATTTCTAGGCTCTGGAGTTTAATAATGCAACTAAAAAGTTTCTCCCATACCCCCAAACTTAAATCTAACATTGTCCTCAATGTTCTAAAGATAAAATTAAAAGCATGAACAAGGAGAAACTGTTACCATTTGAAGCAAAAATAGTTAAGGAAATATATTACAGTGTCGCATGAATTTTGGGTTACCTCCCAAGAAGTGCTAAGTTTAATGTCTTCAGCCAGACATATGAAAGAATTAATCACCTCGAATCATATAGCAATAGCCGGAGCAACTGTGGATCATCTGCATCAAAAAGTGTTAACACAGATAAAAGAAAACTGCAACAAACCAAGAATAAACATAGCACACCTTTGCTTAGTTTCCTGTTTGAGACAACTACATATAGTTACGGTTCATGTTCAGGTTCAATAAATGGGTCTAAATAAAATTATCTTCATGGGTTGCACCTCCTCATAAGTAAGATCCGAAATATCAGGTTCTAAGGTCTGGAAAAATTTAGAAGCACACAATAATAACCTGAATAATTGAGGATCCTTTAAGTCAATCAGATTTGACTTACACAGTTGACCAAAATGAAAGTGGTGGTCATTCTTAAGCAAATGTGTCAATTCTATTTTCCTAAAATAATTAGGTTTAATCTCAGAACTTAATAACTGACATATTTGAAATTCAAACATTCCCACAACTGGTAGAAAAATATTTGGTGGGAAAATTGTAGTACCAGAATATCGCTACAACGATATTCCCGCGATATTAACAACATTTTTGCGAGCTTCAACGACATTTCACGAGCGTTACAGAACAGCTAAAAGAAATTGATGATGGAAGAAATAAAAGAAGAACATGATTGATCCTGCGATGATCATCTTGTTTGCGATAAAGAAGTATTGTGACGATCCCGATAAGATCGCAAAGTGAATCCGAGATAGAAGGAAAACTTAGCTGTCATCCATTATGTAAATTCCTATATAAAGAGCACGATAGATCCAGAAAAGTATGATGTACTTTTGAGAGTTGAGAGAATTTTGAGGAGAGAGAAACTCCATAAAGAAATTTATACTTCCGAGTTTTGATATTTCTTGTAAATCTTCCTGAAAGTGAATTAATAAAAGTGTTGTTGTTCATCCACAATTATAACTTAGTTTTCATAGATTCTTAACAAGGGTGTAGTGTGGGAAATCCTGCAACTACATTTTGGCGCCCGAAACAGGGATTGAATTAACGAAAATAGAAGAAAAAGCGAAGAAGAAGATAAAAATTGTTCAAGATTAGGGAAATCATAAAGTAAATCGGTGAGAAAATTGAAGGAAGAATGATCAGAATCAAAAAGGATTGTAGAAAATTGAAAGGTGATGTAATAACAAAAGAAATGATTGAAAAATTTCATGAAAATATCAAAGGAAGGATACATAAACGATATTTTGAAGGAAGGAAGATTATGACAGTGGAGAAGATATCATCATTGAAAATTGGGAAAAACAAGAAATCACGTTTATAGCAACAGAAATACCAGAAGAAGATTCAAGTCATACATCTCCATTGGTGGTCACAGTAACCACTATACCAATGAGAAAGGAGAAATCGATAAAATCTGAAGAAGAATGGGCTATGAATAGAACTTTAGTAGACACAAGAAGTTCTGTAGACATGATATTTTATCATACCTTCAAGAAGATGAGATATAAGGATGAAGAAATGTCTCATTCAACATATTATGTTCATGGCTTTGGAAGGTCTATAACAAAACCTAAAGGCGAGATAATGGTACGAATTCCACTAGGAGAAATTGAAACACAAATATCATTATGTGTGGTAGATATGGAATCGCCATACAATATGATATTGGGAAGACCGTGGATACATGCAATCAAGGCTGTAGCGTCAACATTACATCAATGTATTAAATTTCCTATGCCTAGTGGAATTGGAGAAATTAGAGGAGATGTGAATTTCGTGATATTGTGCTACCAAATTGAAGTAAGAAATTGTGAAGAACATCCAAAGCTGCGAAAGGCTCGCAGAAAACTGGCAAGAGAATTGAAGAAGGAAGAAGAATTTAAAGTTTACATGATAAGAGCAAAAGAAGGAAACGGAGTGCCCAGTGAAATTTCGCGAGAAGGAGATGAATTCACGAGAGTTATGAAAACGCCAACACCAATGGGAGAACTTGAATCCATCTACACTGCTGCTGAACCAACAAAAGAAATAAATATTGGAAGTAAAGAAGAACCTAAAATGCTGAAAATTGGGACTAGAATGGAGGCAGATGAGGAAGAAAGAACTATAAATCTTTTGCGAGAATATGCAGATATCTTCGCGTGGAACATGGATGAGATGCCAGGGATAGACCCGTCAATAGCATGTCATAAATTAGAAATCAACAAAAACATAAGACCATTTAAGCAAAGAATAAGGAAGATCGCAACAACATATCATTCTCAAATAGAAGAAGAATTACAGAAGATGCTCGACGCATGAATTATAAGACAAGCAAAATATCCAAAATGGATTGCAAACATGGTGGTGGTCCCAAAGAAGAACAAAGGGATAAGGATTTGCATAGATTTTACGGATCTAAACAAGGCATGTCCAAAAGATAGTTTTCCATTGCCAGATATTCCACAAATGGTTGAATCAGCAGCAGGAAACGCAAGAATATCATCATTGGATGGGTATAAAGGATATAATCAAATCCTCTCGCTGAAGAAGATCAAGAGCATACTGCATTTGTTTCTCCAAGAAGATTATATTGTTATACAAAAATGCCATTTGGTTTACGAAATGCTGGAGCAATGTATCAAAGAATGGTGGAAAAGGTGTTTGCAAAGTGGATCCACAAAACATTAGAAGTGTATGTAGATGATATGCTGATCAAAAGCAAAGAAGCTGAGAATCATGTGCAAGATTTGAGAGAGATTTTCGATCAAATGCGGCAATTCAATATTAAAGTGAATCCTGATAAGCGTACCTTTGGAGTAACTTCAGGGAAGTTTTTGGGGTATATTGTGTCAAAAGAGGGAATAAAAGTTGATCCAGAAAAGGTACAAGAAATTCGTGATATGACAACTCCTGCGACGGTAAAAGATGTGCAAAAACTAAATGGACTCTTAGCCTCGCTAGGAAGGTTCATTTCACGATCTTCAGACAAGTGTAAACATTTTTTCGATATACTCAAGAAGGGAACAAAATTCAAGTGGACAGATGAATGCGAAAAAAGCTTTTCAAGGAATAAAAGAACATTTGGCGAGTATATCTATATTATAGAAAGCTGAACCGGGAGAAGAATTATTGATTTATCTCGCAACAACTCCATATGCGCTAAGTGATGTGTTATTGCAAGTAGATGTAGGGGTAGAAAAATCAATTTATTATATCAGCAAAACATTTAATTCAGCAGAGAGAAATTATTCAAAGATTGAGAAACTAATTCTAGCGTTGGTACACGCAACTTTTAAGCTTCAAATTTACTTCCAAGCGCATAAGGTCAAAGTGTTAACGAGAGTGCCAATCGAATAGGTGATGAAGAATTCAAAAATATCAGGAAGAGTTGAGAGATGGAATGCGCAAGTAGGGCACTTTAATATTCAATATGAAATTCTATCCTCGCCAAAATCACAAGTTATCGCAGATTTCTTAGCTGAATTTCCTTTAGAAGATGACGAAGCTGTAGAAGAGATGGTGGATATAGAAGAAGAACATGGAGACCCAAAAGAGCTATTAACAGAACCTGACAGATGGGAAATATTAGTGGATGGATCTTCAAATGGAGAAAGAAATGGGATTGGAGTTGTTTTCATTTCACCAGAAAGAGAAAAATAGCTTTTTCATTTAGATTGGAATTTGTATCCACTAATAATGAGACAGAATATGAAGCTGTAATCCATGCATTGAAGTTTGCGATAGAAATGAAGTTGGAAAATGCTAGAATCACCAGCAATTCACAATTGGTTATTCTCCAGATAAAGGGAGAGTATACCACAAATGAACCATCTTTGAAGAAGTACAAAAAACTTGTTGAAGAACTATCCGCGAAAATTCCAAAAATAAAATGGAGACACATATCAAGGAAAGATAATAGGCTCGCAGATGCTTTTGCTTTCATATCTAGCATGATGACAAATCCATTGGCGTGATGCATAAAAATTCAAACACTCTTAAATCCATCGATAAACAAAGAAGAAGAAGAGATAGACGTAATGATGGTAAAAGCTGGCGAGGAAGATCCCACGAGCAATATCGCAGATTGGTGAGCAGAACTTCATGCATACCTGGCGAGAGGAGAAATTCCAAGAAATAGATTAGAAGCACACAAATTAAAAAGTAGGGCAACCAATTATGAGTTAATAGAAGGAGTATTATATCGCAGATCTTTTAATGGACCATCGCTAAGATGTTTGACGAGAGAAGAATGACAAAAAATATTGAAGATGTTACATAGTGGTGACGCTGGTAATCACAGTGGAGGAAGATATTTAGCATATAGAACAAAAATGCAGGGTTATTACTGGTCATATATGCATGAGGATGCAAAGCAGCTCTCAAGACGTTGCGAGGATTTCCAGCGATACGGAAAAAGGATACATGCGCCAGGAGCGCCATTATCATCTTCAACAAGTGTATGGCCTTTTGGTAAATGGGGGTTATACATTGTAGGACCGTTTTTACCTGGTTCTGGACAAAGAAGGTATCTCATTGTCGCAACGGATTATTTCACAAAATGGGGAGAAGTAAAGGCAATACAACATATTCACGATAAGGATATTTTTACATTCATCTTTGAAAATATAATCTGCAGATTTGGGATTCCAACACAATTAGTATCTGATAATGGAAAGCAGTTTGAGGGACAGAATATAGAGTTTCTGCTCAATGCATTTAAGATAAAATGCGGGAAATCTACTCCATTATACCCACAAGCAAGTGGTCAGGCTGAGGCAACTAATAAAACAATCGCAGATATCTTGAAAAAGAAATTAGAAGGGTATCAAAGAGCATGGTGTGAACAAGTGCATAATGCGATATGGGCCTACAATACCACCAGACGAGAAGCTACTGGGATGTCACCTTTTTGTTTGACATATGGAGTTGAAGCTGTATTACCAACAGAAGTCGCTATTCCTACAACAAAAAGAGAGGCTTGGGAAAGAAATCTAAGTGATGGAATGATTTTAAATAAATTGGATGAATTGGAAGAAAAGAGATAAAAAACTTTGCAACATATGGAAAATTACCATCGAAGATTAGCTCGTGAGTACAACAAGCATGTTAAGAAACGTGAATTCCAACCTGGCGATTTAGTGTTGCGAGAAACACCAAGTTATCAGCGAGAGAGTGGTGGAAAGTTTGCAAGAACATGGGATGGACCATATATCATCAAAGAGATAATTGGAAATGGGGCATACAAACTAGTGGATCCTGAAGGAAGAGATGTTGGTCAAAAACTTGATAGACCACGGAATAGATTATTTCTAAAAAGGTATTATCAATGACATCTTCTACAAGATAACAGATGTTGGTATGTTATATAATTAAGCAGGTAATAATATTCTTCTATCTTTATTTACAACAAAGCACAATAAAAACAGCGAGCAATATCGCAAGAATAGCGAATACAAATTTCGCAGAGACATAAGAATGGGACGAACCTTTATGGCGTGCACCCTAGTTCGCGAATAAAATTTCGTAAGAGGCAAATGTAAGACCTAATAGTGCGTTATAAAGGGGGTATATCTTGACATGACTCAGCGATAAGGTTATACCACTGCTGGAACCTGAGTCATGCAGATGTTGGGGTTAAAGAAAACCTATTCGGGAGAGAGATCTTGGATTTCCAACTATATATGGTTATACCTTGGTTGGACGACTGAGAGTCTCTTCCAAGAAGTGCAAAGTATGACCAAGGCGCCGAGGTACATGGTTGAGTCAAGGGTGCCCGGAGCGTACGAAACTCTCTTGCCATCCTTGGTAAGTCTTGGCTACAATGCAATTGGCCTGAAGAAAACCCCACCTAGGGTGCAGTCTTGTAACTATAAGCCATATAGGCATAAAGGACAAGAGGCTGCGAAAACAGCTGGTTGTTGGTAAATCTGGATGGGAGGAGCTAGTCTTGTATGGCCGATGTGCCCTCCTTGAAGGGGCAACCAGGGGGAAGATAACGACGGCACCCTCCATTAGGGAGCTGATAAGTGTCTTAAGACGGCAATGTCATGGGGATCTATGATCGCAAGAAAATTTAGGCATGTCATATTGTCGCGTGATGTAAATAATGCAAAGGCAACAAGCCACGAGAGAAATTTTAAGATGAGATCAATGGGGTTTTACATGAAAGTGTAAAAACGTCCTGCGATTTCATCGCAAGACGGCAATGTCATAAGGGTAAATTCTTGCGAGAGAATGTATGCTTATCATATTGTCGCAAAGATTTTGAAAGAAACATGGATAAGACAAGATCAAAGGGTCTTTACATGCAAATGTTAAGAAATCCTGCGATTTTGTCGCAGACAGAAAAGGTTTGGCAAAATAAGACCTTTAACTAGGAAGGCAAAATAAGACCAAAAGAATAATCTTACCAATTAACCATTCTTCTTTAAGATTGCAGGAAACATTCATTCATCGCAGAATTATATAAGGAGGCAAATTTTTAACATCGCGGATTCCCTCAGAATTTTTCAGAAAAGTGCAACAGTATTCCTTATATCGCAGATATGTTCATACTTTCGTGAATAGTGCAACAACAAATTTACTTAAAGAAGATACATAAAATGATTTACCATTTCAAGAAAGACAATGAAGGGCAAGTAGGGGAATAGACAAGTAAGATCTCATTATCTTCCTTGAAAATATTCAAAGTAAGTTAAAATTAAAGGATTAAAATTCCAAGGATCTTAAAAGTTACATCGCTCGCAAGAAAAAGGGAAGAAAAGGAAATCAAAGGTAATATTCAAATTTCAGCGGCGGCGTTGCTAGATTCATTCTTCTTGCTCGTCAGATTTATTATTTCTGCCAGAGTTATCAGCTTCATTAGCATTTATTTCATCACGAGTCTCTCCTTCTTTTAACTCCTCGTCACGAGATTCTTTGGGATGACTTCTTTTTCCTTCTTCTTCTCCACCATCTTCTTGAGTGTTATTCTCTTCATCATTGGTAAACTCTAAATCTTCATCCATAGGAAGAGGGATTTCGTCATCATCAACCTTTAGAGGAGGAACAGAAACAGGAGAAAGATAACGGGAAAGCAGAATCTCGTTCATAAGAACTTCAGCGCTAAGATGGACTTGGAGAAGGAGACCTCTTTCACGATTCCTAATTTCTATATTTTTAAAATATTCAAGATAATCAAGTCTTCTTTCTGCCTTGTCGCGAACATTTAATAAATCGTAAAGGAGAATCTTGTTTTCTTTGCGAACACTATCCAACTTGGTGGTGAGATCAGTAATAGTGGAATGAAGATTTCTTTCGGATTCTGCGAGCAACAAAATAAAATCAATTAAACAAGAATCTCACAAGGAACATAACACAATATTTTATGAGAAGATCAACAAGAGAGGCAGTCAACTGACTACCTTCTTTTTGCGAGGTTAAGTTTTGGATTAAAGCAAATAAACAGTTCTCCCACTGATTCATGGCATCATCGAATTTATCGCCAACCATACCCTTCAGACGAGATTTCATGTTTTCTTCTTTGTTGCGAAGATATGAATTTTCCTTTGCTAATAAAGAATGAGATTCCTTTAACTGAGAGTATTGGTCTTGAAGTTCGCTGGCTCTTAAACTAAGAGTTAATCTACCCTTGATAAGCTTATCCTTCTCGGCGGCAGATGATTCAGTTAACTCCTTGAGCTCCTTATTAAGAGAATGAAGATATTGCTCTTGACTATTACATGTACTTTGAAGATTAATTATTTGCTGCGAGGAAATCGTCATCAAGCTTGAAAATATATGTTTTTCTTGGGACAGGGTTTTATTCTCATCTAATAAAGATTTCATCGCCAAATTAGCCTTAAAAAACAAATATGAGAGGCGATCAAGCTCGCCACTCAAAAAATTATGCCTTTGCAATAATTGATTGTTCTCATTAGTAAGATTATTTATGCGATCAATTGAATAAGTGTATAGATTGTCTAGTCTAGTATGTTGATCTATCCAAGAATCTCTTTCAACGCGAACTTCTTCAGCAATAGATTCATATTTGAGTCTTTCTATGAAACGAGCCCGATTTGAAACTAATATATGAATCAAGAATTTAAGAAGGAAGTCTAAGTACAGAAAGTATGTATATGAAACAGAAAAGCAAAAAGAGTAGAGGCAAGAAAAATATACCTTTCAGCTTGTCATTTTTTCTGCGAAGATTCTCGCAATCTAGAGAAGAGTTACGGAGCATGTGATTCAAGGTATCACACTCAGCAGTTTTAGCTTAAAGAGTTTTCTTCAGAACTTCAATCTCATTCTCTAAAGCTGCTCGTGAATCATTACAATCAGAGCCAAAATACTTAAACAGAGTCTCGCAAGCTTCCTGTTGGAGAGGGTCAGTGGAAGACTTTCTAGCATTGTCTAAAATATTAGACAAGAATTTAAAAGCAACATCAACACCTGCGAAAGTTTCGCTTGATGAAGGAAAGGATTTAGAAGGTGAAATAGTAGTGAGAGTAAGTTGGCAATCATTTGTGATGGTTGAGTTATCAGGAGGAGTATGTGGAAAAATAACAGTTGAAGGTCGTAAAGGACTATAAGGAACCTCAGTCACAGCAGCTTTAGAAGCTTGGTTTGTAAAAATGTCAGAAGGGGTAGAGGTATGAACAGCGATATTCTCGCGGATAGGAGAATAAAGATTTGGTTGCGATGGTGTAGGAGTAATCTTCACAGATGTTAACGAGGGCATAATGATATTTTCCCCGAGTGTCTTAAAACGGCGAGACCTTTTGGGAGGTTTATCAGGATTCACGTCATTCTGTGAATAATAACCCAGATAAGAAACAGAGGCAACAATATTGTTATTAAAAAATAAAGGGTGTTTCTTACTACCTTATCATTCGCAGAATTTCTCTTCTTCTTTTATACTGGTTTCTTGCGAGGATTAGGGTTGTGAGTAGTAGATTGTGTGTTAGAAATCTTTCCGCTAAAAAGAAGACATAACATGGAAATAAGAAAATATTGGAGAATGAAAGTAAAAACTGGCTTAAAATAAACAACACAAATCAAGAAACAAACCTTGAGGACTCCATTAGAACAGTAGCAGAAGAATATGAAGAAGAGGAAAAGTTGCAGATGGAAGATGAAGAAGATGAAGAAACATAAAAGTAAAATTAATTTTGAGATTAGTACAACCTTTTATAGGCAAAGGGGAGTGGACCTATGGAGTAGGAACGTGTCAGTAAATGAAGGGATTCACAACATGTGTAAGAAAGGCTGGATTAACGGGATCTTGTCGAGGAGAAAGTATAAAAGGGGAAGAAATTGCGAAGAATAATAAAGAATATTAGTTCTCATGATCTTCTCTTCTTCGCAGAAAAGACATGAGAAGAGGCAAGATGTAGTACCAGAATATCTCTACAACGCTATTCCCGCGATATTAACAACATTTCTGCGAGCATCACTGAAAATTCTTCAACGACATTTCACGAGCGTTACTGAACAGCTAAAAGAAATTGACGATGGAAGAAATAA
The DNA here is from genome assembly GCA_023529315.1 of Papaver bracteatum. Taxonomy (NCBI): domain Eukaryota; kingdom Viridiplantae; phylum Streptophyta; class Magnoliopsida; order Ranunculales; family Papaveraceae; genus Papaver; species Papaver bracteatum. The sequence goes on from JAJJWX010001032.1 coordinate 381,438, forward strand.
AAGAAGAACATGATTGATCCTGCGATGATCATTGTGTTTGCGATAAAGAAGTATTGTGACGATCGTGATAAGATCGCAAAGTGAATCCGAGATAGGAGGAAAACTTAGCTGTCATCCATTATGTAAATTCCTATATAAAGAGCACGATAGATCCAAAAAAGGATGATGTACTTTTGAGAGTTTAGAGAATTTTGAGGAGAGAGAAACTCCAGAAAGAAAGTTGTACTTCTGAGTTTTGATATTTCTTGTAAATCTTCCTGAAAGTGAATTAATAAAAGTGTTGTTGTTCATCCACAATTATAAATTAGTTTTCATAGATTCTTGACAAGGGTGTAGTGTGGGAAATCCTGCAACTAAAAAAACAAAGTCAATATGGGTATCATATCCTGGATAAACCACATCAACCAGAGGATGGGTTCTTAGCAACTGAACTTCCTTATGGACATTACTAGGTTCAGGAAAACGTGTATGAAGATAATCTTTTAAAATGGTTGAGGCACATATGTCAAGTCCCAAGTGAGGAACCTTTCTAAGAGTTAAAGCACATGGAGAATGATAATCACCCCCAAACTTAGAGTTTTCAGTGTCTCTAGATAGACTAGTCACAACTTCCCTAATTTCAAGGTTATCAAATTCCTGAAAATAGTCAATTGATTCTTCTAAGTCAGGTTCATCCTCAATCATCTCTACGACTTCATCTTCTTTGTCTAAGACTAATGTTTCTAAATCGCTAGACTCGAAAACAATATTCTCAGGATAAACCCGTTCCTCTAAACTATCATCGGCTTCATAATCATAAGGGAATACTACATCGTATAAAACGGGGGTATCTCTAGTCAAATCCTCGTCCTTTTGAATAGGTGAATAATTGTTAAAATTATTAGGATCTGAACCAAAAATAATATTTTCTTGAAGGTCAATATTTGAAGTAATAAATTCCTGATTACTATGCCAACATATTTCAGATTCTTCATTGACACTATCCTCGTCATAATCATCGTAATAATATGAAAATGGTTGAACCTCATCTAAATAAGTAGTGTTACCAATTCTAACCTCGTCATCTTGATTATGTGAACAACTATCTTCATTTTCAAGGTTATTATTGGAAACACTGTATTGGAATTTAAGATTATTTCGAGCTGTTCTTTCCTGGGACTCTAACAAAATTTTCTGAGTTGACTCACATGACTTCCTGATTTTATCTAGGAAAGAAAGTTCACACGTTGCATTGCTTTCGTCCATAACTAAGTTATTTGTGTCCGCTAACCTATGTTCTGACTCAAGTAACTTACGTGTTCTCTCAAGTATCCTACGTGCCTCTTCTAGTCGAGGAGAAGTGTAAGAATCTTGCTCATATGACCGGTATGCATGTGGATAGTAATTGGGCTCACCATGGTATGACCCATATCCTTCAAAAGGATGGCGTTCCCAACCACTATTAACACTATGGTCATAATAAGGATAATGTCCATTTTGCTCAATCGAATAATCATTATATTGGCTATTATAATACTAGTTCGACATTTTTATTTGCACGTGCAAATGCAAATGTTGGTTGACTATTTTGGGTAGGCTTGGGTTACCTTTAGCAAAATATACCTACAGTTAGAGACTGGTCTAAGGTATAAGGCTAAGGCTTGTGGTGTTTCGAATGATAACGCCCAAAGGGTTCACCATACTAAACCACGTGTTTTCCTACAAATCGGTGCCAGATGATGCAATATGAAGTGCACGTGTTCTTTCGTGTTTTGTGTTTTTTTTAATTTAAATATTAACAAATATATACAAATAAACAAAAATAAAATAAAAGCTAACAAAAACAAATAAAAAAAGAAGAAGAAAAGTTTGGGATTTTCTGCTCTTTTTGGCAAGTCCAACTTTCCACCTTTAGTTTCCAGCAAAACCTGCACACCAAAAACAAAAATACCCAGAGTAAAATCTAACAAAAGAAACAAAATAAAAAGGAAAAAAAATATCTAAAAAAAAAACTAAAAAAATATCTAGAACCTAACCTAAAAACAAGTCCGCGTCGACGGCGCCAAAAATTGATGTAATTTTAATTGTTGTAGAAAGTGGTAGTAAGAATGTTGTTCACTCGGACTCGTTGAGGTTGATTTTAAAACTTAATAACAAAAGTATATACAAAAGATGTCACAAATATCGAGAGGATTGGGACTTCGGATTCCACCATTAATCACATTCAATTGGTTCATATAATGACTCATAATAATTCTAGCTCTTTTGTTGACTCTTTTCTTTGCCAAAAGTAGATTTCTGAAACATTAGATGTAAATCACAATCATGGTATATCAAAAGCTCTTACGTCTAAGCATACACCATCAAACGAAATCACAACTAATTAGTAATAATCATAAATCAATTAAAATAAGTGCAAAAAGTCATAAAGAATCAATTATAGTTACCAAACAATTGTGATAAGGCTTCCTCCATCATCCCATTGATGGGGTTTAGCTCTTCATGGAGCAAACAGTCTCAAAATATGAATTCATTGCTCAAAGGTGTATTAAAGAAGAAAATACAAAGAAATCAATAAAACAGATCAACTGCAACGTTTATATGCGTTACAGATTGACTGGTACTAACGATACAGAAGATATAAGACTGCTGGAAAGGATACTATGTTGTGTCGTGGATTAACCACACTTATCTGCGACTGACTTGGGTCGTCTAATGTTCTTCAGCTTCGTATCTTCCTCCTGCTGCTGTAACTTTCTCTGCAGCGTGATTTCTTCGTACCAGAACTTCCCCTAAACTACGTATAGACCCCAAACTACCGGACCTCCTTCTTAGACCTCACAGAAGCCTATATATACACAATAGGTCGATAAATATCCCAAGAAATCTTTGATTATTTTCTTCTTCTTCACGGCCACGTTACAGATAATTTCTTTCCTTCTAAACTCTCTTTGCGGCTTATGTTACCTTGTTTATCTTAACCTTCCTGTTAGAATTGGATCCTCCAAAATATAATGTCCACAATAACTTCCAAGAATAGGCTTAAACAATGATCCGAGAAAATCATCACCTCTGTGTTCCTTGAACATGATTACACAGCCTAATTTGATTGATCCAAACACACGTAAAATTACTATTATCCTCTACCAGGTCTATCCCAAGCCGAAATACCAATTGAAACTCCATCGAAATATCTCAAAAATCCAAACAAACCCGAGAAAAACCATTGTCCCCTGTTTCATTTAAGCTCCGCGTAAATCCCTAATTTTTCGAATATAAAAGACTTGTCATTCCTGTTTTATCTCCACCATCTAGTACCAAGTAAATCCCATGAAAATCTTCATTTAAAACTCGATGAAAACCCTGCCAGAGAATTACGCAGGAGAGGAAGAAAGTTTCCCGCCAAAACCGTGTACTCAAACAATGAAAATGGTGTCCCCCTAACCAGAGTAGGGTGCCATTAGCCGTGGGGTGTAAACAGTAAATATTGGGTGCAAATAGCTATGGGATGCCCGTTATCAAATTGATACCCCTTATTCAAAATGGGGTCCGTATAGTAATTTTCTCCCGCGAGCGTAAAAACCACTATTCGTGCCAATTTCGCCAAAAACACCTACAAAGAGACAAAATGCCAAAATAAGTACAGAAATGGGTACTAACAATATATGAAATTGAGATCAAAATAGACACATAAATGCGTCTATCATCTGGCGCGTGCAGACGACTCAACCACCCGCATTAAACACCCTGGGCAATGTACGTGTCATCCAACCAAAGGAAGACACGACCATAACTCTTCGGCTGTGAGGAAGAAACGATGGGGGCATTGTGAAAGACGAAGAGGTCCGCGTACTGGCACAAAGCACAAGACAATAAGAATACAACGGCCTTCATCAGTGGACCCCATGCCAGAACCCCTATAAATACCCCTCCTCACTAAGAGAGAGGGGCAAGTCGGTTCGAAAAGAAAGGAGAGGAGAGAGAATTAGGAAGAGTAAGTAGTTTCCCTAATCCCGCAGCCTCAGTTAAAACTCCAAAGTCATTTGACTATATTTGTAATCAATCTACATATAATGAAATCCTCCCAACCCCGTGGATGTAACCCTTAGTGCTGAACCACGTAAATACTCGTCTCATTTACATTCTGCACTCTACATTCAGTATTTTGTATGATAAGCTTTACATTACTTTTCGGTCTCTATTTACTTTACTATACGAACATTGTTAGTGATAAACATACGATTAGACAAGGATGATTCCGAAGACTCAGAGTCGATGAATCAGTATGTTCACTTCGCTTTACGCATATTACATCTAATCTGTGAATTTTAATGTGTGCGAACATTGTTTGTGAACACGTAGATGCCATCGTAATTTATGCGTTCACATGGGCCTCAGAAAAATCTTGCTAGGTCTTGACTGAACTCCTTGGCGGCACCATTTTTTGATAAAAAGAAGAACAGAGAAGAAAAGAAGGGGAAGGAAGGACGGCGGCTGCAGAGTTGTTCGACAAAGCCGCGAGTACAAGGAGAAAAGGGTTTAATCTTTCAATTCCATTTTTGATTATCGATTGGTTTGATTCTCTTTAATTTATTTATGGCTTTTGAGAAATCCATGTGTGGCTAGACTCTTTGTAACTAGGGTTTTTATGTTGAAAACACTTGGAGTTTTAGGTTAATTGAATGGATTTATATAACAAAAGACTATTATGATTTGAATAAATTAACTCCGTGATCTTATATATTGATTTAATGATGAAAATAGTTGTTGCTTCGCCGGTTCTTTACAATACAATAACCTATGTGCTTCATTTATAGGATTGCAAATATATTTGTCTACTTATTTGATATCCCATGTTTGGGTTAAATCCTTTGATGGGTTATGCTTAAAATAGCCAGGTATTATTGGTGAACCTAAATTTAGTTTCGTATGATTTCCTCGCTAACGCAATTTGATGGTGCATGCTTGGGTTTAGTAATTTGATGTGTCATGCTTAGGGTGTCCCAGTGATATTTGCGATTTTAATACTTATAATAGGCGATGTCAATAGAACGAACGATAAATAATTATTCATGAGTTATGTTTCATTTCATTAATTGAACAGAAATAGTGGTGGATACGATAAAACCCTGGTTACTGTTTTTCCCATTGATTTTATTTTATTAGTTTAATTTTATTATTTCTTTTCAATTATAAAAATATCAAAAACATCTTTTACTGGTTAGTCGATTAGAGATATTGATTATAGAATTTCCACCGCTCCTCGTGGGAACGACCCGTACTTGCCTCTGTCTGCATTGTATACACCGTGCGATTGCGGTTTATCACATATTAGGGCTTGACGGCACGGGGCATTTTTTGTTACACCCTTACCACAGTTGAAAAGGCCAATATTGTTACCAAAGAAAACCCTCGTCGACCATGTTGTCATTAAAATATCTAAAGAAGTGCACATGCCATACTTTTTGTTCCCAAACTTCTTTCGATCTCATGGGATTAGTTCCGTGCACTGGCCATACTTTTTATTCCATTTTAACCTTGAATGTGTTTCACTGTGAACCTGTTACACTTGTACTTACAGTTAATAAGGGGTACATGCTTAATGCTAATAGCCCAATATTTCTTTCTTTTGCTCTCCAATACTTCATTCTTTTCTTTTCTCCCCAGTATTTATTTGTAATTGAGGTATTGATGAACACCAGAAATTGTTTGAACTGATTATCGCAGTTAACTTGGATGTAGTGCTTGCTGAGAAGGTGCTCTTACTATCATCTCATTATAACAAAAATTGCAAAGGGCCAATATAATAACAGGTCCCAACATTAGAGAGGTTTTGCTGTGGGAAAATACTTGGTCATATTTTTGGCCGAGAGGGTAATTTTTGTTGAAAGAATTTTTATTTATATTTTTTACTGCAAAAATCCATTTTAAAGGAAGTATTCCGAATGCGTATGATAGTTATCCTCCATGGGCGGGAAAAAAATGGAAATGCTGAATGTCTCCTCTACTTAAAAAAAAAGATTAAAACACCCAGTTTAACACACAAATTGACTTGAACCAAATGAGGAATTTTGTATATAACTATGCAAAGAACAATACAAATAATTGTTGTACATTTATTCTCACTGAAATTAGTACAGAGAAATTGCGAAAAACATGTGACCCCTATCTTCAGAGCCCGTCAACTTAATCGGATGGAGTTCATAGATGTAGGAGTAACGAATAATTTCAGCAGGCCTGTACTGCATTCCATGTTGAATGGTGAGCAAAAATAATCCCTTGAGCTACAAAATAAAGGAAGCATTCGTAATTAGTTAAGGTGTATTCCACATACGAATCTAGGAATTGACATAATGAAATTCTTAGCTAAGGACAAATGTTTTGGTCGAGAGTAAAGTATGGATATAGATGCTAGTGTTTCTCGATCCCACGAAAAATAATATTTGATATGTTTTACATTTATTACTAACCCAAATGATGCAGATAATGCTTTTGAATTTGTGAGCCAACGTCCATTTATCTCAAAGGTGTAAATCTGCAAAGGTTTCATAGTAAAAACTGAAGGTGGATTTAATACACGCGCCTCAGAATTCAAATACAGTTTATCGGATATTAATATAAGCATCATACTAAAAAAAATTTAGATAACTGCAGTGGACTCAAAACATACACCTCAAACTATAGGTAACCCATACTACAAACAATGCAAAGGTAAGTGATCTTGAAACATTTTGATAGGAAAATAAGAATAAAAAAGCCTGAAATGGTGCAAGTCTGTTACATATGCAATGGTAACATAACACAGATTGGAGGTGGATTACAGATTGGAGGTGGATTCAATCGGAGGTGGTTCATATATTGAGGGATTTTGAGGGTGAGTAAGAAAAAATAGTTATTGCAGGAACTACATTCTTTTAGCTCCACAAAGCCTATAAAAATACTAACTAATTTTCTTTCTTATTGACAATGACGTCTAGTTCTACCACTACATGTACTGTAAACAATAATTACCCCCAACTTTGCTCCTTCATTAATCCAACTTGCGAAATTGTGCGACCACGTCAATGGGAGGGTAAGTATGTTTACTATTGTTCACTTCACATCTCTATAAATGTGCCTTGCAGTTGAGCTAGTTTAAGCTATCAACCTAGTTAAATGTAAGGTTTTATCACGTTCTACATTGTCGACTATACATCAGAAACCATGAAAAATGGACAGATAAGTTCAATCAAAGTGGAAACAGTTTAAACATACCTTTACGGCTGAATGATAAATGAAATATTGAAGTGCGATTGAAGACACCCACCTTTTTCTGAACTACTAAAAAGCTCTTGTTCTTGAAATATCAGTTTTTGAGAGTTTCCCAAATCAGTCTTTCAATAATTAATAGAGAAATTTGTTGCATAAATTTTTTGAATGTGATTACCGATAGTTAGGTACACCACCACTGTCAATTCTCCCTCTCTCTTGAACTCAAACAAACAGCACAACTATAGACGGTCAAAAATAGAAGCAATTAACATGTATCTTTACTAATGAACCAGAAGTAAAAATACCCACGTAAAGAACACATCAGAAACCTTTCCCACACCCATGAAACCAAAACTTGATAAAAGTTTTTTTTTTTTTTATGGCTGTTTAAGACTTGGTGTTTCCAAACTGATAAAGATGTATTATTGAACCAAACCTACAACATAAAATGGTAAACAGATCCACATGAACTTGAAGAAGTATGAATCTCAATTAGCTTACCATATTAGCTACCGAAGAGACTTTATCACTAATGGTTTAAGACCGACTGTCACTTGCTATGAAAATCTTTTCACCCTCTTGCTCTAGCAAAACCAGTATTTCAGGTATAGCCCGAACAGAATAGGGCCGTCAAGATGAAATCAAAGTGATATATCAACAAATGGAATCTCCACTTAAGTATAAACAAATCGAAAGAAGAAATGGGTACTTGAGAAAATCGCACTTTTCTAGACCCCAAAGTTCTTAATAGATTGAAACCCAAAGTTCAACACCCTGTGATAGCCTAATATAACAAATTTCAACCATAAGATTATTGTAATCATTTAATGTAAACTTAAAATTAAAATACAACAAATAAAATTGAGGAAAATTATGAAACCCTAACAATCACACACGAAGCAATAGAAACAGAAAGGGTATCGACAAATTCTTACCTTAGAGTAGTTTGATAGATCATGAATGTATGTTTTGGTGGAAGAAGACTAAGAGAAAAAAGGGAGTAGGAAGGAGATCAAAGTTTTCCAATCCTAGGGTTTGAGCGGAAGCTTTTTTTAATTTCCCTCATCATTTTCTATCACTCCCCATTCCCTGGTTTTTGTTTGTCCAAAAGACTTTGTGAGTCTGAAGTGAGGTGCTAAAAAATGAGTAACGAAGCGACGAAGGAAAAGGAAACAAAGAGTCAACCGTTATCTTTCTTAACAGTCAACGATCATATTTTGATCCGGTTGAACCATATGTAAAGGTTTGTTTTGTGGATTAATAGTAGCCGTAGATTTATCTATTGTGAGAGTAAATTTGGACCACCACTCAAAAAGTCTAAGTTAGCCAAACTGTGCTTTATACTCTATATAGGTATCTCCGGATCCTATTAGTACTCACGTCTGATTGTTGGATCAGAGGTTCGTATAATTATGGGTTTACGATTTTAGCCTTTGTCGAAAATCCACCATCTACAAAATGTTACAGATTGTGAAAATGACCATATTACCCTTATTGGAAAAAAGTGCAATAAATATTTTGGAGATTGTGAAAATGACCATACTACCCTTATCGGAAATTAGTTAAATAATTCTTACAAACTGTGAAAATGACCATATTACCCTTATTGGAAAAAAAAAGTGGAATAACTATTACGGAGACTGTGAAAATGACCATACTACCCTTATAGGAAATAAGTAAAGTAATTCTTACAGACTGTTAAAATGACCATATTACCCTTATTGGAAAAAAGTGCAATAAATATTTTGTGAAAATGACCATACTACCCTTATAGGAAATAAGTAAAGTAAATGTTACATACTGTGAAAATGACCATATTACCTTTATTGGAAAAAAGTGAAATAAATATTATGGAGACTGTGAAAATGACCATATTACCTTTATTGGAAAAAAGTGGGATAAAGACCATATTACCCTTATTGGAAAAAAGTGGGATAAATATTTTAAAGACAGTGAAAATGACCATACTACCCTTATCGGAAATAAGTAAAGTAAATGTTACAGACTTTGAAAATGACCATTTTACCCTTATTGGAAAAAAAGTGCAATAAATAATATGGAGACTGTGAAAATGACCATATTACCCTTATCGAAAATTAGTTAAGTAATTCTTACAGACAGTGAAAATGACCATATTACCCTTATTGGAAAAAAGTGCAATAAATATTATGGAGACTGTGAAAATGACCATACTACCCTTATAGGAAATAAATAAAGTAAATGTTACATACTGTGAAAATGACCATATTACCCTTATTGGAAAAAAGTGCAATAAATATTATGGAGACTGTGAAAATGACCATACTACCTTTATCGGAAATTAGTTAAGTAATTCTTACGGACTGTGAAAATGACCATATTACCCTTATTGGAAAAAAGTGGGATAAATATTTTAGAGACAGTGAAAATGACCATACTACCCTTATCGGAAATAAGTAAAGTAAATGTTACAGACCATGAAAATGACCATTTTACCCTTATTGGAAAAAAGTGAAATAAATATTATGGAGACTGTGAAAATGACCATACTACCGTTATCGGAAATTAGTTAAGTAATTCTTACAGACTGTGAAAATGACCATATTACCCTTATTGGAAAAAAAAAAGTGCAATAAATATTATGGAGACTGTAAAAATGACCATACTACCCTTATCAGAAATAAGTAAAGTAAATGTTACAAACTGTGAAAATGACCATATTACCCTTATTGAAAAAAAGTGTAATAAATATTATGGAGACTATGAAAATGACCATACTACCCTTATTGGAAATAAGTAAAGTAAAATCTAGAGAATGTGAAAATTACCATATTACCCTTATTGGAAAAATTGCAATAAATGTTATGGAGACTTATTGGTCATTTTCATAGTCTCCATAATATTTATTCACTTTTTTTCTTCCAATAAGGGTAATATGGTCATTTTCACCGTCTGTAAGAATTACTTTACCTATTTCTGATTAGGGTAGTATGGTCATTTTCACAGTCTCTGTAATATTTATTGCACATTTTTCCAATAAGGGTAATATAGTCATTTTCACAGTCTGTAACATTTACTTTACTTTTTTCCGATAAGGGTAGTATGGTCATTTTCATAGTCTCCATAATATTTATTCCATTTTTTTCCAATAAGGTAATATGGTCATTTTCACAGCCTGTAAGAATGACTTTACTTATTTCTGACAAGGGTAGTATGGTCATTTTCACAGTCTCCATAATATTTATTACACTTTTTTCCAATAAGGGTAATATGGTCATTTTCACAGTCTGTAACATTTACTTTATTTTTTTTCGATAAGGGTAATATGGTCATTTTCACATTCTCCATAATATTTATGAGACTTATTTCCCATAACGGTAATATGGTCATTTTCACAGTATGTAATATTTACTTTATTTATTTTCAATATGGGTAGTATGGTCATTTTCATACTCTCCATAATATTTATTGCACTTTTTTCCAATAAGGGTAATATGATCATTTTCACAGTTTGTAATATTTATTTTACTTTTTTCCGATAAGGGTAGTATGGTCATTTTCACAGTCTCCATAATATTTATGGCACTTATTTCCCATAAGGGTAATATGGTCATTTTCACAGTATGTAATATTTACTTTATTTATTTCCTATAACTGTAGTATGGTCATTTTCTTAGTCTCCATAATATTTATTGCACTTTTTTCCAATAAGGGTAATATGGTCATTTTCACAGTCTGTAATGTTTTTTTACTTATTTCCGATAAGGGTAGTATGGTCATTTCACAGTTTCCATAATATTTATTGCACTTTTTTCCAATAAGGATAATATGGTCATTTTCACAGTCTGTAACATTTATTTTACTTTCTTTTCCGATAAGGGTAGTATGGTAATTTTCACAGTCTCCATAATATTTTTTGCACTTTTTTTCCAATAAGGGTAATATGGTCATTTTCACAGTCTGTAACATTTACTTTACTTATTTTCGATAAGGGTAGTATGGTCATTTTCTTAGTCTCCATCATATTTATTGTACTTTTTTCCAATAAGGGTAATATGGTCATTTTCAAATTCTGGAATATTTAATTTACTTATTTTCGATATGGGTAGTATGGTCATTTTCACAGTCTCCATAATATTTATTGTTTTTTTTCCAATAAGGGTAGTATGGTAATTTTCACAGTCTCCATAATATTTATTGCACTTTTTTCCCATAAGGGTAATTTGGTCATTTTCACAGTCTGTAACATTAGACTTTACTTATTTCCGATAAGGGTAGTATGGTCATTTTCACAGTCTTCAAAATTTGTATTGCACTTATTCCGATAAGGGTAGTCTGGTCATTTTCACCGTCTTCGGAAGAAGCAGATATTTTGTTGTGGTTTTGTCGACAAAATCGAGAGAAAAAGGTTGGTATTTGTCCAAGTCATATTTTCTACAAAGTCATGACTTGTTGATTTGGTCTTGATCCTGTTTTCTAATATTAGGAAAATTAAAAATAAAAATAAAAAATTAATATTGATTTTTGGAAATTAAATAAAATTGTTATATTGTATAAATGAAAGTAGTGACAAGCAAAATCCTAAGTGTTACTAATTTGGGGTTGTTTTAGGTGTGGTGAAATTTATGGGTGGAATTATCATTTTAGATTATAATTGTGATTGTCTGTATAATTGGCAACAAATATTATTGTTACTAGTAAAAAAGTAAAATATTCATATTCATTATCACAAATACAAAATTTAATAACAGTTATAATTGTTGCAGGACTTATCACAGGTGTATCAGTGACTAAAAAAAAATTGTAACAGGTTACACTGTGAGAAAATCTTGGTTTTGGTGTAGTGTTGCTAACTAGGCGTCCGACCTAGTTTGTTGGATAAGACTTTATTGATCCTTGGACATTGGTCTTTGGTACCGTTCAAAAACTCTCTTCGTAGTTGGGTTCACGGATTCAATTCTGTAAACGTTCTAACAACGAGAGAGAGAGAGAGAGAGAGAGAGAGAGAGAGAGAACTCTAGGCACTTTCCTTGATTGAATTTTTACTCTTGGAGTTGTGTTGAGTTTGTCCATACAGATTGCCTAAGAAAAAAGTTGGCGGTGTATTTTGGTACCCCCAGTACTTTCTGAAAGATGGCAGCGTAGAATCGCAAAGCCTGTAAAAAAAATTCCGAACCACTTTATATAAAGATTCGGTGTTATGCTGGAGAAAAGCAATAGCTATCAATCTGCTTTTCTCATACGAATTTCATAGCAGTTTGGTATCATCACAGTTTTTATACAACTAAATTTATGAATAACATGAAAGGATCAGTTTGTTGAAAATAAGTTAATTTTGCGCCAAACACATCATGTATATTAGTTGCAATGTCCATAACCTAGAACCTCGCTGAACCAATTAAATAATATTTTTTTTAAAACATTATGACACTCAAAATACAAAATTATCAGCGTTCTTTTCTTTTGGAAAATTCTTGCGAGAAGATACATGGGACATTAAGCAAACTACCTCTAACAAATATTTTTTATATTTATACTTTTCAAAATATATATATATATATATATATATATATATATCTTACAAAAACAAATGGTTTTTGTCTGATCTAACGACTCTGCAAGAGTCTTCTCAAGCAATTGACGGTTCCGATTATTCATAAGGTGGAAAAGATAAATCGTGGTTAACAATGCACCCACCTTCTACGCCCCGATTGGACGTCTCAGATTCTACTTCTTCATGAGTTACCAAATTATTCAACTGAGTTATTACTCTCATCATTTAATCCCATGATTCTCATTCATTGGACTGTTACTCTTATCATTCAATTTCAAGACGTTTCTTTTCTTCTCATGAAACCGATCTCTTATAACCCTCGCGTCTAAGAGAAGCGAAGTGAAATGAACCATCCAACTGGATTTCCTCCATTTCCCGTCTCCCTCTATCTAGGAATTTTTAGGGATGAAAATTAGGGTTCTCCGTTTCACCTTAAATTTTATTTTTGATGTGCCCAGAGTAGAGACGGAATTCCTTTATCGTCATTTTGTACAATCCCAGGTATTAGTCTGTGTAATTTTGTTTCGTTTTTTAATTAACATTTTTGGTGATAATGTACACATGTTGTTTCTGTTTATTATCCTTTTTCTTTTCTTCATTTCTAAGGGGTTCCCTTGAATTTTACAGCAATATAATTTTCTGATATAATCATTTAAGTGATTAATTGGAAGTGAAATTTTAAGGAAATCAAGTAATAATATTGCTATGGGTCATCAGTAGAATTGATTTTATTGATCCATGTTTGATAATTCTGAATTACCGATTAACTTAAGCAGTTTTCCAATCGTGTGATTCTACCAAGCTTCAATTTTCGATGAACTCCCATTTAGTGATGAACTGTATGGTTAAATGCACCAAAGACAATGAACGGAGATAAAACGATGTAGTCTTCCTGAAGTGAGTATGTGATCATTTCGTTTTATTCCCAAAAATTTGTTGTTGCATATCAAGGCTCCTCTCTCCAGAAGTTTGCCGATGTGGTGGAAGATTTTCATTCAATAAATCATTGCAGTTTAATTGTTAATGAAAGTTGAGATGTTTAAACGTCACAAGATATAACAACTTAATTAGTATGTGCATGCATCTTAGTGGACCTCTTCTGCCTGAAGGGACATAAGTGGTTTAGATTGGATTATATATTTTGAGGGATTATAGAGAGTGATGTGGTACATAATTGCCGTCACTCCGAGCTCATTCAGGGGCATGCTTATCCAAGATATGTGAACAATTGAAAACAATCATAAGAGCTTTATTGTTGAAAGGATTATGATGCTTTGTGCACTAAATTCTTTTTTCATTTTAGGATTGCAGCTTTGTTAAAAATGCTGGGACTTGAGAAGATTTGTCCAAAATTTTACTTCTATGTATTTTGTCATACAAGCAAGTAGGGTGATGGCTAAGTTGGATATTTATACGAAATTCACAAACGATGTGGTTGTTGTTGTTGCTTTCCCATTGGTGATATCCTTTTTGAGGTGATCTTGATTCCTTCTTTAAACTCTTTCATTGTGTTTTCTTATCACGATCCTTATCTTTGTATTAAGAACTGGGATTTAGTAAATAAACTTGAGTACATCTTATGCAGATTTACTTTAAGGAAAATAACGTGTACAATGAGCAGTGGTACATTGTATGGATTATATATCCCTTCCTTCTGGCATGTCTTACCGTTCTCCGTTTTGCGAGTCATATGTGCACTTTGGGTACCATCTCAGATTTCAACAGGGTAAGTCCTTTTTTTCTGTAGATGCCAATATCTCCTTTGCTTACATTTAAAACATAACACCCTGCGTCCTATTCTTCTTTGCGGAACTGGATTTGACCGTAGCTCGGCACATAATTACAGTGGTGGGGTTAGTGAACTGGATTTGAACCATTCACAGCCGTATAGTTTCAACCCTGCCGTAAAATGGATGTTGAATGGACTCGATAATGAAGCTGGTATTTAGGAGGTGTTAGTTTCAATGTTTTAGAAATGAAGAACAATTTCATTACTAATCCACAAGTAAGCTACTAAAATCTATTATCAGTTTAGAGGCATAGCTAAGGTTGATTAAGTAGTCAAATAAATGGGTGCAAAAAAAAAAAAACTTTGTACAATAACACTGGATAACATAGGGTGACACTGTTTAGTATCGGGGACCCTTCATCAATATAGCCATAAATTAGTGAGGCTGTTTTGTGCTTTTTGTGCCCACACGGGACAACATAGGTTCTTAACAGTTTTTGATATTAGTAAATAAATGCACAATTTTTATTTTTGTGTAGGTTTGTTACATCAAAGATAACTTGTTGTGCTCAAGATCCGTCTAATGGAATAAGTCTTTGAACAGTTGCAACAAACCATTGCTTTGACTGAGATGTAAGTGCGTTAAGTTACAGTATTGTGATTTTATGTGGAAGCTCTTTTTTTTTTTTTTTTTTTTTTTTGTATCAGCAGAGTTAACTGAACTGCTTTCTACTTTCCCCCAGTGTTTGGACTAAATAAGTGAGAGTATGCGACTAAGGTTTTAGTTAGTATTGAAAAAATCATACCAAACTAGATAATCTTAATCACCTATAACTTCGTGAGAGTATGGAACTACGTATCTAACTGGTCAGTTATGTGACCATGAAGGATACCTTTTTTGTTTATCTTTTTGCACCTTAAGGGTATATTAGTTTGAGACTAAATTTTTTGTGACCCTATTATAATCAGATGATGTTGGTGTTGTGTAATTTTTTGTATGCTTTGTACACAAAAGCTCCCTAGGTACAAGGGATCCACGAGCTTACTTTGCAGCACATTGGGTTGGCATGTATTGTGGTCGAACGTACAAGAATGCATTTTCTTGAACATCAGGAGAAAGTACTATTTGTCCACCAGATTGTTGCTTCTCCACCTTTTTCCCCCACAGATTTTGCACATGTCATTTATTTTCCAGTGGTAGAAATCAATTAGATTACTGAGTGTTATTACAATCTGTAATTTTCAGGGAGACATTAAACTTTCAGATGGTGAATGCACTGTTAAAGCACCATCCTTTCTTTCCATTCACATGGTGATTAAAGTAGACATGTTGCTGCCAGACTCGGATTTCCATCATTTCTTTCTTGAGGTGGACATATTTACATGAGATGAGACACTACGGAAGAAGTCTACAGAAAACCTATAAGGCCGCCACAACATTTCTCCTCAAACACAAGTAACTTGAGTGGTGTTTTCTTTTCTTAGGATAGATGAAGTTTTTTTTTGGGAAAGTGACTGTTGTTGGTCTTAAAGAGTTGAAGATTTTCGACTTATTTATGTCATCAAGTTTAAACAATAATTGATGAATAGTCTGAATTTAACTAGCACACTTACAAATTGTCCAGACTTGCACTTTTTGTCCCGTTGTAGGAATGGGTATTCTTTAATTGTAATTTTGTTATTAATACAAAAAATTGAATACAAATGGACCGAAGAATCAGTCTTACGGACCAAAAAAAACTTTGAATAGTCACCACCATATGCAGTACCAATCCAAACCCGGGCCGTTACGGCACGGGTCATACACTAGTATATTAGAAAAACAAATGGTTTTTTGCCAACTCACAGTTCTGCATGTGTCTTTCAAATCCATCAATGGCTCCCATTGCTCCCAAAATGCAAAAACGTGCACGAGATAAATTGTGGCTTAAAATGCTTCTCACTTGTATGCTTTGATCCAACGTCCGAAATTCACGTATATTGGTTTTCCTTCAGCTAATTCTATAATTCAACACTCTAATTTAACTCTGTTGTAATTGTTCTTCCATTACACCCGACGAAGAATCCTAATCAAAGTCATTTACTTAAGAAGAGTATGTCTTACCACTTCCTTACTTAAGAAGAGTATATCTTTTTCTTGTTCTTCCGATCTTCTCCATTTTCCTCCTTTTATTTTTCTTCTGATGAATTGTTAATCTTCCCCTTGATGTTCTCGAGAAAAAGGTAATGATCTGGAAGTAATTCTAAATAATCATGTGAATGATGATTCTTATGTATCAATCAGTTTTCAATATTTCCATATCGTCTTATTTGATAATCCAATAATCATTTACTAGATTTCTTCTGTTTCTGATAATCTCAGCTTTACTAATCTTTAACGGTTTTCTGACAATTGACCTAACACTATATCTTCTTAAATTTATCCCCATATTCCAGTCATGCCATGAAGTAGGAGGACCCATTTTCCCTTTCATCTCACTACCGGAGGATAAACCAGAAACAATAGATTTCCAATATGAAAATCATTGTAAAACTACTTCTGTTAGCCATTAGATTGACCTGGTATAATCGTTAACAAGCATTATCTCCAAAAATCTTTCCACTAGTCACTTAAACGAAATAAAACAAATCCATCAATAAGGAAAAACACGTCAATTTGAAAGGATGTCAACAAAATAATAAAGAAATTTGAAAGAGACTAGAATCAACTCATCGAAAGGTATACCATCAAAAACAGTTTGGTTGATAATTAACATACACCAAAAATGAAAACAAAACATAATAACAACTCAATGCAATTGAAGGAAAATTGTACAAAAATTAAAAAATGAGAGCTCAGAAAGGAGGAGATTAATAATATATATATAAAAAGACATTGAAAGATAAAAGACTTACAGAGTTTGCATTAGAAGAAGATGGGGAGTAGAGTAATAATAATCAAATTGACATGTAAAGCAGAAGGGAAGCTAGCCAAGTAACCGATTTAACACCTAGTTATTCGCAAAGCCTCCTTCTCCTCCCTTAATTTGATGGAAATATAATGATGTCCACGAAAGTTTCGAGGTAATGGGAAGCATTGTTGAAATTAGGAAGGGGGTCAAGCATAATAATTTAAAGTAACAAAACCAATCCCTACACTCCCTCAAAATCCCCAAGATTCAAAATACACTCAACTTCCCCCAACTCACCCGAGGACTAACCCCATGTTAGAGTAACAAAAACAAGTTCGATCCGCGGGGAGGGGTATGAGTTATTAATTATATTTGAAATCTTATGTAACATGGGGTTTTTGTTGTTCTTTGAAAGTAAATTAAACTCAAAACTAAAGTTGAAAGTGTTTAAGAAAATATCATATGAGAAAGCTGGTTAAGAAATTCATCGTCCATCGATACTTAATAAAACACCAATATCATCATCACTCTCTCATGTTACCAATAACCTAAAGTATCCCCAAGCGATGTAATACTTCGTTACACCTCCACATTTCAACACATATTGCAATCGCTATGTCCGAATTCTTTTCCACCAAATAACCAAGTGCTCGCTGCTAAGAGATTCAACTTGAAAAAAACATTACTATATGTAGGACGATTTATTCATAGGCAATAATACAAACACAATCGTGACATATTCAACCTATGCCAAGTTTTGGTTATGACTTCCTTCACGATTCGCACCATTAGTGATCATAAAATACTACTAGTTATTAGGTTTCTTGATAAAATTACCTAAGACTCCTAATTAGCTATATACAAGTTATTGAGATATTAAATTTGCAACCTAAATATACAAATCAGCTAATCATATTATTCAAACACAATCAAATAATTATTGTGCGCGGTGAAACTTGAACAATAGGAGATAGAGTGAATAACGATAATAATGCACCAAAAGAATAACATGTTCATAACTTAAGATTATAAGAAAGTCATAGTTCATCATGGATTTCTTGAAATCCATGAAAATATCTATGCTTATATGACAGGAGGGTTTTTTGTTTCACCCAGCGGACAGGATACATTGGCTTTTTCCAACTAGCGGCTGTGATCTTCTTTTCCCTCCCAGTGTGATTTTCTAGATTTAATCCAACGTTCGTCCACCATCATGTCCCACGTGGGCGTAATAATTACACTACTCTTCCACGCACACCTCTTTATTTCCAACGGGCGAAGAACCCTAACAGACGATACTTTGTTATTAATTTCTCATCTTAATTTTTGCACTTAAACCCTTCAAGAAAAAAAACGGTAGCTGATTTTTTCATACAAATTGTCTGATCCGGTTCGAATAGATCATCAATTCAACCCCTTCAACATGTATGTTCCTTATCTCTGCAGATTCAGTCTTTCCCCTAACCCTAAAATAATTTGAGATTTTCTTTGCATGAGTAGATTTCTCGATTTCTCGATTTTCTGCTTTGCACAGCTGAGTTGTAAACCTAATGTTGATGTGGGAGTTTTAGTTTTATCATTCAACCGTTTTGTTATTTGATTGCTTAATCTTGATAGTGTTTGCTTCATAGCTAATGTCCAGTAATCCTTAAATTTTTGCTGGCGTAATCTGATAATGTTTGATTAATTGGTCATTTCACTTTTAACTGTGTTTTTGGTTAAACAAATACCTGACAGTAGCTATGCAATAAAAATGATGTTCTGAACATGGTAAAATAAAATCGCACACCTTTTGCTGATTTTTTCATGTTGCTTTGGTAGTAATTAGGTTGTTTCTAATGAAGTTTGTTTGGTCAGGATTCCTGATCGAATCACATATATTATTTCCAGTTTGATTCTTATGATTTCAGCCGAAACAGAACTTCTGAGTTTGGATTTTTTTTTATGATTTACCTAATCTATCATTGTTTACCTAAATTTATATGTATAACTTGATAATGTACCCATATCGTGTCCGCTTAAAGAATTCTAATTATTTTTTGTTTTGTTTATTGAGCATAGTTTCAAAAGGCTCGAAATTGCATCTGAGGCGTCGTTCAGGCCACAGCTTCAAGAGTTTACGAGCCTCGACATCAATCATACGTTCCTTGATGATCTAGCTAACAAAAGGTACTTAAGTGTTGGTTGATGTTAGTGGTAACTAGTATCCTCTGACTAATGGTATAAATTTAGACTTGCCTCATGTAGCAGTAGATGCACAATCATATAGGTACCATTTTCATTTTCACATGATAGATTGTAAACAACAAAACACAAAACCTTAAGAAAATGTCGGATAGATTAATGTACAGAAATATAGTCTTCTCCATCAGAGATATTCGATGGACTGGAGGTCAACCTAACTTGCATGTTTCTGAAAATTAAACATCTGTGGGGCTCCTACAATTATTTACCAAAATTTGTATGTGTAATTTAAACATTTATACTAACCATCTGTGAGGGTCACCTTTTAAAATTAACATGTGCCTCTAAAAGCAAAGGTCATTTTAGTTAGATGTGTTTCATTCCCTTACTGACAAAACTATCTAATGTCGAAGATTTGCATTTCTAAACAAAAGATTTCCATTTGTCAGACCAAGTAATAAATAGTTTCGCATACGTGGTGGTAGTAGTCTTCAGTTAAAATAATGGAATATTTGGATCCCATTGTTCTTTAGTAGTATTGTTTACACTTACCAGTTTACACACAGTTACTTTGTGCGCATTTTAACTATTTTGGTTCACCTTCCTCGAAAAATGGAACTGTATGAAGTAGGGGTTCCATGCGTGTTACGTACTGCTTTTCTCAAACTGAAACTATAGAAATTGAATTCTTATTATGTTTGACCATTTTCCTAAGGCACGAATCAGAAAATATGTTAGATCTGTTGCCACAATCTATATAAGCCTAAGCCTAGCGATTAGTCGAAACAACTAGACAATAAAATCCTGAATCATGCCTAACAAGACCTTATATAATGGTTAGTATCAAAAAGGTCCCGTAAAGTTACGGTCTTGGATGCTGAAAATGCATCTCAAATGTATTTTACAGGTATAGTAAGTACGAAAAGTTATGTCTTATAAACACTTTTGGGTTCCAAACCTTTTTAATGCAGATGTGGTTGGGTTTTTAAAAACCATTACCAACATCCAGGTGCTTTAGAGGGCTGGTGGGAAATCCGAATGTGCAAGATCACGCTTGAGAATGTTAGGTATGCACAGTTTACTGTTAACATCGCTTAGTTTCTCATCTTACTATCCGTTTGTCCATATATGTAATCGAGCGGTAATTTCTTGAGTCAGGGGCTCAACAATGAACATGCTCTGAGGGGTTCTGTCGCTAATCAAGTTTGGAATAAACCCAATTGATTCCAAACTCCATTCCATATCCAGTTTTGGTTGCTGTTTGCTCCATTTTTGAGAAGAATTACCAAGGTATAATCAATGGCACGTCAAACTTGCTTTGTTCCATATTTTTATTGTTGTTAACCTGTGCAACTTAAAAGAAATTTCTAACCCCTCTTCACGCTAATTCTGGGGAAATTACCGTGTTGTAAACAAACGCCACCAAGGCCTACAACAATGTAGACAGACCTGAAATCGTTGAAATAAGGTAATTCGCTTACTTTCTAATAAGTTCACCACATTGTCCAAATATTTCTACATTTTCTCTTCGCCATTAACTTTGTTTGGATCCCCGCCTAATATGATTCTATTGTATGCAGCTGCCCTTATTGAGACCATCCCGCCATATGATAATGCCAGCTAAGAAAGGCTAAGCAGCTATACATATTTTCGATCCTGAGTCCCTGATAACATGAAAACAATATCTAAGCTCGTCTCTGCCAAATGGGGTCCATTCTGCCAGGTCGGTTTTCAATCCCTATAAAAAAAAAGTTGTTTTGGGTTGTTGCGGATCCCAATTTTTTCCGGAAAATTAACTCTAAGTATTTTAGTCACCTAGCTCTTCAATATTGTGCAGTTATCATTTTCTCATCCATGCAAGAAGCCATATATGTAACTCTTTATATGCAGGCAGCTAATGTCATCTCTCTGCAGTTAACATTTTCAACATTTGGTGATATGTTAAGAATGATAGCATTTAGTAGGTTGGAGTTTAATAAAAGGAATGGCTTAATTGGGATTGTTATACTTCCATTTGTTGTTTTAGATATAGTCCTCTGTTGAAGCGGTGTCTAATGTCAGTTATCAAAAATGTATCTCATTTATCATTTTAGTTAAATTTTAACTGAATTGTTTGTGGTCTGACTTTGGTTTGTTAATCAATATCCTGACCATGTCCGGTAGTAACTCCACATTTCTATGCACTTTACTGTATGCTTTATTCACATTATGTGCACCGATTTCATAGAACTCTGTGTACCTATTGATTTTACTCTATAAAGAGAAAGCAATCAGTTGTTTTTTTTATGCATTTTACTGAACTTTTGATAATTTCTCAATGGACTCTTTATTCACATTCTAGGTCAGAATATGGACATGCCAACAAGCTTTGCTCAGGTCAGAATCTGGAGAAACCAACAAGCTGTCATTCAAACTCCCAGCTGAATGAGGTAAGTCGTATAAAGACGTAGTCTTGTGGTATGTCGAGGGATAGAATTTTATTATGATACTTTTATTTAAAAATCTCAGTGTGAATTATTAATTAGTTGTTATCTTACCAGGGTAGACAAACAGCCCCACACTATACTCAGAGTCATGGGAAGCTTCATCAACTTCCGTTGTCATTTATAGGTATCATTCCCGTGGTCACGACCTTTTAGTGGCACCAAACATCATCATTGGTAAATCCTATTCTCATTTTCATGTTCCGGGGGCTTAACCCCCACAGAAAGATACCACAATTTTTTTGTGGTATTATTTCATTTTAGAAAGATGGTATATAATCATGATCAGTGAATTATATTTTTCGATGTAATTCAGGCCAAATTACAGCCGCCAATGTTGTATGTCAAAAGTGCTTTTCGGAAAAGAAACTTTGATATTAATGTCCACTTTAATTTTAAAATTTACATATCAAGGATTTTGGAGGTGTTTTGATATCTTCTAGTGGTAAATTACTTTATTTATCCAACTTATAATTTGTGTTGTTTCTCAATATGGGGTCTGCTCAAAATCCACATCAAGTGGATACTTTATTTCTTCCTTTGGTTTTCAACCGGAATGTATAGAGATGTCAGGTTCTACAGAAATGTTAGGTTCTCCTGAAATTATAAAATAGTAATAATTTATAAAACTACATGCGAACAGACACAGTGCATTTGCCTGTGAAATAGTCTGTGTCGAATCCTAATTAAACGTACCATGAAGACTAGATTTCAGAAAATCCAAATATTATAATCGAAAACGGGCGAGTAACTAATCGATATATACCTTTCTGTTATAAATGTGTAATTATGTTAAGAATATCTAGGGTAAATCTCGTTTATTACTGGGATGCCCTTGTGTCTACCCCTATAAATAGAGGCTTTAATGTTTGTCTATTGTACTAATGAATACAATTTCTCCCTTCTTCTTCCCCTCTACTTTGTGTCTTCTTCTCCTCTTATTTCGTATTACAACACGTCATCAGCAACGTAGCTCTAGTCACTAAGCTAAGCCATTAATAATGATTGATTTTCAATTATTTTGTTTTTATAGTATCTTAACGAAAACCCTAGTTCTATTTATTTTTTATAAGGGGTTTAGTTATTTTTCCTTTGTGCAAAAATGGATACATCTTGATACATGGATGGACTTGTTTCGACTGTTTTTTCATGTATATATAAATTATATGTTATTACATGATCTGTTCGTATTGGTTTATGCCTTAAGCTAATGCTTATATATGTCCTTTCTTTCTGTAGATCGATTATTGGGTTGGACAAGTACCTATATGCGTAAGGCACCTTGCATTGTACACCTTGCACTGCATGCGTAAGGCACCACTGCCGATGAGGACCGAAGGTGCTAATGCATATACACGGCATAACTACAGTAAAAGCTTATAAAACTTTTTATTTACTTATATATAGTATCTTAATACCGTCACCAATTCTGTGATAAGATTTTTTTTTTTATCACGGAAATTACTCGTAATTGATGTTTTTCTTTTTGTGTAAACATCCGTGTATTCTTCTACCATGGATTTTATATATTTTTGCAACCCAACAACGAGAGGTTTTCTCGAAGTTATTTTTCGGGTTCAATTAAAATCCTATAGTTTCAATTCCTTTCATGAAACTATAATCACCAAAAATTGGTGTCATCGCGGTTTAGTTACCTTTACGGTAATTAATCATATGCATGGTTGAAAAACCTACGGCCAATTAATTTTGGTATCTTCGTCTATTTTATGAAGATCATATGATTTTTATTTCTTATTTATTTATTTTTAAGAAACCATCTATCAACTACGAAGTGGATTTTTCCTATGCGATGACTAAGTCGACTTTTTTTTTTTATTTTGGTCGATGCAATTTTGGTGTATTATACTAACCGATATTGGTTTTCTCCATCAATTCAATGAAGGAGATGTTAAAATTGGCATTCTAAGAAATTATAGCAAGTTTGACGATAATCGTATAAACAAACCTTTATCAATCATGGTTTTATTTTTCTACTAATAAACCATTGTTTTCCATTTCTTACGGGAAACCATGGATTCCTTAACAACAAAAATGATCTCTTTATCTTCTTAAAAAGAATCATATAAGCCAATTGATTTGGATTTTCCCTATCGATCCTAAATGGATATATAAAATATCGTTATTATGATATTTTCAATTGCTAACGCTGACAATACACAAAATTGTTGCATTCTCGAGGGATATTGAGAAATTTTTATCTTTCCTCACCGTAATAATCTCCAATATTTGGACCGTTCCACTTGTAGTTGGAATTAATACAGTTTGACACAAAAGATCAAAGGGTGTGCACCCAGCTTGTTAGCCTATCTCATTAGTCTTTGTAATGACTATATTGATCTTAAAATTAATTTATTTTGATGAAATAAAGTGTCCATAATTTCATTCTTAGGTAAATGGATATCTCGTCGACCTTATAGGTCACTGGAGATTTGGATTTTTGGTTGCATATTTTTTTATGCTTTTCAAAAATAAAATCCATGGTTGATGTTCAATTTTGTATGTCAAGTAGACTGCAATACTATTTTATTTTTGGACAATTTTTTTTATGGCTCTTGAAGTCAATATCATCGTCCATAAATTATTATGAGTATATGTCCTTGAGTAAATCAGATAATACTTTACGATTTTTTTTCGTATATGAGACGAAAATATTTCCGCCATAATCAGGGGGAGACTATACACCACTAGAAGTTGGTGTTCATTAACTTAAGCGTTATATCAATTTTTCTCCCATCACGATCAAATCGATGAAGACTGTCATTATATGATTGGCGTGAAATTTCGCATTTTGCTTTTACATAAGCTTTTACCTCTTAAGAGGAAATCCATCCACATGTAACAGATAAGTAGCATTATATAAGAGGCTACAAGTAATTCTCCAATTGAGTCTACCAAATTATGATTCACGTTCTCAAATTTAATATCTTGTCACTTGATAATGATGAGATTATAATGCCCGCGGGCGCTGGTACCAGTTGATTGAATTTTTTATTTTTTTTCAAGATAGGCATACACTGGAAAATTTTGTGGGATCGTGAAAAGTTAAATATGGTCGAATATTCATTTAAAGTAGCTACTGAAATAAATGATGGTGGTTTTGAACCCCTCTGCAGAGAAATATCGAAATATGTGATTGGTTGGCATACAATCCAAGTTAGGTTGGATTAGTTTCTCTATTGATGCAATTTTGGATCCAAGACTTATCAACTTAAAATTTCCAAGCCTATTACTTACAGGTTGGTGTAGTCATAATGTGTTATAGGAGAAATAAGTTTGTTTTATAAACGATTTGAGGGTTTCTTTTCTGCTCAAACGCGAGGATTGATTCAATAAATTTTTGTTCCCTATGTATGATGTATTTGGCATGGTAGTGAAGGACTCATATTGCATTTACACAAGAAATGTGATTGGGAACATATTCAAATTTGTAATCCTTGTAGGATTCAAATTATATTCAGACAGCCACCTGACTCGATTGTGTTAGGTTATAACAATCCTTTATGTGTTTTTAGAAATTTGGCATAAAACCAAAAATCCGGATTAGTTAGTTGATGATTTCAACCTTATAGGTCTCTTGAGGAGTCCTTAAAAACACTAAAATCCACGTTTTGATAGCATAAATTCTATTATTTTTCTTTCTTAAATCTGCAATTAGAATTATGCTAGCTTAAACTCGTCTTTGAGATAGACTAGAGTTATGATTTTGATGCTCATTTTCTGGAATACTCATATAGCTGATTTAGCATCCATAAATCTTCAAAAGTTGTACTCTTTTTTCCTTCGTTTCAGGTTTTGTCCCATGTGGTTTCCTAATAAGGTTTTAACGAAGCAACATGACATTTATTTTAATTTTTCAACATGTTGATATTGTACTCTTTTTCCTTAGCCCGTATATTTTTTCCCATTGGGTTTTTAATGGCAAGGTTTTAATGAGACAAATTATTTAACATGGTGGTTATCCAAAGGGGAGTAATATCAAATTTTGGTTATTTGGTGGATTCCCACCATTATCTAGGTCATTTTGTTAGACCACAGTCTCCTGTGAATTTTGATATTATTCTAATCCATATATGGTATGATCACAACTTTTGTTCACCTATGCAACTGTAACTATATATTGGCACCTTATTGAAGAAACTACATCAACAACATATGCAAATCATCTCTGAAGAAAGCAATCCAAGACACAAGTTCTCAATGCATTTAGAAAAGCTTGAAGATTCGAGTACACTACTATTAGAAGACAATACTGCTTGTGCAACAAAAAGAAAACTTCATCAACTATCCGACATCTTCATGAAAGCACAATAATCTTCGGCATCCCAGAAATTCGTTCACTGAAATTGGAAAGTTTCGACTCAAAGATTTGCAAGACAAGAATTTACTGAAGTACTCATTAGGGGGAGCATCGTATTAAAAGGTATTTTACTGGACTATCACGTTGTCCTCTTTTTCCTTCATCAAGGTTTTTCCCACTAGGTTTTCCTTGTCAAGGTTTTAATGACGCAACATTTGTGTGTCCAAATTTTATCTAAGTTTTCTCAATTGTACTATTTTCCTTTCGTTCAGGTTTTGTCCTTTTGGAATTTCCTGACAAGGTTTTAACGAGACAATTAGTTTATACACAATGTCATCAGGGGGAGTGTTATAAACGTGTAATTATATTAAGAATATCTAGGATAAGTCTCGTTTATTACTGGGATGCCCTTGTGTCTAGACCTATAAATAAAGGCTTTAATGTTTGTCTATTGTACTAATGAATACAATTTCTCCCTTCTTCTTCCCCTCTACTTTGTGTCTTCTTCTTCTCTTATTCCATATTACAACACTTTCGATATTGAACAAGTGAATGGACCACAAATCCCACCCACCACCACTTCCACGTTCGAATACAAAACATTAAGGAGAAGTCAAACTCCTCTTAAAAACTATTCAGCGCCCCATCTTAGAACAGTGTGAAATAGCCCGTGTCATTACAGCATGGGTCATTCCCTAGTATATATATAAGAAAACAAACCCTAATAATCGTGATGATCAATCGGAATTCTGATGTAGTTTTTACAGTGGTAAATAAGGGTTTGATCCTCGGACTTGTGAAGTTGATTTTAGACTTAAATTATAAAATTAATCTAGTGAATAAAACAAAGGATGATGACAATATTGAGAGATTAATGGGAATCAGGATTTCACCAAACTCTAATTCTATGGTTCAATATTAATTCTTAGACAATTATAACTCCAAAAACAATAATTATTGACTCTTAATCTTTGCCAGGGTAGATTTTATAAACAATCTTATTATAGGGGCGACATGGTTTATTAGAGTGGCGGCATTCTAATAGGACAAAAAGGGTCATTACATGATCATTCAAGGTGCCCCTTATAATTAAAAAAACTGGAAATGAAAATTTAACCCTCATTATTGATAACCTAGTTTAGTGATGATAATCAAGTTTAGTGTTAATGATTAATTTCACTTATATTAACTCAAAATCAAAACAAAATCAGATTTTTAGAGTTAAAAAAAAAGTTCATTGGAGAAGAAAAAGAAAAACTTTTGTGATATTTGTGAAACCCTAGATTTTGATTCACTCAACCAAAATGAGTGATTCCAGTGACCCGGTATACTTATTAGTCCCCATTAGCTTTTTCTCGCTCAAAATTATCTAAAGTACATAACAAAATCAAAACTTTTAAATTTTCAGAAGAACTTACGGTTGCAATTGTGCTCGTGACCAACCGTAACTCTTAGTTACGGTTCGTAAGTTATCGAATACCAACCGTAACTGGTTAAATTTGGACAACAACCGTAACTAAATTACGATTGGTAACTAATGAATCGAGATCAACCGTAACTACCCTACGGTTGCTAACAGTGATGCAATTACAAACTGTAAAAAGAAAATGAAAGTTACAGGACAAATTACGGTTGGTAACTTAAGTAACGATACCAACCGTAAGCTATTTACGGTTGCAAAAAAAAAAAACGTAACTGAACATTGTATATCAAAATCAAGAACTTACGGTTGGTATTTGAGTTGCAATAAACCGTAACATCAACCAAATCTATAGTTATGGTTCCAATTGGAGTTATTACCAACCGTAACTCACATTCAACACAGAAATTTTAATTTTGATCCAAAATCCTAATTTTTGATATAAAACTAACTTAAATCCAGCACAATAAACTAAACCCTAACTGGGTTTTTCCAAACGTTTTTCAAATCGCAGATTAATCAAAGACAATGAAATTTTCAGTTTTAATGGAGGTTACGGTTGATGGAGGAGAAGAGAAGATAAAGAAGAAGATGAAAAAAAAAACTGATTTGATTTTGGTTGTTTAAGGTGAAAAGGATAATCTAGACAATTTACATCCTCTTTAGGACATCCCCTAACCATGCCGCCCCTCTAATAAACCATGCCGCCCCTATAATAAGCTTGTTTATAAAACATTAATTGTAAATGGTATGCATGGGTTATCAAAACACTAAATCTAAGCATAACCCATCAAACTAAATGACAACTAATTAATTTAAAATCATAATTCAATTTATATTAATGCAAAAGTCATAAAAAGAATTAAATAGAGTTACCACAGTGATGAGAATTGGCTTCCTCCATCATCCCAGTATTGGGGTCTAGCTCCTCGCGCTCAAAACATACTCAAAAGATTGATTCATGGCTCAAAAAGGTGTTTTATTGAAGAATAATATGAGAAAAGAATAAAACAGTTACAGAAAGCCTTTTTTGCATAGAGGTTGAGAATAGTCGCTGAAAGACTTTTGCCACTAAGAGAACAACGATACTAAACTTTTGCTGTTGAATATACGACTGTCCTTCTGCGTCAACTGTTCTTCTTCGCCTTCTTCCTTTTGAAACTTGCAAAACTCGTCTGCACTTCTTGTTCTTCGACTCTGAGCTCGACCCAACCTCCAAAACTACTCGAAAACCCCTTATAAGACTCGTATCTTCTTATTTATACCTAACAGGCTGAATAAATCTCGAGAAATTCTCTACCTTTCCTTCACGGCAAGTTACGGAAATATATTGATCTTTATTTCCTGTTTTTCTTCTCCACGCCTCTGCTGAGTTGTAAACTTCCTAGAATATCTAAAAGGATTATAATCTCTCCAAAACTGCACTCAACTTCCAAAATTAACCAAGAAAATGCCGAGAATAACTCAACTGCCCTGTTTCGAGAATTAAACGAGTTTTTTTTTTTTTTTTTTTTTTACGATTCCAACCCATGTAGCTAGCCTGTTTAATCATGAAAGGCCAGACCCAGTACAATCCAACAGTTTAATCCGACTAAAACTCATTTCAATCTTCATCGGGAAGTAACGCAGATGACAGCTGCAGTTTCCCGCCAAACTTTCTCTTCTCTGTTTCGCTTCCAATGAATCGTTCCAGCCAATTTCCGTTCAATCCAATGTCCATACCAGGCCTTTTTAGGCCTATGAAAGATACCCATCCAATCTTAGCACTTTAGTCTCAGTAGAACACCATTAGTTATCAAACCCTAATTCTGTCCCATCTTTTCCCGCCAAAACTCAAATTCAAATGAGGAAGATGACTGCCCCTTATCCAAATCCGGTGTTCCTTTAGCAATTTGGGGTACATTTAACAATTTCTGGGGTGCGAATAGAAATTTATGGGGTACAAAGATAAATTTTGGGCTGTAAATAGTGAAAACTCATGGTTGCCTTTATCAACTCCTCCGGGTGCCTTTAACACTTTTATGGGGTGCCTTTAGTAATTCCTCCGGAGGGTGCAAACATCTCTTTTCGAGCAACTTTTTCCACAAAAGCTTATTTCTCCAAAAACACCTACAAAGACATAAAAAGCCATAATAAATACAAAATTGAGCACTAACAATGCACATAATTGAGATCAAAATAGACACATAAATGCGTCTATCAAATTCCAAGCCCTAACTTCTTGTCTTCCTTGTTGTATGTATTTTAAGCTCCCTTATAAGTGTTTAAATTTTTTTCTTATATAGTGCTCATGAAACTAGGTCTTTAGAATCCTTTTGGGCCCTCAAAGTAGAG
The DNA here is from genome assembly GCA_023529315.1 of Papaver bracteatum. Classification (NCBI taxonomy): domain Eukaryota; kingdom Viridiplantae; phylum Streptophyta; class Magnoliopsida; order Ranunculales; family Papaveraceae; genus Papaver; species Papaver bracteatum. The sequence continues at coordinate 411,560 of JAJJWX010001032.1, forward strand.
GCAAAATGCGTCAAAGGTATCCCAGGAAGTTGTCGGGTTCGGATGACATGTACACGAACTTCCTTAACCGAACTTGATAAGTGATTTTTGCTCTAGGTAAGTGTCATGTTCGGTTCACATGATGTGAGGAGTCGTCAGTCGAAATTTTTCCTAAACCCACTTCGTTTTTCATATAAAATTTTACTCCAAGTTCGACTTACTTCATCGTTTTAATTATTAGTCGAACATCTCTTTGTAACTTTTATCCAAAACTTGTTCTTAAGTTCGGCTAAGAACATTGAAACATCTCCTGGCCGAACATTTCTCTGTAACTTTTCGGAAAACTTGATTTTTAGGCTCCAGGTTCGACTGACTTGAGGTGATGAGTTGTCAACCGAACATCTCTCTGTAGACCCAAGTTTTTCAAGATTGTTTTGCCCATAACTTCTTCATACGAACTCGGAGTAACCTCATTCCTTTTGTGTTGGCTTCGTATCTCAATTCTGTACAAGATGATGAGAAGAAATTTTATATTTGAATGAGTTCATTTGGTCCTTGTCGATGTCTTTACTTATAATGCTATACTTCCTTGTTCATTTCATGTCGTAGTGAACTCTTTTCTTCTTCTTTGGTTGAGACAACTCCAAAACACCTAAGAAACTCAAAAACAAACAAAACCAAAGCATAATGATATAAAAATTAACAAGAAAATAATGAATTAGAGTACCAAACTAGTGCACATAATGCACCTATCAGGTGGCTTGGGGTGCCACAGCTAATCCCAAATTTCTAAAACTTACCCATATATTTCAAGTGTACTTTTTAAGAAAAGTTTGTTGCTCCCGATTTAACACTTAGAAAAGAAAAAAGGAACCCAAAAAACTCTTCAATAGCCTCCATCTATTTGCTCAGATTTAGTCCTTTTTGGACTAGATCTGAGCAAAGAATTTGTTTTATTTTCATTGTTACTAGTTTTTGATGTAAGATTTTAATTTTTTTATGATTTTGATGTCGTTTGACATTTTTCTTCGCTTTTGTGCGATTATGTCGTCATTTTTATGGAGATTCTATCTTTGTTTCCAAGGTGATTATTTCTAGGTATTTTGGTTGGTATGTGGTTTGTTATTTTGGATTATTCAAGAATATCGATGATTCAACTCGACGGCGCTACGATTTCACCTTCAACCCAAGAGATTTAGGGTATCCGGGTGCGTCTCAAACAATGGTTAGAGAAAATTACTTCTCTATTTCAGAAGCATCTCTTTTTGAAGAAGAAAACTATCTTAAATGGTCGGATTTTATTCCGGTTTATATCATCCTTCTTCCTCCCTACAAAAATTGGATACTATTGCAGTTCATCGATCTTTCTCTTCGCGATTTATTCATAATTGTATCTTTATTTGTATTTGTATTTGTATTTTGATTTCTTTTTTCTTGTTTAATGATGTTCTTGATTATCTTGTGAACATCCATGTAACCTCTATTTTACCATGAAAAAAAAAGTGTTTTCAATCATGCCATGCTTCCGCCTAATCATCTTTGATCATACACACCATAAGCGGACGAACAACATTGTCCAGATGAGCAAATAAGTGCTTGGAACAAAAGTTTCCGAACAACTTGAGGTTGAAATTTGTCATTATTGAACTTCCCGGACTCTCGAATAATCACACATACTGACGTTCCCTATGTTTATTTTTCATGGATTTCGCATTAATATATTTCATGGATGTTAGGAATTAAAAATTGATAGAATCCGATCAAATGGACTTTCAATTCATCACTTTCTCATTTAAAAATGTCAAATAATCTATTCTTTCACCGAGGAAATTTGAAGGGAAAAAAAATTAAGCTGGAAAAGAACCTTCCATAGTTATCCTAAAGTACTATCTAAAAAATTACGGCACAAACTGACATGAATTAGAAGAGAATTTAAAAAAAAAAAAAAAAAGGTAGAATACTCGAAAATTGGTTTCAGTTGATCTACAACCAATTTGGACAACTGCGTGCAGTTTCGTGTTGTGTTACCACGACAATTAACGACCAAAATCGAGAAAATTAAGAGAAATATGGTAAGAACCAGCCTGAGAAGGGGAGGAAGAAAACAAGTTCTATTTCATTTCTTGCCGTCACCATGAGTTCTTCTTACACATTTATTGGATAACCCTAACCAAAATCAACTAACCACGACTGGACACGTGTCGTGATCATAACGACTATCCTAAACAGCTATCAAACTATTACCACGGCACCCACCAGTTAATCTAGGGGCACTCTGAATACATACTTATGCAGACACATGACAATACCCTGCCGATGAAATAATCCTTGTCCTCAAGGATTAAAATGTGGAAAATAAGCCGAGATGTGAGAAGCATCCTCCCAAGTAGCTTCATCTGCTGTGGTGTTAGACCAGTGGATTAAAAACTGAGGGATGGAGTGAGTGCCTCTGACTATGGTGCGTCTGTCCAGAACTTCAATTGGTGTGACTAGAACCTGGTCGTCATTATCAACCAATGGAAGTGTTGGAGAAGGAATGTGAGTGACTCCAATGCGCTGCTTCAACTGTGAAACATGGAAGACAGGGTGTATACGAGCTTCCGGGTTCAGAATTTGTAAGCAACTGACCCAATTTTCTGGGTGATGGCAAAAGGGCCATAGTATTTGGCTGACAGTTTAAAATTCTTCCTAAGAGAAAATGAAGTTTGTCTATAGGGTTGGAGTTTAAGGTATACCATGTCTCCTACTGCGAAGACTCTGTCAGTTCTCTTCTTGTCAGCAAAAAATTTCATGCGCTCCTGAGCTTTGGATAATGCCTCCTTGAGCAGATGCAACATTTCAGCTCTTTGTGTAAGGTACGTCTCCACTGATGCCACCGATGAAGCAGTATTAGATGGAAAAGCTATATGAGGTGCTTCATAACCATACAGGGCTTTAAAAGGTGACATTTTCAAGCTAGTGTGGAAGCTGGTGTTATACCACCACTCAGCTAAATCTATCCACTGCACCCACTGCTTTGGATGATGGCCCGTCATGCATCTGAGGTAATTTTCAAGGCAGTGATTAACCCTCTCCGTTTGTCCATCGGTTTGAGGGTGGTAGGCTGTACTTAGCTTCAGTTGAGAGCCTAGTTTCTTGAACAACTCTTTCCAAAAAGAGATGGTGAAAACTTTGTCCCTGTCAGACACAATGGATGTAGGCAGACCATGTAGGCGAAAAACATTATGCAGGAAAGCCCTTGCCACAGATGAAGCAGTGTAAGGATGTTGTAGTGGTATGAAATGGCTATACTTAGTGAGCCTATCCACCACCACTAAGATGACATCTTTCCTGTCACTTTTGGGTAGCCCTTCAATGAAATCGAGACTGATATGTTTCCAAGCTTGTTCAGGTAAGGGAAGAGGTTGCAGCAGTCCAGCAGGTAAGGTGTGCTCTCCCTTGTTTCTTTGGCAAATATCACAGGTGGTCACCAGTAAGAACACCTCTTGCTTCATTTTAGGCCAGAAAAAAATGAGCTTTTGCCCAACTATAAGTGGCTTGCATTCCTGAGTGGCCCCCAACAGCAGAGGCATGTATAGAATGCAGTATGGTGGCCCTGATATTGTTGCTGCTACCAATATACAGTCTTGATTTATATCTGAGCACCTCCCCTTGGTAAGTATAATGTGGAATGGCAGTGGGGGAGATAAGCAATTGGGAAATGAGTTGTTGAACTTTAGTGTCACTAGTATAACTAGAAATGACCTCTTGCATCCATATTGGTTTAGAAAGAGCTAATGTATGGACTGTAGCTGCAGGGTGAGATCTTCTTGAAAATGCATCAGCCACCTTGTTCTCAACCCCCTTCTTATATTGAATATCATAATCAAACCCCAACAGTTTCATCATCCATTTCTGCTGTAAGCCAGTGTGAATTTTCTGCTCCAAAAAATATTTGATGCTTTCATGGTCAGTTTTGATGATGAAATGGTGGCCTTGCAAGTAGTGTCTCCACTTGGTAACAGCTGAACCTACAGCCATTAGTTCCTTCTCATATGTTGAGAGACCCAGTGCCCTTGGGCCCAATGGTTTACTGAAAAAAGAAATTGGTTTGTCTGCTTTCATGAGAACAACTCCCAGCCCTGTGACACAAGCATCAGTTTCCAACACAAAGGGCTGAGAAAAATCTGGAAGGGCTAACACTGGAGTAGTAGTCATTGCAGTTTTCAGTGTTTGGAAAGCCTGTGTAGCTGATTCAGTCCATGCAAAAGAATCTTTCTTCAATAACTCAGTAAGAGGTTTACTAATAATACCATAGTTTCTCACAAATTTTCTGTAATATCCTGTGAGTCCCAAGAAGCCTCTGATTTCTTTTAGGTTATCTGGTGTAGGCCAAGTGGTCATTGAAGCAACTTTAGTAGGGTCAGCAGCCACTCCTTTTGCAGTTATAATATGACCCAGATACTCCAATTCTGACTGAGCAAAACATCATTTAGAGATTTTTGCATACAACTGATGTTGTCTAAGAAGTGAAAGAGTGATCTGTAGATGTTGTGCATGAGATTCCAAGTCAGGACTGTAGACTAAGATGTCATCAAAAAAAAAAACCAAAATGAATTTCCTCAAATGGGGTTGAAAAATCTCATTCATCAAGGCCTGGAAGGTTGCAGGAGCATTTGTAAGGCCAAAAGGCATAACCTTGAACTCATAATGTCCCTGATGAGTCCTGAAAGCTGTTTTGTAGATATCTTGAAAAGTGATTCGGATTTGATGATACCCTGATCATAAATACAGTTTTGTGAAGACACAAGCACCATGTAATTCATCTAAGAGTTCCTCAATGATTGGAATAGGGAATTTATCTTTAATGGTGATGCTGTTGAGCTTTCTGTAATCCACAAAGAATCTCCAGCTATTGTCCTTTTTTTTTAACCAATAGAACTGGAGAGGCAAAAGGACTATGGCTTGGCTGAATTATTCCAGAGTCCAACATTTCTTTCACTAAGTGCTCAATAACAGATTTTTGCACATAAGGAGTTTTGTATGGTCTTTGGTTAATAGGTGTTGAATTTGGTTGGAGGGGAATGGAGTGATCCAAGGATCTATGTGGAGTTAGTTGAGTAGGTTCAGAAAACACATCTTGAAAATCTGTGAGAATGTCCTCAATAACAGGAGGAGTAGGTGATGGAGGTTTAGCAGCAGTAACAGAGAATAAATGGCCCACAATGCCATGAGAATTGTTGTTGAAAAATTGTTGGACTCCTTTGCTGCCCATCATCATCAAAGCAGGAGGTTTACGAGCCCCAACTAGTGTAATTTGTGTGCCCTGATGTAAGAATGATATACTCAAGGTAGATAAATTGAAAAGAATGTCACCCAGACCTCTCAGCCAATCAGCTCCAAGAACCACATCACAGCCACCTAAAGCCAGTAATATCAAATCCCCTTGGAATTGATAACCCTGCATTGTCCAAGTTAAGGATTTAAAAATACCTGAGCTCATCGTATGGTCACCATTTGCTACAGTAACTAGCAAGTGAGGAGTTGGAAGAATACAAAGACCCCGTAGATTTTGCCAAATCCGAGTCGATGAAGTCGTGTGTGCTACCAAGATCAATGAGGATAGAAATTTGTTGTTTGTTAAGAAAGCCCGGAATTCTAATGGTGTCGCCAGTGAAGTTACCAAGAAGAGCATTAATTGAGATTTCCATATCACTTTCCACCGCTGGAGTGTCCTCGTGTCAGAACTTCCCCTCTGCTGGTGTATGAAGTTCTGCTTCCTCCTCTGTGGCCACCATCAAGAATAATTGTTGTTTCTTACAAAAATGGCATGGACGATAAACCTCATCACAGTTAAAACACAGCCCTTGAGTCTTGCGTTTTTGCATTTGTTCAGGGGTGAGTCGACGAATGGGAAGTGGAGTGGGGCTAGGAGATTGAGGAGGAATAGATGGTAATGGGAGCAAGGGTGGGAGGGAAGTAGGTTTTTGAGAGAAGTTTGAAGTGTTGGTTGGCCTATTATACTGAAAAAACCTATTTGAGCCTCTCCCTGACTTTTGTTGGGTGGTGAGGGTTTGCTCTTGCATCTTAGCAAGTGAAAAAGCCTTCATTAGTGTAGTGGGATTGAACATACTGACAGCATGCTTAATATCATCTTTAAGACCCCCAATAAAACTCATAACATAATAATGTTCAGTAAGCATAGGAAATTGACGAAACAACAGCGCTTTGAGGTTTTCAAATTGCTCAAAATATTCATCTACTGTAGTAGTTTGAGATAGCTTACTGAATATGCCCAAGATGTTGTCGTTAGCAGGATTTTCGAACCTGATGCATGCGTGTTCGGATAGTTCATACCATGATGTAATAGACCTGGTTGTTTGGAGGTTCGTTAGCCATCTCTCAGCCTTCCCTTCTAAGTGCATAGCCGCCATGGTAACCTTCTGGTGTTCATCCCCAATATTGTTGAGTAAGAAGTACCTGTCACACTTTTGAATCCACCCCTTTGGGTTCTCTCCATCAAACCTTGGGAAATCTAATTTTGGCATTCGATAGACATTATTGGGTTCACGGCCGCCTTGCGGATAGTTGAACATCACACCAGTGTTGTGAGAAAAATTTGAATGAGAAGGCTCTGCTCCTGGATCTACTTGTTCATCGACTTTCTTCCCTGAAAAAACCTCCATAAATTTGAAAAAATCTTCCTTAGAGAGCATAGATTCCTTAATCTCTTTACACTGCGCAGCCGAGATCGGTGTTCTCAGTGAGGAAAGGTCATCAACTTTCATCGAATTTTTCTGAGAATTTACGGAGATCATCATTCACCTCTTTGATAGTGGGATGATTACTTCCGCCCATGGTGAGGATAGAACGGCTCTGGTACCAATTGTTGAGTTACCACGACAATTAACGACCAAAATCGAGAAAATTAAGAGAAATCTGGTAAGAACCAGCCTGAGAAGGGGAGGAAGAAAACAAGTTCTATTTCATTTCTTGCCGTCACCAGGAGTTTTTCTTACACATTTATTGGATAACCCTAACCAAAATCAACTAACCACGACTGGACACGTGCCGTGATCATAACGGCTATCCTAAACAGCTATCAAACTATTACCACGGCACCCACCAGTTAATCTAGGGGCACTCTGAATACATACTTATGCAGACACATGACATTTCGCTGATGTTGGTTTCTGAATTATAAATCTGGAAGATGTAACACAATCAAGATGATTAAAGCTTCAAATTTTTTAGGGTGGCAGTAAGCAGAGGAAGCTTGTTGGAAGATCTCTTCTTGTAGTCTTTCTCCAACGCTGTTGCAGCCAGAGATTGCAGCTCTGTCCCTTCTTTCTCTTCCTTGTTACGTCCTTTTGTCAGCTGCGCAATGGCAGAGCTACTCTGAAGAGCAGAACCAATACAACTAACATAAGCATGGGATAGGGTATCAGTAGTCTATACACAACTTCAGGATAGAGAATGAGAAATCTCACCAAGCAGATACCATAAAGTGCTCTGGTGTTCTTTCCTCCGGTCAAGTCTATGGTAGACGCATAGTATTTTTTAGCATTTTGAAGATTCTCTAGACCCCCAATTGTGTAAAGTACCTGATGAAGGCATAATAAAACAGGGGGTTAGTTGTTTGGCTCATAAAATAAAATGAGTAGTATTTTGAATAAATAAACATAAAAAATTGGTTGATTGCGAAGGAACTAAACTCACATCGGCATATGCTAGATGGTACAAAGGAACTGTGGGTTGACATAATATCAACTCCTCGTAACAGAAAGCTGCTTGCTTATACCTGATAGAGAACAAACATATGCTCTTAAGTCAGAAGTGAAGGACTATATAGCGTCTAAAGGGTAACAAATTTAGCCATGATTTTTATAGTCATGGAATTTCACAGGTATCTCACATTTGTAGTGAAACATAGATTTCAGCAAGTTCTCTCCAAGCATCATGATCTGCCATAAATCTGAGACAGAAACCACTGATCTCAGAAATCCAACCAGGTTTCATATAGAACTTAAAGAGATTACATAAACTAAAAACTAAGATACTCGATCTGATTCACTTACATTTCCAGATACTTATTCAGTCGGGTGATAGCTTCTGAGACATTCCCTTGTGCTTTCGACATAGCAATTCTCCTCTTGTGAATCACCTACAAAGAGAGGAGTGAATAATAGAATATCAGTTAACAAGTTCTTGAAATTATATCAATGTATAAACAGCTTGTTCTAGTGGCAAATATAACGCCAATGATTTATCTAATAACAATATAATTCTACTTACTTGATCAAGAGGGTTATCCTCTAGAAGGCCTTTATAAATATTATCTGCATCTTCATATGAACCCTTTGCTTCTACCAACATACCTTCTAGCCTGCCTGTGAGTTATTGTAGATAAAGTAAACGACTCAAGGACTATCACCATCAATCTTGGAAGCAATTTCAGTAACTCTGAAGCCTGAACTTAAATTATTATAATGTATACACACAAACACCAACTGAAACAGAAAAAAAGGCATAAACATGAAGGACTCACCAACTCTCAAGCTTTCAGGGAATTTCTTTTGTAGAACCTTCACACAATCCTACACATAATTTTTCACAGATTACACCAACTTAATTTCAGCAAATTGAGCAATATATGAACAGATACGTGCACTAGAGCATAGGTGCTCACACCTAGGATGGCACTGATGACTGATGCCAAATTCATATACGTTACAAAATCAAACGTAAGAACATTTGGAAATGATGATTCTTAAACTGTCAAAATCAGGTAGGAAACTGTGGCTAAGTCTCTGACAGTATCTCGAGAGGTCATTTAAAAAGTTTAGGGGTGGAAAATGATGTGACCTTCAGAGAGAAAGACAAGGTAGTCCGAAAGTTAATTTTTATTTCCCATGAATTGCTATCCTGCTCGTTTACAGAAGGACTGGGCAAATGGTATTAAATTGAGATATTTCTTATCTACCCTTGACAATAGAGAACATGTCAACCCCAATTAATGCAAAGTAATGTACGTTTTAGGAATTGACAACTCTAAAGTTTGTTGCAACTTTAAGTCTTTTAGTCACCCGAAAAGCAGAAATGACAAGTTTACAGTGAAAAGGAAACAATAAACATAAGGGCAGATTCATGATATCAGATGCACAAGAAAAAACTAAAAGGGTAACAACCATTCCATATGGCCACGTATAGCAGATAGTACACAAGAAAAATCTCATACCATTGCAATATCAGTTCTTTGGCAGTCCATAGCTGCGATTGCCACCTGCTCGTGAAGTGTCCACTCTACATTAAACAACACATCCCCATTGGTCAGACGTTCCAAAAAATTAGGAAAGAACCTAATAAAATGCTAAACTTGCTGAATGTCAAACTGAATTAGAAGGACCAATAACAACAAATTTAACCAAATAAATAAAATGTCTAACCGAATTAAGTTCAAAACCTACTTTAACATTCATTAGAAGCTATGTAAAAGTTGCCTTGATTGGCCATGGTAAAGCAGAAGCTACCTCGAACCATCATACATAACAGTAGTTTTTTATGTCTGAATATGGTGGCGGAACCAAAGGTGGGCACCCCTGGCAGTTGCCTCACCCATTTTCTTCCAAAGATACCCCAGTAGATTTTAAAATTTAATCCACCAGTAGTTGACCAGTGTGACTAGCCATGTACCTAGTGGGAGAGCCTGATTCTTCTGGTGGAAAGTTGACATATGAGTTTCTTTGAAATGCCCAATTGTTTACTATGATGACATATACTACTTCGAGTGTTTGTTTTAATCATGCTTGCTTTTGTGAACTTCTTTTAGTAGAGGTTTAGAGAACATATGAGTTTCTTTTATGTTGCAATTCGAAAGGGAGAGACAAAGGTAAATTTCAGGACTTCAAATATATCGGTGATTTCGAAGTTTATTTTTATCATCCTAATTCTGCCAGTGCCCGAACTACACTTCCCCATTCTATCAATTAGCCATGACTAAATCCATATTCCACTGTCTACAATTTGGCACATTACTTTGATTTCAACTCTCTTAAATTGTCGCCTTCCACCATCCACATTGAACAATGGAGTTTGTGCGTTGAAATTTTACGGCTTAACCTATAAGTAGATAACAACTACAAGTTCACTATTCATAGTTCCAATCTTTTACTTTTAATAATCCAACATTTGAATGTCCTGAAACTAACTAACCATACTCGAGTAAAGTGACCATAAATAAAATATCCTACCCAATACCAGTAACACCCAATTACACAATTCCAAAATTTCACATAAAAAAGAAGAAGAAGAAAAAGAAGAAGAAGAAGAAGAAGAAGAAGAGATCGTGATAATCAAATAAAAAGAAGGTTACCTTCTCCACCAAGTTTGGATCGCTTCTTAGAATCATTTAAGATTGATAACCCATGTTTCAAAACCTTATCGGAACGCCTAACCTTAAGTTTTCTAACAAGACAAAGATATTCCCAATCACCACCACCACCATTATCAACTTGATTTTCAAGCCTATTTAACTCCACTTCTTCTGTTGCTCCTACCATCTCTCTCTAAATCGAAATTCAGAAAACCCAAATTCTTGATTGCGAAGAAAGAGAGGATCTAGATGGGAGTGAAAGAATCTTCTATTAATTCCCTCCTTCTCTCTCGAGAAGGCTTTGTGATGGATCTCTCTGAGGAAGAAGAAGAGGAAGAAAACGAAGAAGGGTCGAGATGTGGAATTGACTCGCGGAGTTTTGTTATAACTTTCTTTTCCAATATTTATTTGGAATGACTATTATGACCTCTGATCCAATATTGTGTTTTTGGTTAGAATACGTCACGGAAGCTGGTAGGAAGACCCGGCTTTAGAGAAGTCTCGTGGTGGAATCCAAATTATTCCAAGTTTGAAAAATTTGTGGAATCTCAAGTCTAATGATTTTCAAATAGGGTCATTCTATAATTTTCCAAGCCATGTTCTATGATGTTATGGAAGAAAGCTTGGAATCTAAGAAAAAAACGTCAATCAAAACAGCGTCCAACGCTAATCCAAATAGCGCTAATTGTCAGAAAACGCTAAAAGTAATAGCGCTCAGCGCCAGAAAGAATTGCGTCGACTGAAAAATCAAGAGAAAAATAGAGTAGATTAATACACCCTACACAACGTGTCAATTTTTAATTGGCTAAATTATGTTTTTTAATATATTTGAAGTGCAAAAGTTGAAGTAGAATTCTTTTTTGCTCTGTCACGTTATATAGTACGTGGGCCATAAGTGTGATATAAAAATATAAAAGTACAAAAACGCTAATGTGTTTAGCGTTGAAAGCTATATTCTTTGGCGCTTTGGAATTTTCATGGGTAGACTTGAACTTCCCTAAAGTATTCCAAACGGTGAGGTGACATAGTATTTGGAACATGGAATTTTTCTACCATAAGACTTGTTCTTATACCCCAACATTTTACCCCTATGTGTCATCCATATCCACCTTAGATTTCTTCCGCACCCTACCCCACTAGGGAAAAACAGGGGTCCTCTTTAAAAGTGAGCCAATAGAAACTTGACACATAAGAGCATTTCCTATGGGAATGAACAAACCCATTAGTTTGTTGAGCCAGGTGGATGGCGAAACTAGGTTTTCCACTATGGTAAAGCACTGAGCGTTAGATCAAAAGACGCGCGAGCCAGGTAAAAACGCTAGAGTCCGTAGACCGAACGATGGCGTCACAAGCAAAATCGTGTGCGTCAGAAGATCCAACGCAGCGTCACACGATATATCGTCGGCGCTTTTTCTTCTAACGTCAACGGGCAGTTTTTTAAATTTCGAAATTTACTTTTCAAGAATATAAATCACAGTTTGGCTAACTTTGCCTATGTAAGTGGCGGTTCAGATTTGTCCTCACAAGAGATAAATCTAGGGATGTAATCGTTTGTCATAAATGATGGTTGTGATTGAGATTAGAAATGCATCTAACGGATAAAATTGATCATGTCATTAAGGCTCCATAATTATTCTTAATAGATACTCTTTTAATTTTCCATGATAATATTTTATTAAATATCAAATTAAAAATTATAATATATAAATTATTCTGCTAATGATGATAATAAATATATTTTTATTAGTTGATATTTAGGATTAGTTTGGTATTGTTGCGAGCTTTACAAAAATGTTTTTTCGATGTACGTTACTGTGCCTAGCTATGTAAAAAAGGAAATTGAATGATTGCCAATGTACGTTACTGTGTCGAGCTCTGTAAAATAAAGAAATTGAATGGTTCCAAATTATAAACTAAAGCTAAAACTATTTTGAAAAGCTATCAAATTATATCTGGGGAAATATCAGGTTAAGCTATAGTTAGTGAGAAATGACAAAAGAAGACATATCTCTAAAAAATGTTTATCTATTTTATTGTGCTTAAAATAAGTAAATTTTTCTACTATTAGAGTACATATATGTAATATTAAATTTACTAATTAGTATTATTACTAAAAAATTATTATTTTTCTTAACTACTTTTTAAAAATCAATAATTGCGTAATATTTATTATTGCTAAATTAAAGTATATTTCAGTGATACTGTGTAACATAAAATTTATTGTTGCATAGTAACATAAAAAATAATTATCTTTAAAGAATAAAATATAACGAATAGAAATTGGTGATATATTTCAAGGATAAATTTCTTCCGTTATAAAAAAAAATGGGATAGAATTGGAAAATAAAATATGAGATTAGGGTGAACAATAACATTTTCTTTTGAAGCTTTTAAAAGATCCTTCTCCTCCACTTTATAATTTAATAGATTTTGGAAGTGTTTTGCATAAAAATCACTTTATGACATCTTTACCAAACACTAGGATGAAAAAATATTGCTATAAATATGTTTTCAAAGTACTTTTTTTTAAAGAAAAAAATAGCACCAAACTTAGTTATATTGGCTAAAAATTATATAAGTGGACCATAGTGACGGTGCCAAGTATTGATGCCCAGTGAGTAATTTTGCGTCATCTCACGTATTTCTTGATAAAAGGTTTAACGTTATTTTTATTCAATAATGATGGATAACATAGTTTATTGTCAATAGAGCGTATTTTTATTAGGTTAAGTACTTAATAATTTGACTTACTAACTAATCATGGTTTTATTATTTTTATGCAACGAATAACCTCACATTTGGAAGCCTAAGGTCGTAGAATGTAGTGACATGACCCTTTACCGATAATGTCCTCACTTAGCCACTGCGGTTATCTGATAGTATGAGGTTTTGAAATGTCACCGTCGCGGTCATCCAACAGCAGCTTCTCAGGAGGTCACCCTTCCCAGGGTTACTCAATACTGAGCATGCTTAACTATAGAGATTTTTTACCAACTATGGAGCCAATTATGCTGAAAAGGTCCCGGTGTTCGGAAATGATTTTTTTTTACCTATATTATATTTGACGAATCCTACCTGGAAAGTCGGAGTACATTAATACCACCAACTTAATTTGGAGCCTCTCCCGGCTCCGGAATATGTTCCATCCTAGACTCTGGCATTTTTTTCTCACTCATGAGACCCTTCCCCGACACAATCCATCAAGCATACTCTTTCACCCTCCATGGGTAACCGGTGGTCGACTCTAATACCATTTGTAATGACCTGATCATCCGCCAATATTGTCCCCGCTTAGTCACTGCGGTTATCTGATAGTGTGGGATTTTCAACCGACACTGATGCGATCATCAATCAGCAGTTTTCTGAGAAGTAGCCCATCCATATATTACTCACGTCCGAGAACGCATAAATACAATGATTTTTACCGACTATGGATCCAAGTATGTTGAAAAGGCCACACTGTTACGAAAGTACAATGCATCACCTATATTCCATTCGGTGAACTCTTCCTGCCGAATTGAATTACATACATAATATATTTTGGAATTTTGAAAAAATAGAACTACATCGTATGTGAGTAAAATGGTTTCCATCGGAAATGACTTATCATTTTAAAATATAATAGCGTATGTAAATGAATTAGCTTTTCATTATGTCATTATACTAGTAAGAACATACAAGTGTTGAGTCAATTATGAGTTTTACTCTTTTTAAACTATTCTTAAAGGAGAAAAAAAAAAACATGGATCCGAACACTATTAATATCTACACAATTATTTTTGGGAGAATGAGTTCAGGTGTTGTAATTTTGTTACAGCTTACATAGTTTAAGGTTTTGGTTCCGCTCGGTTGTTGGAGCATGTGGAATAAAGCGGAATACATGTGGTGCTTAATAAGCTTGGGCATCTCCAAACATATCACCTACGCCTTTTAGTTAAAAAACCCACACCTCTTACCAAAAGTGGTCAAATGGGGTTCAGGGTTATGTGTTCGAGCACTGAGTAGTGTCCGATGGTCCGTGAAGATCCTAAAAATTGGTATCAAAGCCCATGGATGGGGATACTATAGAAGTGGTTGTGGATTCCACCCGATTTAGGACACAAGTGGTGTCATACTCAAGGTGGAGCAGGCAAGGCCCAAATTTGAACTCGAATTCAAGGTGGAGTTAGTGTCTCACCCATTAACTCGGGTGGAACAATTCTAGATTGGGAAGGAAACGCTCAAGGTTGGACTGGCGCTCAGGGTGGAGATTGTGTCTCACACATTAACTCTCAAGTGGAGCAAGGTTATAGGTGGGCAAGGAAATGGTCAAGGTGGAGTTAGTGATTTCCTTATCATTAACTCAACGTGGAGTAGGATTCCAGGGCTCATAGTGACACTAATCATGATCGATGGGTAGCATATACATATAGTAATCATATGGTGGAGTCTGATTGGACTGGAGAAGTGGTTCAATCTCTCCAAGGTGGAGATTGTTAGAGTATGTGGCATGATAAACCACATATGTATATCTAGGGATAGTCCCACATGAGAGAAAGATGAGTAAATTGGAGTTTAATAAGCTTGGGCATCTCCTTAGGTAGCACCGATGCGTTTTAGATTAAAACCGCACACCTCTTATCCTAAGTTGGTCAAGTAGGGACAACATCGGTGCTATGTGGTCGGGCCCATAATAGGTTCTTATGGTCCATGGAGATCCTAATATCGTTCACTGAAATAATAAAGATGCAGAAAGGTAATACCATTTCAAAGAATCGATAAAATATCTTTGTAAACTAAAAAAACATATCATACAATATTTATTTCTTTGGGAAAAAATATGTAAAAATTATTTTCGATATAATTTCATGGCTGGCTTGAGACATCTTTCACTGAAATAAGGAAGATGAAGAAAGGTAATACCATTTCAAAGGATCGATAAGATATCTTTGTAAACAAAAAAACATATCAAATAATGTTTTTTTGGAGGGACAAAATATGTAAAAATTAATTCCGATATAATTTCATGGATGGCTTTAGACATCGTTCACTGACATAAGGAAGATGCATAAAGGTAATACCATTTCAAAGGATCGATAAGATATCTTTGTAAACTAAAAACATAACAAATTATGTTTTTTTTTTTTTTGGGGTGGGGGATATGTAAAAATTAATTCTGATATAATTTCATGGCTGGCTTGAGGATAAAACTCGAGAAAGGAGAGGCATAGTTTTGGAGCATGTCAAGGTGGAAAATGCTAGAAAGGATTTGAGGAGTGAAGAACAAAAATATCTATCGGGTTTTCCTTTACTTTTGTAATGATAAGAAGGGTAAACTTGATATTATATTTAATATTCATATGTCGGAAAATGCATAACTAAATAAAAATTATGCCCGCGTCGTTACGTCTAGTTACCTCTATAAATTACCACCATCTTCAAACAATTCACTCACACCAAAATTCACTTGAATTTTCTCTTCTAAAATGGCTGAAAAGGCGATCACACTTTTTTGCGATGCAAAACTTGAAGCTGTTGTTTCTAAGATATGTGGGAGTTTTAAAAAGATTGAAATTTGTAAAAGGGAAGTGCAAGTTTTAGAATATGCTCCAAGAAAACGTTCTGTTAAAAGGCAAAGAAGAGCTCCAGTTCTAAAAGTTAACAACAAAAAATTCAAAAACAAAGGTGAAACTGTCAAAGAGTGCGTTGAATGGAAAATAGTAAAATGAAGATAAAAAGGAGGCCAAAACTTGTACTTGATTTTTATTGAAGTTTTTATCATTTTCTAAAGTTTATATCTTGTAAAAGAATTGGCAGTAATATCAATGAATGAAAATGTTTATATTTTAAAATAGATTTCCACTTCAGATTAAAAAGTGAAATTTATTACAATTTAAACTTGCAAATAACATCAAACTACATTTTAATAAACCACAACAAAAACATCAAACTACATAAAATCCAGCGACATTCTCTGTGTAGGGTTCATAGCATTCAAAATGCTTAAACTCTCTTCCGCTTTCTTCAGTAAACTTGGTCTGAGCGATGGTTTTCTGTAAATCATAAAAAAAACAATTTTAGATATTTATAATGCAGTTGACCAGTGAGGAAAAAGGGAAGATACTCACCAGTTCTTCATTGGATAATACAGAATATCTACGGTGAACCATCCACAAAACTTTCGTATAACGTTTGACTTAATTAGTGATGAATGCAATTCTTAGTTCTAGGCTCTTAGTGTTTCTTATGCTTTCGTTCCGCGATGCCACAAAATGTCCCAATATTCTTTCCCATAAATGGTCAATGTTCATTGGTCTCATCAAACGATGTATCCAACATCGAACAAGAGTAACATCTTCTTCCATTGTAAAGACCGGGAGCGGCATTCAAGTGCAATAACGATGTGCTTGAGATGGACCATCTTTTAGAATTCTGAAACACGCTTCATAAGGAAAAGGCTTACCGTGAGCTTCCTCCCAATTATCAAGAGCTGTTTGGATCACTTCATCTTCAGTTACACCGATGAACTTTTCTCGATCAATTTCTATTACCAGAGCAAGAAATGGCTGGACTGTAAGCCTAATAGAATGAAAACAAGCACGCAATCGACGAGCATCTCGGTTTCCTGGGTTTCCCGTCAGAGAGACGAACATTGAAAAAATATTTTCCCAAAAATAACCGTCATGAGAAATAACAACCCCAGTGATTACCCTATGAAATAAATATGCTTTGAATAGACTTATATCCTCTTCTTGAGTAAACTTGGGACCACGATTTCTAACAGACATTTCTGCAAAGGGAGAGAGATTTAGCAAAAAAGAAGAAGAAGAAAATGTGATTTTGGAGATGTGAGGAATGAAATTTATAAGTCAAGAAAGAAAAGTGGGTCGTTGGACATATGGACGTTGGCGTTTGAAGTAAAATTGTTGGCGTCTTTCCTTTAATCGCCCATTTGAATTACATAGAAGTTGGCGCTTATAGTAAAACCGCGCGACTTTAATAAAATCGCCCGTTTGAATTACCAACGCCAATTTTCTATTATAAATATGCCTCTAGGTTTTATTCTAAACCAAACCATCCAATTTCTTTCTCAACATCCACTATGTTTTCTAAAGGCAAAGCGAAGCAAATATTATGTGTCGAAGCAAAAGATGTTTGTCCATTATGTTTCATGGATAACCACAGTCTTATGCAATGTCCTTGGATGTATTCAAAGTGTATGCGGGAAGGTTACTTACGCATCAGAATGGTGATTGAATCACAATTGGAAAAGCTCAGGTATTTGCAATGTCAAGATCCCAACTGTCTAGAGGAACCACATATGCTGGATGATGCTATGAAGATTAAAAAAGGAGAAGAAGAAAATATTTCAACACTCTTCAAAAACTTCAAACTTAAAGCCAAATTGAAGAAAGAACTATTACACCGCAAGCATTGTGGATATGGAGATCACGAATACAAACATTGTCCACAGAGAATCAGTGCATGCTCAAAGCCCGGTTGCAAGACTTTTGTGCATCTGCGGACGTCTTCTGAAGAAGACACATATGGAAGGCATTTCTGGGAATGTCCCAGGTGTTTTTTGGTGGAGTGGGCTGATTGAAGTTGTAAGACAAATCGATTCACTATGGTATTATGTTATTTAATTTGTTATCTTTTTTTGTGTTATTACGATTATCTAAAACCATCAATATCAAGTAATTTAAAATTTTCCTCGATTAAACATTGCACCATCGATTTCATAAATAAAAACATACTTCCTTGAACAACCACACCCCATACATGAGAATAAAAGAAATACATCAGATTAAAACTACTACTACATAGGCGGAGTCAGTTCTCGGCGGGTGGTGGAATTCCTAGGGTGATGTAGGGATCGTATTTGATGAGCACCCTAAGAATGTTGAAACAAGCATGGAATTCAAACTGACGACCGCAGTGAGATGCTGGCCACATCGCTAGAGTTCTGGGTTCCACTTCATGTTCGGATTCACCGTTGAGCTTATTTTTGTGATTCTCCATTAGTTGAGCGATGAACTCCGATACATTACAACTAATTACACTAAAACGATGCGCCAATCCCTGACAATCACGCCTATTAATGTTCATCGATTCAACAGCGAACATTTCAAAAACTTTCTGCCAGAACATCGATTGTGATACATTCCTACCGGTAGCAACATCAACGACAACATCTTGTGTTTGAAAAACGTAGGCTCTGCAAATATCTAAATCCTCTTCATTAGTGAAGCTAACAGAACGAACTATGGGAGGCATTTTTTGTAGATGATTTGAGAGGGAAGAATGTGTGAATTTAGAGTTGAAATGAGGAGTATTTATAGATTTCAGAAAATGTAGCCGTTGGATCAAAGGGTTCTGCAGCCGTTAAGATTGAGCTGTTGGCGTCGTAGTGACTGACGCCAACGTTATTGGTACAGACGCGGCGCTATACATGATGACGCGCACTTTAAATAACAACACGGGCGTTATTTATTCTGACGCCAGCGTTTATATCAATGACGCCCGTCTTTACCACAGACGCGCGCTGGATGTTCCGACTCAATGTTCAAACCATCAGATTTGTTGATTTGAACATCCATTTTTCATGTTTGTTCATTCCATAGTGGGAGAAAAATGAACAAACTCAAAAATGGATGTTCAAACCAACAAATCTGATGCTTTGAACATTGAGTCGGAACATCCAGCCAGCGTTTTTGGCAAGAACGCGCATTCTTGCCAAAAACGCTGGCTGGATGTTCCGAATCAATGTTAAAAGCATCAGATTTGTTGGTTTGAACATCTATTTTTCAAGTTTGTTCATTCCATAGTGGGAGCAAAATGAGTTTGTTCATTTTTCTCCCACTATGGAATGAACAAACTTGAAAAATGGATGTTCAAATGAACAAATCCGATGGTTTGAACATTGAGACGGAACACCCGGCGCGCGTCTGTGGTAATGACGAGCATCATTGCTAAAAACGCTCGCGTTATACCTTCTGACGCCAGCGTTATAACAGATAACGCGCGTCATTCCTTAAAACACTCGCGTTATACCTTCTGTCGCCAACTGCTCTTCCCATCTCGGCTCCATCGTTCATTCCCTTTCCCTATAAATTCACTTCGTCTACTGACTTTAAACTTACATCTTCCTCAACGTTATACAATTTCTATACCGTCTCTAAATTTATTTTTTTCAAACAAAACTATTAATATCAATTCAATCTTTCAGAAAATTTCAACAGAAACAAATATGGGATCCTCACAACAACGATCACAACAACGATCACAACAACAAGCACCACAACAAGCACCATAACAAACACCACAACAAACACAATCACCACAACAATCACAACACAGGAACACAAGAATTTGTGGTCCTAAGTATACGATGGATGAAGACGAGTCACTTTGCAGAAATTATGTATTATATACATTAGATGATATCAATGGTATTTATCAAGAGAAAAGAAGTTTTTATGGGAAGATTTTACAAAACTTTTGTAAATAAACCAATAACATTCATGGTCGTGATGTCGATGGGTTGTCTCATCGTTTTTGCACAAATTCTGGAGTTGTTAGTTAATATGTAGCTTTGATCACTCAAATGTGGAATAACTAAAGAAGTGGTGAAGGCGAACCGGATGTGGAACGAAGATTTCGGGAAGAGTGTCAAAGAACCAACAAAGGTTCAAGCTTCCAACATGAAACTTGTTTCACTATTTTGAGGGTGCTTAACAAGTTTAATCCATACTTGCTGGAAGGTCATCACGTGCATGTAAGATCACCACATGGTCCAATCTCGCAGGATTTTCAGAATGGAGGTCCTGCTTCCTCACCCGATGGAACTCCAGGTAGTTAAGATCAACACAATAGTAATCTAGACGTTAAAACCAAGTGCAAGAGAAGAAAAGGAGGTGGTGTGAAAGCTACAAAAGCAGCAAGAGATGCATCCTAACAAGTAGCAGAAGGAAGTTCAAGCAAGTACCACTATGCTTATCACAAGGCAATGGAGATGCAAATGGAGGCAGATAGAGTCAGGGACCGTGTTATTTCTTTGAATAATCAACAGAAAAGTCGTATTTCGCGAGAACAATACTACAGGGATTGTAAGCTAAACAAATTACTCTCCTTGGACACCGGCATAATGAATGAACGACAACTTGCTATGTGGACTAAGCAAATGGATGCGGCCGAACAACAACAACTCCATGCCGATCAAGTCCATGCCGAACAAGTCCCCCACCACAAGATTCAGCCTCAAATATTCATCTGGAAAACTAGTCCAGGTTGGGTCACGCCTGGTTTCTTCAATGACCATGTTTTGCAGAATAATACAAGTCAGCATAATTTTGTTCATTTCTTGAATATCAAAAAAGCGCATCGGCCCATCTATGATGGCAAACTTCCTTTTCAATGTGCCAAAAGCGCGTTCCACATCCTATCTGCATGCCATTTGTTGGGTGTTAAAGTACTGCATATCCTTCGAAGACGTCGGACCAAAGCCTACTTGTTTGTAAGCTTGAACCATAGTTGACCATTCTAGATAGATTCCGTCTGCTAGATAATAGCCCTGAGTGTACTGATGATCGTTGATGGTGAAATTATAGTGCGACGCGACCCCATTCTTAAGATCTTCAAACAATGGTGACTTATATAAAACGTTGAGATCGTTATTTGAACTCGGGAGTCCAAAAAAGGCATGCCAAAACCAACAATCATAAGTAGTTGAAGCTTTCAAAATTACAGTTGGTTTTGGATAATGACCCTTATATTGGCCTTCCCATTCTACCGGACACGCATGCCACGTCCAGTGCATGCAGTCAAGACTACCTAGCATTCCTGGAAAACCCCTCGGTGTTTTCTGTAGTTATTCTTTGAACATCTTCCTGAGTAGGCTTTCTTAAAAAGATTGGACCAAAATGCTCGACTATTGTTTTGCAAAACAGTTTGAGATACCTAAAGGCGGTTGTTTTCCCAATACGGATGTAATCGTTCGTGGAGTCCGCTGGTACCCCGTAACATAGTATACGGAGGGCCGCAATGACCTTTTGTTCGGGACTAAAGCCTCGTATATGTCGTGCATCATACTGATAATTAAATAAAGGTTGTACCTGACAAAGCTCGGCAATAATCCTTTGCGTCAAGTTGTGGCCCGTGCGAAATCAACGCTGAAAATCCTCATCGGAATACACACAATCATGATTAAAATAATCATGCATCAGCTTTTTGTGGTATAAATGCCGATTCCGCCACGTCCATCTTCTAGTCGCAGCTTCATATGGCTCTAACGGCTTTGGTATGATCCCGGTTTGCAATTGCAACATAAAATTTCGTCTTCTTCTATCTTGATCTGCATCTTCATCCATTTGATGCAAAAACTCCATACACATTTCTTCATCTTCATCGTACAACATGTCATCCATCTCCATATCCTCCCCAGAAGAATCGAAATCAGAATTCATGATTGAAAAATTAAGGGTAATCGAAATTAAGAAAAGATTGATCGGATGAAAGATTGTTGTGTATTTATGAGATCAATAAGAAAAGATTGATCGGATGAAAGATTGTTGTGTATTTATGAGATCAAATTCGAGCCCTATTTATAGAGGGGGAAACTAGCCGTTCCGGTGACCGTTACAAAAATTGTCGTGGCAGTTGGCGGTCGTGGCTAAAACGTAGGCGTTCACAGCTCTGTCGCTGGCGTCAGCAACAAAAGCGCTAGTGATTTTACTTCGGGCGCCAGCGTCGGGGTTGATGTCGCGCGTTTAGCTAAAAATCGCTCACTTCTTTTCCATAGTGGAGAATCATGTTTGACCATCCACGTGGCTGAACAAACAAATACATTTGAACATTGCCATAGGAATTGTTGTAAGGGGTTAAATTTTGGTGTAGATTTTTTGGGGGTTTTCTAGCATTTTCGATACGTCACATACCACTGGGAGTGATGATTCACTACTCATTTTTACTGAAAGCAGTAAAGAAAAAAAACGGACAGTAGATCTCGATATAGTTTATCAGTCAAAAGAACGAGAAAGAACGACGCTAGTAAGTTTCGCATATGCAACCAATAAATGGCAAACTGTGAATACAAGATCCAATGAATTACCAAATCATTTTTTTGATGTGAAGAATTACCAAATCATGAAAAATATAGATATGCAACCAAGAAATGACTGAATACAAGATCCAACGAAAACTGTTAATACAAGATCCAATGAAATACCAAATCATGAAAAAGCTACATAGGCTCAGGTAAGGTACATGAAACTTGAATCACAAAAAACACAATACATGTGTGCATATACAGCCCATGTCTCTACACTAGAAAATCACTGATTGACTACCATCCCAAGGTATCTTCAAATTCTCAGCTTCATAGGAGCTATCCCGGGTTTGAGATAGGAGCGAGCCATTGACATGACCAGATAACATAAGAATTTTCTCATTGGTTCAGTGTTTTATGGAAGGCCACCTGCAATGAAAATTCAGTTTTTCAGCAATAGATAAAAGATTTCCAACCAAAATAACAAGTAAACAAGCAAAAAAACCCAACTTGTGAGGACATACCGAGGTTGATGTTTTTAGCAGCTCCCTTATGGCCATAGTGGCATAACAAGAAGATGGAAGAGTTAAACCTAGCTTAAGAGCAACTTGGGATGGCTGAGAATCACAAATTGAGTCCATATGGGATAATCCTTCTTCTGCCCCATCCTTTATATCATTGTTATACTCTGTTTTGAAATCTTCTGACCGCTTTGTGTTGTTGTCAGCATGATTCTTGCAACTGCTTTCATTGGTAAAGTCTTCTACTCCTATGTTTACTTTTCTTGATTTTGTAATTACATCCAAATCTGTCTCTGCAAGTGGGAGATTAACATCTGTATACTGCAGCAATTCCCTACAGCCCACACAAATGAAAACAAATAAATAGGAAGAATGTACATGTACAAGAAAATCCAGATGGAGGTACAGGCAAATTGTATTACAAGATGTGGAGAATAAAAAAGATGTACCATTCAAAATCAATTGGTTTCTGAAACACCCGCCTATAGCCTCCTGTCATACTCGTTATAGAGAACTCCCTAAATGTGAAATACAGACGGGGCATTATTAATATCAGAGCAAGGATATGTGTCGCACAGTGAAAAAAACAGTTACACTTTTTAATAACTCACTTGGAACTATGTACACATTCTGTCAAGTTGATATTGTCCTGGGATTATCAAACAAATGAATAAATAAGAACAAATGATTGAAGTTGTTAACCACGTCATAGAGATTAAATGAGAACGGAGATGTATAAAAGGAGCACCTTCTTTGCCAGATCATGATAAATTTCAGCAACATCGTTCATCGGATAGATGACTCTGGAACTGCCATTAGAAAAAGGATATAAAGATTAAGAAATAACAGTGAAGAATAAAAAAATAGAAAAAACAATAACTCTTGCTAAGCCACTTACCCAGGGATAGGGAGTACAATATCCTCAATTGAATATTCTCCCTTGAGAAGATCCTCAGAATTTACAACCTGTAGGCAAATAACAAGTTTTTTCGAAATATTAACCTTAATAACAGTAAGATGTATTTATTTAAGAATGATAATTTAAGACCACGTCTCTGCTATTTCTTTCATCTTTATTTTTTCTTACCATCATCAGCTAAATCCCATAAAACTAATTACCCGCAGGATTAGAGAAAACACGAGAATCAAACACAGGATTTTTCAACAAGGTGAAAACTAACACTAGAACACATTGCTGGAAAAGTGAATAGATTTAACTCCATAAATTGGAGACACAAATTACAGAAGTGATTTTTTTGCACCTTCACAGAACTGACAATTTCTTCAGGAACTGCTGCTCCAGAGATCTCATCCAAAAGACCAGTATCCCCTGCCTCAATAGGGTTATCATCTTCACATTCAGTAATAATGGCTTCAGTCACTTTCTCAGTAGAATCTTCTTTACAAAGTACCAAATCTCCTAGTATAACTTGGGAAATCCCTGCAATGGATCGAACTCATCAATAACAACACAGTTGGAAAAGCATGAAATACAAAGACAAGTATAGAGGTTCCCTGACTCGTCCTTGATCCCTATTCCGAGTGCTTGTTACACTAGATTTATCCTATAAAAGCAAATAGAGGGTGGCACTGTGTTTACGACTTTATGCATCTCTAACAAACCTGTCTTAATTATCTCTTGCAATGGCCTATCAATACAGCATCTCATTTGTTTACCTATATATGACATACCTAAAGGTATCGAAAGAACAGTGACAAACACATACCATGCTTTTGCACTCTAATACTAGCCGCATGGTTCCATAAGTAACTTTGGTAACTGTGCACGTACCTAAAAAACACAAAAGAGTCTACAAATGAGGCATACAAATGTAACACCAACTTGAATGAAAAGTAGAAGCAACCTAGGATAGCGAATCTTTCAAGGGAAATGAACAGATGTCACAATAAGAAGTTGGGACTATAAGAAATATGATGACCAGCTAATATCACATTATTATAGTTCTAAGATCCCTAATGTCACTTACATCATCCTCAGAGTCCTCGGTATAGCCTTCAGGGCCTGCAAGTAGTTCCCAGGGCATTTCTTCAAGCACTGGAGCTGGTTGAAGAAAGACCAAATCAGATATTATGTTAACCACAAAATGAAGCAATATGTGCATACATAAAAATAACATAAATAGGTCCTCGGAAGTTATCAGAAAAGGTCCAGACACATGAAATTACACAAGTAGCAGTAGAATGCCAGGGAACCTACAATAGCTGTTTCAGCAACAAGATAACGGGGTAATTTCCTTAGGGTCCCATCAATATCACCACTTTCCTTGTAATATTCACGAGCCTCTTTGACGATGTCCCGCTGTTTTTCCAGAGTTAAGTAGCCAAAGACAACAATTATGTGGTTCCAAACGATACACTAAAGCTTCTTTTTACTGTTAAAACGAAAGGATCAACTGTTTCACCAAACTACATGACAATAAAAGGATATCCCCTTCTCTTGGATCAAGAATCATGCTAACAACAGTTTTCCACTCCCCTCGAAGTAATGCTGCTCCAACAAGGTGAGTAGGCACCGAACCACTTCCAAAACGCTGAAATACATTAAAATGTAAAATCAACCCTTAGCAACAAAGCCGTATATGAGCTATCACAGTCTCACAAGATGCATAAGATATCTAGGAACATACTGCGCGACACACTCCAAAAAAAATAAAAACGATCCTTTAACTGGGCTGAACAAAGTGGGGAACCATGTGTGATCCAAGAGGCTAGCATCAGATAGATCCACTGGGCAGGGGTTATATATCAAAGTGTCTCTAGTGCTGGAGATCTTTGGGATGACCACCCCATACTGATAACAGCGAATGGGGATCCCAGTATGGTGTATGAGTGATAATAACCATTTCATCCTAAAATCATGTCTCTATTAGTATATCATTAATTTACATGTAACAAAATATAGTTTATGGATTATACTTGCAAACCGAAGTAGTTGATAAATCCACTCCTTCCTAATGAATCTGCAGCGGCTTTTATAGTATCCTCGGAATCTGCTGTAACTCCTCTGAGAAGATATGTTAGTGTACCATGGTGGATGTTAAAACACGGGAAATACTTAATAGCTGCTGTGGGAGGTACAATGAAACACCAAAAGCTTAATCATGATGAGAGAAGTCATTACCTCAAAGTAATTGTAAATCGATTTCCTTGGAGCTGCCCAAGAGAAAGTCCTTCCTTGACATAGCTGGAGAAATTATGCAATTTTCACATCGGAGCACTTAGGCATTGTATGATAATCTACAGTTGCAGAACTATACATAAAAAGCAAAAATGAAAGTTTTTACTTCAGCTTACCAAAAGTCTCCAATTTTGATACCGATTAATCTACCATTCAGGCCTGCCAAAAATTTTACTGGCTGCTTGAAAACAGTTACCTTCATAGGGGAAAAAATTTTCCAAATGTCAAGATGAATGATCTAAGTCATCAAAGATCATACCGTTTTGGTTCTGTGAGTATTGGATGCAAACACCAGGTCAAGAACTTGTAAATATGAATTTGCAAATAACACAGAGAGGAGAAAAATTTACCCTTTGAGTTGTTATAGCACGCTTATCCTTCGTACCTGCAAACCCAAATGCCCGTTGCTGCATGAAAAAAGAATGAAAATGAAAATAAATCAACTACTGTCACTGATATAAGTGAAGAGTTACTATAACATTTCATACCGATATAAATACTCGTGGATATAAAAATATGACCACTGTTCTCATCCTTGACTATTGCTTAAACGAGAAACAAATCATATACTAATATGCGAAGCAACTGTAAGCAATTTTTCTGTCTATCTAATTTTCAGCAAAACCCACCAACAAACAAACAAACACAGGATGTTACCTGGACGCCGAGCATCTTTCCTATCACTCCCAATGCCTCTTGTGTGTCCTTATTCTCCTTGAAAAGATTAAACCTGAAGCAGTAAGGCAGACAAACATTTCATAAAGTAAGACACAAATCTTAGTAATATCCCCTTAGAGTGGTTACGTAATCATTACCTCATCTATGCTTTAGAAAAATAACAGCATTTCAATCTCACATTTTCTCTGTGTTGGCTAAGCTTCAAATAAACCAGAAAGACAATAATACGGAATTAAAAGATTAGAGCAGTGTCATTTACCTAAGGAACTTGCCCAAGGTCTCCGGCCAATCATCAGTACCTCTACTATCAAAAGGCTTACCCCCTCTTTCTTTCCTTTTCCTAGAACCCCTACCATTGTCACTTCCACCTGAATGTTGCCTCACTCTAATACATTTTGACCCAGAGTCAGGTCCATCAACTGTATCCGTAACTAGAAACTTCAAATTCGCCTTAAAATAATTATGAACTGCCTGAAAACATTTCAAAAATAAAGTAAAATAAATAATACAATCAAACAACACTTCAAACGCCATAAATTAGCTTTAAATGAAAAAATCGATTAAAACTTGCCGTTCTATGAATTTTATCATAATCAGGAGAAAGAACAATCGGGGATATCTCATCTTTGCCACCGCCCGAAGTTCTTATTCTATCGATAAAATCTTTCAATAAATCAGCATCAGTATCACCAGCAAGTAACCTAAACGATTCAATTTCAGATGTATATGTTGTTTCCGTTTCCGTTTCCTTTTCTTCTTCCTTTTCCTTCTTTTCTTCAACACTCTGGAAATCAAAATCAAATTATTAATCTAATCTAATCTTGACCATCAAATAATTAAAAAAAGGGATTTGCATTTGATTACCTCTGAAGGAGCATCTAAGGAAGTTAAGCGGACAACATTCCCATCGGTATCAACTTCGTTAACAATAAAATCTGCATATCTTTGTTTAAGGACTCCACGGAATCCAGGGAGTTGAGAGATGTAACAATGGATGCCAACATCTGTTTCATCTAATGGCATGATTAGGGTTTCTGTTTTGGGCGCGGAAGAGTTACAATAGAGTTTGAAGGCGCAGGGTTTTAGGAGATTGCAGGGTTTAAGGTTTGGGTGGGAGAGGATGCCTATGGAAACTGGGAAGGTTAGTGCTTTGTTAATCCACATTTTACCCTTCAAAAAAAAATCCACATTTTACAGGGGCTCATTCTGCTATGCCCGTGGGGTGTGGTTATTTTTTTATTTTTTTTGAAGCATGGTGTGGGAAGTTTATTTAATATGTAATTGAGGGATATCATTTTCAATACACCTTATTACATCCTACCACCTTTGATTTCGGATTTTTTTGGTGGTAAACCATTGCTTAACTCTGATAACCGCCTAGATATATTATTTGAGGCCTACCATTACAAAACAAAAAAAGATATTTTGAAGAAAAATAAAAAATCTATTTTACTTAATGGTTAAATTGTCCCTAATTAATTAATATTAATTTGGGTGATTAAGTGATATTTAATCAAGTTAATCCTGAAAACAACTACTGTTAATTTATCATCAAAACTTGAAGAAAAAAAATATTTTAAGAACTCAACCCAAAATCGATTGATGTTCGTGCAATAATAGACCGATTCTGGGTAGAGTTTTTTTTTGAGTTATTTAGTGTTTGGGTCCTAAGTTTTGGTATATCTTAGTGTTTGGGTCCTAAGTTTGTCCAATTTAGTGTTTGGGTCGTTGACTCGTTAGTCAACTACGTCTTGTGGTCAAACCGTTAGGTGAGTTAACATTCACTATTTACACGTTTGCCATCACCCAAAATCTGTTTAAATCTCAATCGAAAGTTCTTGGGCATTTCAGCAAACAGTTCAGGGCAATTCGAAAATCCAGTCTGAAATTCATAATTAATCTTCTTTCAATTTATATCTCAGAAGTTGATGCAATTTATTTTCTTAACTATATACAACCATAAGAGGTTCATTTCTTCCGTCCAACATCAAAATTCATGGAGGACACCGTCTACGAATCTATGAATGTTCAAAACTGATCATCATAAGCAAAGGTGATTTTGGGTGCAGAAATTGATCGAGTTGTCTTTCATTACCAAACTGTACGCTTTGCTGCTAGTGCATCCAATGCACAGACAATCAATAGATTGTTAAATTGGTAAACACTAACCACCATCACTACCGTCGATTTATCAAAAAAACCATAAACACTCATTACAACCAATAGTCTAAATTCACCCAAAACTAAAATCTTAACCATTGTTTGATCATCATAAGCACGGTTAAAATTAAAATTAAAATTTTTGAGGCACACAGATTAAAGTAGTTTTTTATTTTAAAATAAAAACCATTGATAAAGAGTGTCGAAGATTGAGTGACTAAGTTAATAAATTATTGAAGTAAACTGATGTTGTTACAGTTGAGAAAGAAGAACGGAAGGAGTGACTAGTGAGATGCGGTAGAAGCTGCAGGGTTAGGTAATTTTGTTAATATATATTTCTTCAAATGACAAAGTTAACCTTTAAAACTGTAACAATTGCTAACGGACATTAACTCTTTTAACTGCTTGACCGGAAATTCTAGTTGACTAACGGGTCAACGACCTAAATACTAAATTGGACAAATTTAGGACCCAAACACTAAATCATGCTAAAACTTAGGACCCAAACACTAAATAACTCTTTTTTTTTCAATTGACGAAGAAAACCCAGAATTAGTCCTTATTAATGTACACATAAACCGATTATAGGAAACATAGTTTATAAATGTCCACATAACCCGATTATGCCATATTTTCAGGAACAAAATATTCATTACATAGTTTAGGAAATTAGGCGTTACGTATATATGACAATTCAGTACGCGAATTCTTGAATCTCGCACATAAATACATCTTCAATAAACCTCCGAGCACGACGATACAACACCACATATTCCTTGTGGTGAATGAACTTCTTTTCCCCATTATGAATTCCCCATAGGTCATTGAGTCGTTTTAGCTGCAATTAAATGAATCACACGTTAGTAGAACATTAAACGAGGACATGGGTATAAAAATATCGGATTTCTCACTTTCTCACTTAGAGGAGCTTGTGGATGATGGTCACACACCATTCTTCTAACTTTAACATACTCTCGCATTACACTTTTTATGTATGCGAACCGAAAAGCCAAGTCTCTCCATCTACGGTTTTTTGGATTCGTGGTGCGCTCATAGCAGAACTCGTTCCCCCTATTCCAAAACGTTGAATATAGTTCATCGGGATGTTTGTGGAAGGCGGGAACAAACGATTTCAAGAGATGCGTATCTTCTTCTGGATCTCATTCCATTTTCTAGGTTCAGTGTGTGATGTAGGAGTGGCTCAAATAGGTTGTCCTTATATAGATAAAACTCAACGGTTATTTTTTTTTTTAAATCAATGCACACAATCGGTATTCGGAAATGTCAAAATAGACCGATTTTGCCTTGCAAAATCTGCCTCCCCAAAATCGGTTTATAATATTGCACATGTAATCCGATTACTGTAAAAAAAAATACAGAAAAAGTGCCAATTTTCCTTACAAGAATCAGATTACATGTTTCAACACATAGACCGATTTCGTAGGTTGTCAAAATTATGAACTTTTATGTTTCTTCAGAATCGGTCTTTAACAGTATCCATATAAACCGATTTTGAACACTTACAAACAAGTGAATAAATTTCCCAAAATCGGTGTACGTGGTGAATTCCTAAAACCCGATTCTAGAATTGTAACCCTGGAGAAAAGGTAGAATCGGTTTTTACATAAGTAAATGTTAACTGATTTTGACTGAATAAAGCCAAAATCCATCATTTTTCACTCAGATTGTAGTTCTTTTGTTGCGTCTTAGGAAAACACAAACAATTTTCAACAAAAATCATATTCGTTCATTCATAAACTAGAGAACATAACCAAAAATAATTCGACAATAAATTTAAGACATAAGTTTTGACTCCATAATTATCCATAGCTAAAGACATAAGTTTGGAAAACAAAGAAACCATTCATTCATCAACATCCCCACCACGACCACGTCCACGTCCAGTACCACGAGCACCTCGTCCTCGTTTAGCAAGTCTTTCCTCGTCGGCATCATGTTAGCCACTGCTAGATTCACCTTGAGAATACTTATTTAGAAGGACTTTCCTCATCTTTTACTTTGTGTTCTCCACCACCGCTTCCCCAAATTTTGCACCCCGTATCTACATCTTCTAGATTTTTCAATACATCAATCAATTTTTCATTGGCCTCAACATCTTTTCCTTTCCTAATACATAGCATTTCTTCGTTTATCAAATGCCCGATTTGTCTTCTCTGTTTCCATTTTAAACAACAAACATCCAACAAATCATGTTATTACAATTAACAAAACCATAATTGAGAAACAATATGTTAAAGCATTTCTCGGTTGAACCCACCAAGCGTTGGTATGTCAAGTTTGGTTGTCATATTTGTGTATCAAAACTCAATTAGAGTCGCTTGATTAAATGTACTAGAGTCAATTTCGTTTAGGTTACACTAGAAAGTCTAGGAATGTTGAGACATACAAGTATTACCTTGAAGACCAGTATTACCTTGAAGACCTGAAAAGCGTGAAGATGTGTCGACTACAATGAAGACATCATCCTTCCTCTTGAGGTTAGTGATACTGACTTGACTTGTTTACACTCTAATCGTTACTTTAAAGTCGTTTAGCTTTGTCTGCTAGTCCTATGTTTATCCTACCCATCACTTACATTATTGCTCTTATTGGACTCCTAGATTGGTCTAACCCTGGCACACAGGTTTGGCAACTTAATTATTCTTTATAGGTGATCACCACACTTGCAAGTTTCAACAGGCTCAAGCCAATCCTCAGACAAGCCAGTTCCTAAAACCCACTCCAATTCCCCTACTTTTAAATTACCCCATATTCTACCGCAGCTTTCACAATCCATGCCTCAACTATCAAAAATATTCCCTCTCAGGTTTTCACTCAATTTCCTCCATATCCCACAATGAATATCCTAGCATGGAACTGTCAGGGAATTAACCAACCTATAACAATATAACATCTCAGAAATCTAGTAGCTCTGCATAAACCCGGCATCTTGTTCCTCTCTAAAACATTAGCAAACGAAAATCATATGATGGACCTTGCACAATCACTACAAATTCTAAACCACTATATTGTTCCTAAAATTGGCAGATGAGGAGGATTATGCCTAATGTGGAGTAACAACATTAACACCCAAGTAATTATACACACCCAAAGCTACATATATGCGATTTTCACCCCACCAACTCCCGATCAACCTTAGATATTCTATGGAATTTATGGACCACTACACCCGACATCAAGAACAAATTTTTGTCAAACTTTCCCATTGATATTCCCCGAACATAACCCCGACTACTCCTTGGCTTTTGATCGGAGATTTCAACGACATAATTGATCAATCAGAAGAAGAAAAAAAAGAGGCAGGCAAGTAACGTATGCTCAAACCCAACCTTTCCTCATAATGATAGACCAAATGGGTTTTACCGACATGAGATTTCGAGGCGACCCATACACCTGGACCAACAATCACATGGGGCAAGATAACATTATAGAGCGCCTAGAGATAGCCTTAGAAACTCAACACTGGCGGACTGCAAACCCTCATGCTGGAGTTACCCACCTACCAAGAATTGCTTCGGATTATGCGTCACTTTTGATACGAACAAAAGCAGTAGATTGGCAAGGTACAAAAAACTACAAATTTGAGCATCTATGGCTAACTCATCCTAAACTCAGACAAGTGGTAGAATCTGCATGGATCCAACAGCATGATATTGAACCTTCTCTTGACATTGAACTAAAGCTTATCACAACCAGTTAAACACTTTCGGATTAGAATAAGCAAACATACGACCACCTCCCCATAAATCAACAACACAAATAAAATCTGCGTAATACCAATGCGCAATTAGTCATGGAAATGAGCTTGCATATTGGCTGCAACAAGAAAATCAACTCAGGAATCACCACACAACCCTGCTCCAATGTCATGCAACTTATTGGCAGCAAAGTTCCAGAATTCAATGGTTACAATCAGGCGACAACAACACAACTTTTTTCCATACTAAAGCAACCATTCATCGGAGTCACAACAACATCCAACAATTACAAGACTCATAAGATAACTAGATTAACAACAAGGATAAAGTTGTACAACTCATACTAAACCACTACACCGACCTATATACAACACATAGCACAATAATTGATGGGACCTCTTTGCGGCAATCAATCCCATACTGACATCTAGGCAATATGACACTCTCAATGCATAAGTAACCGAAACAAAAATCAAATAAGAACTCTTTTCTATAAATTCGGAAAGTGCCCCTGGACCTGATAGTTATACTAGTAAGTTCTTCATAACCTTTTGGGAAACCACACATATACAATTGATTGTTGTAGTCCGCAGTTTTTTCAACTCTCTCAACATTCACCCACTCATGAATCATACTAATATTACTTTATTCCCAAAAGTATAACACCCTTCAAAACCATCACAATTCAGACCTATCAGAATTTGTAACGTCGCATATAAGATCATTGCCAAAATTTTAGTCAATCGAATTCGACCTATACTTCCATTTTTCATAAGCCCCTATAATAGCACATTTTCCCCCCAAAGATCGATATACGATAACATTGCAATCGCGGGAGAATTATTTCACCATATCAGAACTTCAACCCGCACAAAGGACCCAAAAATAGTACTAAAATTAGATATTCAAAAGTCTTATGATATCTTGGACTGGGTCTTCATCAAAACGGCACTCACCAGGCTTTGATTCCCAATAATTTTTGTGGAATACATAATGTTATGCATCACCAAAGTCACATACTCAATCAACATCAACGACACAACGCATGGCTATATTTCTCCAACAAGAGGCATTAGACAGGGAGACCCGCTCTCCTCCTATGTTTTCATAATTTGTGCGAAAATTCTTTCCACTAACCTGGGAACCTAGAACTCCGCAAAAGAATAAGAGGACTACGCATTTCTCAAAAGGCATCGCCAATTCTACATCTGATGAATGCAGATGACCTCCTCATTACGTTTAAGGCTTCTACGGAAAGTAGCAATCATCTAAAGAATTTGCTACAATCCTATAGTTCTTCCGCAGGGCAAGTGATTAATACTTCAAAATCAATAATTATTCACCATCCAAGATTGGGTCAACATAAAGTAGGCAACCTTTAATAACTTTTCGCCAACCACATCAGAACCCCAAATTTACCGACCTTCCAGAAACATACTTTACACCAAATAGGAAACGGTTTGACAACCCATACTGAGGCTAAATGTATCCCACACTTCACAACCCTAGATCCAACACAATGCTACCCCATCTAAATGGTAGCAGATATCATTGATCATATCTCTCATAACTGGAACCATGAAAAAATAAATAACCTACCTCCCCTTGCTTCACAACGAATTAGAAACATCCACCTCCCTCTCAGCGACACCGAGGATAAGATTATTTGGATGCACTCCAAATTTGGGAAATACACTACAGCCGCAGGTTACAAATGCTTAACCCAAGGAGTAACTCAACCTCAGCAGAACCTACTACCAGCAACCAAATTTTATTGGACATTAACATGTCCACAAAAAATTAATCTTTTCTTGTGGAAAGCAATTAATGAAGGACTACCAACCTTCACTACCCTAAACTGAATCCATCTCGTCAACTCCAATATATGACCTCGTTGTAATTTCGATACAGAATTAGCTGATCACTTACTCTTACGCTCCTCGATAGCGATTATAACCTGGAACACTTTACTCAATCAGCTCACAAGCACCCAAAATACCTTCACTACTATCCCAAATGTAATAACACCTCAAACAACCATATCCTAACTTCTACAATAAAAAGCCCATTCCAAAGTCATCACTTCTTTCTGTTATCTCTTCTAGTCACTCTTGTTGACTAGAAATGAATTTGTCTACCGTCAAAAGCAAACAACATGAGTACATATGGGCTCAAGAATCCTTATGGGCTCAAGAATCAAATGACATTTTAATTTTAACCCTAAAGCAACAACATGAGTACATATGGGCTCAAGAATCCTTACCCCCTACTCTTCCAGGCGACTTACCGATGTTCACTCCATCCTGAGGAAACATAATGACGACAACAATTTTGTTAGGATGGTCCTATATATCCTAGCTCGGATTGGATAAAAATCAACACGAATGGAGCTGCCAGAGGACACTCAGGAATTGCAGGGAAGGCTTCATTTACAGAGAATCAGGAGCAAAAGTCATCATGGATCTCGCACAACCTCTTGGAATTACAACTGCTTTAATAGCAGAAACCTGGTCCCTGCTGCTGGCCACAAGAACCACGACAAATAGACAATGGATGAAAGTTCTTTTCGAGACAGATTCTAAAACTCTTCTGCACTTTGTTACATCTCCTACAACACCACCTTGGTATTTGAAGTGAATTATAAAGGAAATAAAGCACTATATTAATCGGATACCACACAAATCCATTAAACACAACTACAGAGTAGGAAACCAAGCCGCGGACGGCCTTGTTAATCATGCAGCGGATGGAAGCCAAACAGGGAATATGGGAACCAAACGTTGGGAGCATACAG
This sequence comes from Papaver bracteatum, assembly GCA_023529315.1. Taxonomy (NCBI): domain Eukaryota; kingdom Viridiplantae; phylum Streptophyta; class Magnoliopsida; order Ranunculales; family Papaveraceae; genus Papaver; species Papaver bracteatum. Next base: position 446,986 of record JAJJWX010001032.1, read on the forward strand.
TTCCAAGTTTCATTAATCAAATTGTACTCAGTGATTCCATGGGTACCAGATACCCTCGTATAGTTTCCACGTAGTTTCTTTAATATATACATGCTTCAAAAAAAAATATACAAGGTTATATTTAATACTCTAGTATTAAACTTGGTCATTTTATTATGATCAAAGTGTCAAGGGATAATATTTAGTTACGAAGTATAACGTTTATCTTTTGAACTTCGTTAATGCGACATTTTATGTAACTCGTTAATTGATTGTGTATTGGATATAGGTGTGATTTCATCCTAGGAAACTATATTTGATTACATATGTTTAAAGGAAGTGCATATACAAGACTTGTTTCGTAATCGAAAATAAATCAATATGTGTTTTGGTCTGGTTTTCTATGAAGATATATTGGATGACAAATTTGAACCTAAGGTGGGAATCCTTGGTAGAACCAATCTTAACATATGTTGAGAGTTATGGTAGAACTGATCCCTACCTATTTTGGGATACATGGCAGAAACGATCCTAGCTTTTGTTGGGATTCTTGGTAGAACCGATCCTTACCTATATTGGGAGACTTGGTAGAACCGATCCTAAATTTTGTTGGGAGTCATGGTAGAACTGATCCCTACCTATATTTGGAGACTTGGTAGAACCGATCTTAATCTATGTTAGGAGTCACGGTAAAACCGGTCCCAAGAGAAAAATCGGTTTTCAACATTCACATATTACTTACGGTTTTGAACATGTACATAATTTGAAAGTTCCATAGGTCGACATAATTTGAACATGTACATAATTTTTTTCTTTAATTGTTCAAATATATTCCTTGATACTCAAGGTGATCCCAAACCAAAATATTGAGAATATTTTAATTAAGTGGAATCAAGTTTGTGGGGTACAGTTACAATAGAAGGCAATTGAAGACAAAAAGAATTTCTGATTGGTTTTAGCATCTCGTGCTATTTGTGCACGCATATTGATCGGCTGGGATCCAACTTAGATCTAATTTATCTTTGATATCATATAGTTGTTTAGATCGGAAACTATTATTTGGTGCGTAAGCCTTTTGGCTCAAACAACCCTTGATTGTGGACATTAGTGGCATGCCTGCGTGATTTGTTACTTTCGGGTAGTTATCCTGATAAACTTGCTATATACATTTGATGCTTCAAGTCAGTTTTTTCCAATGATATGCATCAACAACTACAATATGGTGCTAGGGAGGAGGATTCTTTGACATGGTTATTCTCAAACCATCTACCAATTTCAACACCAACCTAGTTATAATGCCCAAATACTAATGAATCTAAAAGACTAAACCTAAATTTTGGTAATATGTTCATCTTACATAACTATTAAAAATTATTGCATCTCCAAATGGCAAACCTCGCCATCTACAAATTTTCCAAGTGGTAGATGGTGGTGTTATTACGTAATTCCTTATCGGTTGCCTTTGGTAGTATTATAGATTACTATAAGAAGAACATATTACCAACTAATTAATTTCAAAATCATTACCGTTTAGTTATTATAACATAGAGTGAGAATAACCATATCAACAGATCTTATCTCTTCAATTTTTATCTGTAAACAATACTTTGCGAGAAACGAATTTTTGAGAAAAAATGAAACAAACATACTATGGTTTGGTTCCTGATGAATTACATTCCGTTGATTCAACAGATGTAGAAGTTGTACCTAAAGATTCTTTGGACTTGACATCATCTTGGATGTCAGTATCCGCTGCACCTTCCGCTGTAGTAGCAGACATCTTTTCCTAACACCATGGACAAATAATCAATTTACCATCACATCAATTCACACTCTACATGATATAACAAATCAGGTCCAAAATTTCAGTGGGTTCGAGAAACAAGAACTGCACATACTTAAGTTTGCAAAGAATTCTACATCCATAAATTCTTAATCCCAAAGGTGTCAAAAGACCAAAAATTTGTAGTTAAGATATATGGTTTTATAAGGTCAGTATCTGAAAACAAAAACAGTTTTTTTTTCAAGATGATGGACTAAATCATGGTCTTGACAAAACAAATTAAATTCAGCGAGAAAACCTTAATTAGTTATCATAATTGTGTCTCCAATTCTAAAATAAATAAACAATTAAGTATAAGCACAATGCGGGTGATTTTGTATATCACCAACTAGACTATGTAGGAATTTATTATTTTCAGAATTGAAATAACTATGAAAAACCCATGTAATCACTTTACTAAGTTAAAATAAGTTTAAAGAAGAAGATTTTACCAGTTATGAAGCTTTTACCAGTGCCGAAAGGCCAAAACCCTAGACATAATAAAAGCAGAATTTATTTCAAACACCCAAATTTATTAAAATTATTTGAGTTGCGGTGAAGGTAGGGATCGAATTTAGCTTACGTTTAATGAACTTGATCGGTGAAAGTAATAATGTGGGTATATTTTGCACCAAAAAAACTAGGGTTTGAAGGAGATGAAGGGAGATACTCTCCCAATATCTCAAAAGAGAGAAATGGTAAGGTAAAATGCAATAATTTTCTGATATATATATATGGCATAGTTCCAACCGCGACATAGTTGTGACTATTTTTTTGGGATAAATCAGGAATTTGCTAATTAGATAGTACCTGGCTCCAGTATATTTGAAAGCTCGTGGTAGTTTATGCAACTATGTCCAAGCCGTGGTATTAGGCATAAATATACCTTCGGAGGTGCCTTGCAAACATAATTTTACATATTTAGAATTTGGATTGATCTTACCCGACAAAGGAGTTTACTAGTTTAAACGTAAGAGCCTTTGTCAAAACTCAACGAATCTTTTCTTAAAAGATTATTGGAGTAATTACCTAACAACTTTTTTCTTTCAATTTTTTGTAAGATGATCAAAAGGAGTTGAGTTCTTAAGACTTTACATAGTTAAATCAACTTAAGATAGTGACTTATGTCTTAGGATTAACGTGCGTTAACCAGATGGTTGTAGGTTTCTAAAACACCTTGATATTTATCTATAGTTTATGCTTTCTTTGCTAAGTTTTCTTGTAAAATATGTATCTTATGTTTGTTTTTTAGTATTTAGGTACTTTGGAGTCATTTGGAACAAAAGAAGAAGAAACGGCGCAAAAGTCTCATCTCATGTGCAATGGCTTTTGGAAGCAGATTATTTCTCATTATTTGCTTTTATTTCTTCATCTTTGTCTGAAAAGTATGTCGGCTTTAGTGATGCGAATTTTGTCTGAAAAGCATGACAGCTTTAGTGATGAAGAGACATTGAAGAGAAGAAGTAGACTTGAGAAGTAAAAGATGGTTGTTGTTGGTGAAAGAATTCAAAGGAGAAGAAATTGTGTATTTGGAGCAAGAAGGGCGAAAGCATCATTTCTCGTGCACATGCTGTTAGGAGCTACAATGGAGGATAAAGGACAACCACCTGCTTTCAACAACACTTTTGTTGGCCAATATTAATCTGCTGAGTGCTTATAACAATTCCTATCATTATTCAACCCTGAAAACAAGAAAAAATGTTCTATCATTACATTCAATCTATATTTCAGAGATGAGAAATAGAAAAATGGTTGCTTCTTCAAAAATTGAGAGAAGATTTGGTTTTGCTGATGATCAATTGAACCACACAGAGAAATTGGTTTAGTTTCCTAAAATTAGATTAATAAGGTGGGTACTTGTCAGTTGGTGGTGATAATAAACTCAGGGAATAAAAAGGGGATTTGTAATGTATGGAGAAGATTGAGTGTTTCTGAGTTCGAATTCAACAACCAAGATTAAATGGGTTTCAATTGAGAAGAATAAATAAGTGATTCGAGTTGATTTGGAGATGTTAGTGGTGCTATTATGCCATGGGTATGCTTCTGAATCATAGTTTGGGTTTTGGATTTGAGTTGAGCAGTAATTCATGGGTCTCTGGTGAAAGTGGAGATTCAGGAAATTACAATAGAAGAATGTTGATTGTCAAAGGTTTACTGAGATTGTGAAGAAATGGCAGTTCAGATGGTGATTTTGAGTTTCTGAATTGAGTAAGGGTTTACTGACTGTGGCAGCTGAGAATTCAGTGCAGTTAGAGATGAAATTGAGATGGTTTGATGCATTGAGCTGAAGCTACAGGTGTGGGAGAAATGATATTGTTGTGGGTTCTGAGTTATGGGGGATTATGAACTGCAGTCGATGGAGTTGTGTATGAATGCAATGGTAGTGCACATGAGCTATTGGCGATGCAGTGGTGGAATGAATGGCTTGGCATGTATTGAACTGAAGATGGTGGATGGTCAATGATGATTTCAGAGATGGGTTGCTGGTATTGAGGCTTATATTCAGGTTAAAGCTGAATTGGAGATAGAACTGGTGGTATTCAAAGTTATATTTACAAGAGATAGTTTTACAGCTGTGCAATGGAACTGATGTGCAGGGTTGAATGTATGAGCATTTGAAGGCAAGTTAGAACACTGAGATGTTGTTATGGGTTGCAGGCAGTGGTATTTTAGTCTGACTGTGAAGCTGTAATGGATGGAAGTTCTGAGCATGGTGTGAGCTGCAGTTTAAAACTGATGGTTGCAGGAGCTACAGCTGGCTAACTGGTGACATTGCAGCTGCTACTGAGTTTCAGTGGCTCAAGTATAATTGGAGGTTTACAGGGATGATGTGGCTACTGTGGTCTCTGGAGAGCAAAGAAGGTGTCAACATACTTAAATAGTGTTACTGGTACTCATGTTGCTGAATTGATGCTCAGTTAGATGTTGAAGTGATAGAATTGCAGGTGGAGATGTGTTGCTGCCCTGGATTAAGGAGATGTAGCTTGTTGTCTATAATGGAAGAAATTGATGCTACTGAATTGGTTGTGGAGCTGTTAAAGCTAAATGATGGGATTGAAGCTGGAGTGGATTTGGTATTGGTAACTGCCTAGGCATAAGTGACATGGTCTTGTAGTGACAATAGCTTTTGGAACTGCATGTGGAAATTGCTGTAGAAATGGAGCAGATGGAGTTCATATTTGAGCAACAAAGATAGAGACTGGATAGGCAGTGATGGTGAATGAAGTGCAGTTATTGTTCTTGCATGTGGTTACAGTGGCTATGAATAATGCTGAGTATATTATGAATGCCAGGAGTTATGCAGTTGCATCTATGAAGAGTGCACAACCATCATGGCTGGAGGTGATGCATAATGATCGTGCTGCAACAGATCAGGCCTGTGCAATGGACTAGAGACCAATCAGCCGAGTTAGATGGTCAACTCAGTATGACTCAGTGCTTGACCCGAGTTCACTCAGTTGACCCAACTGAGCTGACTCGTTGACCAGTGACCGGGTGGATTTTGCCGGTCACCTGAGATATTTTCATGTGCCGGATTCTGGCCAACTTCCGGCCATTGCACCAGTTTTACGGCGGCCACTTTTGGGGCAGATTTTCTACATAGATTTTCTCACACATTTGCTAGAGGACTTCTATCTATTGGACCTTTGAAGACTAGACCTAATTTTGGAATAAGAAGAGCTATAAAAAGGAAGTTTTATACAACTTTTGGGAGATCACGTATTATTCTTGGAGCTTTGGAGGAGAGAGGCTATTCTACTAGGGTTTGCTTATGTTCATCTTCTTTTATTCAATTAATATTTTTGTGATGAACTCCATTAATATAAGTTTCTAAATACAATTATTGGTTATGGGATAAAGTTTATTTCATCAAGCATGTTATTTGATTCTATGAATTAGTTTTGTCTCAATTCTATCGTTTATGATTCATTATTTTTATTATCATATGATTTGAATGCTAGTTTGGTTGAGTCCGGAATCAATTGGATTTGTTTTCATCTCTATAACTATATTAGAGTTTTCAATACGTAAAAGTTGTTATCTCTGATTTCTAGTAGCATCTTGTGGTTATTACTTGTAGTGATACATCTTTTTAATCGCATATGAATCATAACCTTTGTTAAAACGAATTAGTGCTTTTACACGTTTGTTTGCATTGATTAGTCTTATTTCATAGAACTTATTACTCTTAGGGAGTTAAACTTAATTGTGCTTTTACACTTTATGTTGCTTTTTAAGTAGATTTCACAATAGCATCTTTTAATGTTGTTTGTGATAAAATCAGGAAATAAACGGGATACTCTTGCGACCAAGATATCCTAGGACTTTTGATAATTACGAGATTAAATTACCAATTCTAGTCATTGATGAAAAATACATGTTTGTGAAGGATACTATCCCGTGACCAATATCTTCCTCTTATTGATTACTTTCATATTTTATTTGCTTCCCTTTATTTATTGCTTTGATAAAAACAAAATCCCCCCTTGGTTACCTTAAAAACTGAAATTTGCATAACAACAATTGCCTCTCTGTGGATACGAACTCTTTCTTACCACGTACTTCATTCATATTTAGTAGAGTGAGAAATTGAATTATTTTTGACGCATACGACAGCGATCAGTAGGAGCATGGATATTGAGGGAACTATATAACTAGGGATATATTACTTAGTCTCAACTATACGAAGTTGGCTTTGTTCTTTGTATAGTGGCTTATTATGAGAGTATTCGAAACTGGACTAGGTCCCCGGGTTTTTCTGCATTTATGGTTTCCTTGTTAAAAAATATTGCTGTGTCCTTTACTTTTACTTTCCGCAATTATAATTGTCTTTATTATAATTAAAAGTAAATACACTTGTATGTAAATCTTAATCACTTGATATTGATCCCATAGTAAATCGGTTTTGGACCGTAACTGTTATCAAGTGAATATCTTGAAGTTATATTATCTCGAATTTGTCTATAGACGATCACTCAAGGTATCAAACTTATAGGTCGAAACAAAAATATTGTAAGTGGTATACTTGGTTACCCTCGTCATTTCACAATACGCACCAGGTATTAAGAATTGTATATTTCTCCTTGATTTGGGGCCTTTCATCTACTCGTATCACTCGAGTATGCGAAACGTTGAGGTACCATGACATGTAACCTGGAATTGCCTCATCATATGTATTCAAACAACTATCCCATATCATGTTTGTTGTACCTTCTCTCGTCCTAGTATTCAGATGCTGGTTTGTGAAAAATCTCAATATCATTATCAAATGACTTGATTTCAATCTTATTGATTTTAAACTTTTTGTGCTCCTCAGGGATTTTTTGTGCGTATACGCATTGTCTTGCAACTCTCGTCGGGTTGTACAATACATATCCTCTTAGGTGAAACAAAGGCCCAAAATAACGTTGTTGTTCGTCGCACCCAATCATCTTTCATTTATCCAAATCCTCCTTGTAATGGTGAAAGACAACATCTTTCTTCGTTAAGTTGTCCAACTGGCGTCTCAACTCCAGATATTCCTCATCTTGGGACTTCGACTTACCGTTGAAGCTGTGTTTTTCTCCATAACACTGACCGTCCCATTGCTTGTTCTCAAAAGCCCTTTCAAAAAATATTGGGAAGTGCAAATATATCCACACCTACAGAAGAAACATATTCCTTGAGATTTGGTTCCTTTGATCCCTAGAAGCCTTTCTCAAGTCATTCAATGAGTGTGCAAGGATGGCAGACCCCTAAGAATAGTCGTGAATATTTTTAAATTGTTGCAACAACTGAATAAAGTTGGCGTTCACAAGGAAACCGAAAATATCAGGAAAGATAACAGCTCCCAAGATGTAGAGGACATATGCATTGCCCGTAGCGAAGATACGTTCCTTGGTCACCTCTTTTCCCTCAACATGAAATTTCTTTATTCCCATGAAGCGGTACCTCAAGCATGCGAGATAAAGTATCTTATGCTTTGCATCACCTACTTGCATCTCTGACTTGGTAATTTCCTCATCCCAACAGAACACATTCTTGGTGAACTCGTAAATCTTGCGCCACTCAATATCATTCGCATAGTCTTTGTGCCTCATGGATTTATCTTCTATGCTTAACCCGGTAATCAACTTAGCATCATTTAGAGTTATCGTCATTTCGCCAACCGGAAGATGGTAAGTATCCGTTTTCCCATAAAACCTCTCGGCGAATGCTGAAACAAGAGGTTTGTCGTAACCAACAACAAAATTGTCGATCGTAGCCAACAACCCAGTAGTTACGAATAGATAGATTACTTCTTGTACTTCTCCTACGGTTGATTTTATTGCTTCCAGTGTCCATAAGGTTATCATACTCGCTGATGTTCCTGGCTTCATACGACGAACGGCATCCTTGTGATCCTATAAAATAAAACAAAACCGATAAACATTAATCATAACACTAAAAAGATAATAATTTTTATTTTACATAACATAAGGTTGAGGTAGTTATTATGGTATGACAGACGGCATCGACCCAACTCTCTTTGTACCCCTTTAACAACTGTACTTCTTCATCACCGGGTGACCCATAAATGGGATCAGTAGGGCCGAGAGGAAATATCTTCAGCGGATCGGGCATGTGGTCCCCTTTCTTTTTCTTTGGACCATCATTCTTACCATATTTATTACCTTGTTGTTGGACTTGTTGTTGGACTAATCCTCCTTCTTTATCAACTTCCTTTTCACTTTCTTCTTCATCAACTTCTTCGTCACCACTTTCTTCTTCAATAGGTGTATCAAAATCAAATTCTTATTGTGTATGTTGCTCCGCTTGAGGTGGTGGGTCATTGATGTGGATACCTTTGCGTTTACTCTCCGATCCCCTTCAGTGGGAAGAAGACAAATTTTTACCTTTCTTTCGACGAGTTTCCAAACTCCGAGGAGAAGGAAGGTCATGTTTCTTCTTATATTTATTTCCGGATTGCCCTTGTTGTCTCTGGAGAATATGGAGATAAACGACAAACAACAATGGAACTCAATATATATTTTTGAATTCAAGGTACACAACTGTTTTACATGATATACATATAAAGACTGTTTCCTAATATTACACAACAACAATCGGTTTATATAAGTTCTCATGTAATCCGATTCTAACAAAAAAACATACAGAAACATATGGCATTTTTGCCACCAAGAATCGGTTTACATATACATATATAAAGACTGATTCCTAACATTACACAATAACAATCGGTTTATGTAATATGATTTTAACAAAAAAAAAACATACAAAAAAATTGGGCATTTTTGCCACCTAGAATCGGGTAATATGGACACTTAAATAAACCGATTATGGGATTAACAGATAACATATGAAAGGATAGATTATCGTTTTATGTGGACACCAATGTAATCTGATTCTAACAAAAAAAACTTATCGAAAAAACGATTATCCCTTCCGTACCAGAATCGAGCAATGTGGGTATGAACATGGACCATTTCTGGTTCAACGTTATCGAACCAGAAAACACATCCAGGACAATTAGTTTATGCGGGCAAGAACAAAGACCATTTTCTAATACAACCGGTTCACAAGTACATTAACATAAACCGATTCTGGTATACCCAGAAAACTTTGATTTCAACATTTTAAATTTTGGAGCGTTTGCATGTTATTCAAACCTAATTTAGAGGATTTGGTTGATAGAAAAGTACCTGATTCGAGCCATTTCCTCCTATAGTAGTGCATCTTCTTAAATGGATTTCTTCTTCGGTTTGTTTCGAATCGCTTGACCAATTATGGGAACTTCTGAACTAGGATAGTTCCTGTTAGTGGCTGCTTCACTTGTGTTTGTTTCTACAATATATGGAAGAAGAAGAAAATGATTAATCATTTTTCGGATCGTCGATAATCGACGATATTTTCGTTTGAAAATGAAAAAAAAAAAAGAGAAGAAGATAAAAAGAATCGGTTGATGAAGGTAATAAAAATGAATTTTATTTTATTATTAGGATTCAATTGGGGTAAATTGGTAGCTCTGCAGATTTAGACACCCATTATCCTTCTCTATTGGGTAGATAAAGAAATCTATAGGCCTCAAATAATATGCCTAAGCCTCAAACTAAGAAGGTTTGATAACTTTGAACACGGATTAATCAAGTAAATTCTTAGCAAGTTTGGAAAATTAATATAAAAAAACATCTAATCTGTATAGATTTCATGTTTGAAGCCTATATCATCTTTTAATTTTTAAGAAACTAGCTAGTAATCCCTTATTATAGGTCTCATTCTCTATTAATAATATTATAGTAATAATAATAAATAATAAGCTTCGAGAAACTACCCCACGCCCCATGCAATCCCTGAAACTATAATACTTTGTTGTTGTAATGAAGAAGATTCATTACAAGTTCCACATGACAGACCGAGACTTCATTCTCTGGAAATGTAGCACCTATAAAAAGAGCTTACCTTTAACATTCTGGGAAGAAGATGTCTTTATATCATGTTACCTAATTAATAGAGTATACTTTAGGTCACGGACCCTGAATACTCCCTACGTGTAACACCTGTATTTTTCGTATGATGCATGCTCAAAAATGCGTCACCGAACAAGATGAAGCCTCATCTTAAGCTTGTGAAGCTCACCAGTGCAAGCATTAATGATGCTGCAAAATGATTATTTTGTGAGGCTTCCTCGAGAAAGTGGTACTTGCGCAATGACAAAGTTTTCCAGAATTTAAACTTGTAAAAATTTCAATAAGACATATATAGGGAGGATGTGTTGGTTGATTGATTTTCCTCGAGGAAGTGAGGATATTTTCCTCAAGGAAGCACCAGTTATGCACGGCCTTGTTCATATCCTTCGAAAGTACATTTGGTATATACAGACTAGGATTTGCTTGGCTTTGACACGCGTTGGATTTAGTTGCTTGTCCTGACATCGATGAACTACATGCCGTGGTTGATCCCTTGAAGGTACGGAGAAGGGTATGTAGGTATTGATGGTGGATATTTTACGAGGGTTAAAATTCTAAAATCATAATTTCGTTTATCTCTAACCCCGGTTTCAGAAGTATATGAAATTCCCATTTTATATTTTAGATATAAAACTCTTGTTACGATGATCTCTGACTGATCATGTTACCTCTTCGGAGCATAAATATGTAACGACAATATTAAAGTCTCTCAGCTGAGATTTCAATATTCTACATATTTCGTATTCATATTGTGCAACTCAATATCTACTTGTTTATAGAATCGAGAATGATTAGACAACTCCTAGATGGATTGACAACTAAAATAGAGTACTAATGTCTTCAGGATACCACTGGTGTTGATAGCATTTTCCCTTCTAGGTGTTTCCATATTATGCATAATAAATATTCAAAACATGTACTACTGCCATCATGTACCTTGCTCTCGAATGAACATAATGATATGTATCACCATATTATAAGAATGACATATTGTTAAAATAACCTTTTATATTTACAGATAGTTAACCATTATGTCACTCAAAAGTTTTAGTGTAGAGTATTTGATATAAAAATATCAATCAAGTAAAAGTACATGTTATGTATTATATATTGTCTTTTACGTGATTCTTTCATCATTTCAAACAAACATACTTGACATTCGAACAAACAAGCAAATTTAACTTCAAGTCAAAAATTTAAGAACGTGAAAAACCTACAAACTTAACAATCTTAAACATGGGGATAATATGAAAAACATAAATAAAAGTGAAAAAAAAAGAAATTTTTATCAATATTATGTTTATATCCTTAATGATTTCATTGGACGATATGGCCACTGACACAACGACCTGATAAATTGATGCCCGATGAAAGTGTAATATTATTGTATGGCTGATGTTAAGCGTATCATCTCGGTCAAATGGACGAAACACGATATATCAGCTGATGCGACTGATACTAAATACTTTGCAATCACCATAAGAACCTTAATTGAATCCATAACTATGGAAGTACCAACAAAAGGTAACAAGCAAACCCGTTGGAGGTAGCCAAGGACGGAAATAGGGTTCGACAATAAATACAATAATGACGAAAAAACGATATGAAGATACGAGCAAACCAAAAAACAACCAAAATTGGCCATATGAAAAATAAACATCAAACACCCAAGGACTAAAAATCTAGCAAGGCCTGAAATCGACACCAGCAAGATCGAACAATACGGGCACGACATTGCCCTTTTTACAGTTATGAAATCCCCCTAGTCCGGCAATATGGGGGATGTAACATGAAGTCCACATGTCGCAAGGCAGACGACGAATTTCGACTGTCTCTACATGCCATCACATAGAGGTGATGGTGCGCTCATTTCGAATGAACAAATACAAAATAAATATAACCACTACACGGGAAAAAAAAAGATAATCATGATTATCGACTGATAAAAATGCCTTACCATAGTTTATGCCGACTTAAGATTGGATGCAGCAAGATAAACAACAAAACATGATAGTAGGTGACATAAAGTCTACAAGGTTACAACAAAAAATGTCCATGCAAAGCGTCCAAATAGAGCAATCACACGGAGCAGCCACGCAAAGCACTCAAACACAGTAGTCATATAAAATAGCCATACAAAACAGTTGGACGGATAAGTCACACGAAACGACCATGTAAATTTTTGGAAGTTAATCCAAGACATGGTTTTGAAAATCGAGTTTACTTGAGAAACAAGGTGTTTTGGTTCTAGAGTGTTCTAGAAGAGTTATATTTAGAGTTTTCTTTATATTAGGAAAGTGTCTTTGTTTAGAGTTTCATCTTTGTTAGGAAAGTTTGCTTTGAGTGATCGTCAAGTGTGTGAGACTATAATTAGGCTAGTGAGCCATAAGAATTGTACACCAAACTGATTATCAATGTAATCACTTATTTGCTTTCGCGTGTGCTGTCCTCTCTCTTGCTAGATCCTATATAAATCATTAAACAAATCAATCGCACAAAGCATCCATGAAAAGTAGACACATGAAACGGCCATACGAATCCAATGATAGAAATAACACGAAACGACAATGAAAAGTAGCCAAACTGAGCAATAAATGGAGCAATAGCACCAGATAGCCAAAGCGAGGAAGAAACAAAGATAAATTTCATTAATAAAATTCGGAGTTACATAAAAAAAATATTAGAGAAAAAATGTGCATGAGGCACAACAACAACAACTATTGATCATGAGAAACTAAGATCCGCAACTATACTGATTATACCAGTGTTACGTAAATTTATAAGATCTTCATTTGACACGGACCAGCGTCCGAGATATGAAGTGACCCACGTTATCCCGAGGGCTCACAAAACAACTTGTTTTACTGTGATCTTACTGAAGTAAAACAATGTGATATATATCATAATAATAAAGTAAGCTACTAAAAGTATACGAAAGGATAAATTGAGGTGATGAATGAAAAAACAAAAGAAAAAAAACATAAAGCATAAAGCATAAATGAAATGTAAAGAACTTAAAGATAATAAGTGAAATCAAACTTTTTTTTTATGGAAAAAGTATATATATTAATCAAGCAATAAAATACATCAGATTTACAATGTCTTTCTTTTCAAAAATATTGGACATCACACTAGATTGCGATATCCTTAGCTGAATTTCAGTAGATATATGCTGAAGATTCTTTTTACGAGCTTCTATTGCTATGTGATCTGCTGTTGAGTTAAACCTTCTATTGATATATTTCACCTTTGCCTGTGGGAGTGTTTGCAAAATATTTTGAGTCTTCATTATTGTGTTATCCGCGCTCCAATCTGGGATCTGCTCCTCCTTTCTGATTGTTTCCGCTAACATCTTGCAATCAGTAGCTAAAGTGACACTGGATAAAATATTTTGACTTAGCCAAGTAGTCGCTTTTAATAAGGGTTTTGACTCCGCATGGAAGGATGATAAGGCCGTATCTGCTCCAGCTGTGATGTGCATAAAAGTTTCATTGTCTGCTGAGTATAAGACAAAAGCATAACCTATGGTTGAATTTTCCTTTTTGAATGCTACATCTATGAGTAATATTCAGTCTGAATCTAAATGTGGCCAATTATCCTTGTGATCTATATTTGGCTGAATCATTTTTCCCTTTCTTATATTCTCTTGTGGATATTATTGCATGTATTTGTTTATTTGCTCAATAAGAGAATTTGGGTTTGTTTATTTTGTCAAAGACCACTGAGCATCGGTACTTCCAGATGAACCAAGATATTGTTGCAATCCTTCCTGCATAATCATCGAATTCCGGTTCCGATATCCAATGTTTAATCCAATCCATCGTAGAGTTTGTATTAATTCTTGTATTAACTGCATTTAAAGAGAGACCGAACCAAATCGATCTAGCAAAAGGACAAGCTCTGATTAGGTGATGTTCTGTTTCTGTCGATTGTGTATTACACATTGGGCATTCTGTAATAAATTCATCATTATGGGCTCCTAATCTAGCATTGGTCGAAAGAGATTTCTGAGCTAATTTCCAAATGAATAATTTGATCCTCGGAATCACATTGATTTTCCAGATTTTTTTCCATGAAAATTCGCCCAAGATGGTGTTTTCCCGATCTTGAGTTATGAGGAAAGTGTAGACATTTTTCGCTGAGAAGATTCCTGAGCATTGGTGTTGCCACCTGATTTTATCTTGTTCTTGTATATTTGGCGATATGGCTAGGATTTTCTCTTTAATATTATGGGTGAAAAGGGTGTGAAGTTTCTCTCTGTCCCAAACCTCGTCTTGTGTAATCAGTTCACTTACCTTTTGTGGGACTGGCCCTGTTAACCCTGATGGTTTTGGAAGAATATTTTCCGATGGTAGCCATTTATCTTCTCAAATCTTAACCGAAGCTCCATTTTTAACTTGCCAAACGAAATTTTCTTTAATTAGGTTTAGACCTTTCTGTATGCTTGTCCAAATCCAAGAGAGATTGGAAGTCCTAGTAGCTTCTAGTGGGTGATTGTAAGGGAAGTATTTGGATTTTAATAATCTTGCCCATAATTGGTTGTTTTCTGAAATTAGTCTGCTGGCCAGTTTCGTATGGAGAGAAATGTTGAAAAGATGTGGGTTTTTTTTTATCCCCAGGCCTCCTTGTGAGATAGGTTTGCATATATTTATCCAAGATTTAAAATAACCTCCTTTTATATATATATATCCTTGTTCCACCAGAAATCTCTTTGTATCTTATCCATTTGATCTAATTTTTCTTTTGGGAGGTTTAGAATTTGCATTTGATAGGTAGGATAACCTTGTAGGACTGATTTTATTAGAATAGTTCTTCCAGCTTGTGAGAGAAGTTTAGATGTCCAACCTTGCAGGGTGTCATAGTATCTTTTGAGTAGAGGCTCAAATTTTCCTTTCTTTTTTTTATCAAAAAAAGAGTGGGGTACCTAAATATCGATCATTTTTTGTCATCAGGGGGACTTTTAGAATTTTTGCAATTATTTTCCCATGTTTTGGATGGATTCGTTTGCTGAAATAAATACCGGATTTCTGAAGGTTTATCATTTGACCAGTGATCTCCCCAAACCTACATAAGATGTCAAGAAGGTTTTTTCCCTCTCCTAAATCCGCTTTGGTGAAAAGGAAGCAATCATTTGTGAAGAAAAGATGGGAGATGTTGGGAGCATTTTTGTTTATTTTCAGGCCAGATTTTTTTTTTCTCCAATACCGCCTTTTCAAGGAGTCTAGAAAGAATCTCCATACAAATAAGGAATAGGTATGGCGAGAGGGGGTCGCCTTGTCGTAACCCCTAAAATTTTTGAAAGTAGGCCCTGGAGGCCCTAGTGAAATCAAACTTAAAATAGTTAAATAATTATTTAATTTCTGATTACATAAGGTTCAGTAGTGTATTCCCTTAATGGTCGCCAAAATGTAATTGCTTATAAGCCAACAACCACACCCAAGTAAAGTTAAACTCAGTATAAGCTAAAACACAACTAAAAAGATACAAGAGAAAGAACTCCATTTCACCCATAGATATAAATCCAAGCTTGAAGTTCGAATCGGGATATTATAAACTTTAGAAGGCACCTCCTAACCTTTTGGGCTTAAGAGATCATATAGAAAATGGTGTCCATATTTTACTTTAAAAAATTGGATATGAAAGTTATTACTAGAGGGAGTCAAATCTTTTTTTTATTTGGTGGATAATTAGGCATAAGTGGGATTGAACGACTAATTTCCAAAATTATTAGGCTTGAGAACCATCCAAGCAAGGTGACCAAGGATCAACCGTAGCCATGGGCCGGCCCTGCCCTACCATTCATTAAATAGCCCTTTCCAATATCGATAGGATATTATACCGGGACGAATACCGGAAAATCCACAATTTCGTTCGTCCCTTAATTAATAGGAATTACATATAGGTCACAACCCAGTGGGTTAGTTTAATGGCTGGTACTTTCATTAAGCCCAGTTTAACAGGAGGTCCAAAATTAGTTTTTTTGACCAATTTTTTTATTACGGGGTCCGGATACGTACGGGTTTCATAGAACGTATCTTTTAAATACCGAAACTACTCTAGATATATACAAACACCCTCATTTTACATTGTTATTTTTCTTTTCTTTTCCTACATCTCGATCTCTGGCGATGAAGATATGAAGAAAATCAATCTGACAATAATTTTCTTAGTGAAGAAAGTATCATCATCAAGTATTATCGAAAGATTTATCAACAAAATCAACAAACAAGATAAGTTTCATCTCTTATTAATCTTTTAGTTCGGTTGTAATTTAATTTTATGGTGTCAAAAACCTAATAACTTCAGATTCACTTCGATTATTGATTAGATTCACAATAAGTTTTTAGATCTGTAATCATCTTTTCATTCTTAATGATTTGAGCTAAAAAATTCAAAGAAAAATGATGAATTTTTTTTAGGGTTCGTGACTGTATATCGATCAATCTTAATCCTATTCGAAATTGTAACTTCAGATTCGTAACTAGAGAGCCTAGATTTACGTTACCCATCAATTTTTTGTCGAAGACTAACTAATTTGAATTTTCAGACCTAATCAAATTATTTTGGTTTTGAGTCTTAGTATGATCCAATAGTGTATATAATATGCACTGAGATAACATAAGTTTAGCATGTTTTGTTTGTTTTACTTTTGATTGATTG
Organism: Papaver bracteatum; assembly: GCA_023529315.1. Classification (NCBI taxonomy): domain Eukaryota; kingdom Viridiplantae; phylum Streptophyta; class Magnoliopsida; order Ranunculales; family Papaveraceae; genus Papaver; species Papaver bracteatum. Next base: position 463,894 of record JAJJWX010001032.1, read on the forward strand.
AATTGGATCTGATTCTTCTTTTTGATTTTGGTTTATTAGAATATTTATTTAAGGATCGGGATCCTTTAACAAAGGGGTTTGACAAACCCCTTTAACAAATCTCCTACCGTTGGATGAAAACAATATGATGACCCATAATTTCCATGACGTGGTGACATAACCATCAGTTTTCTATTCGGCTCAGTTAACCGAGCAAAAAAATCCTTTTTTTTTCCTAAAAATAAAATGAAAGCTAAGATTTTCTTATATTTCCTCCACGAAAAAAACACGATCTCTGTTATGTTTTTTAAGGTTTATCGTCTTCTTCCTATATTCTCGTTTGGTTTCTTTTCAAAAACTATTATACTTCTGGACCTTTGTATGTGCCTTTGTATACCCTAATTGTATGAATTTTCATTTCAAACTTAAGAGGATAAACTGTCCCTCGTACTCTGCAAATTATGATCAACATGAGATTTCGAGCTATATACTGGTTATTAGAAGAGTATATGAAACCAGTTGAAGAAATTTCAAATGGAGGTGCTGTACTGGCTAACAATGGGGAGGTTTTAATGTGTTCTAGAGCCACCTTTAAGTGTGGTATGAAGATAGTATCCACGAGCCTCCATGTGATTATGGAGAGATCTATAGAAAAGTGGCTGAATAAGTATTTTAAACAACTTGACATTCCTATAGAAAAGTGGTCATCATCTGTACTTGGGGTCCATGTTAATCCAAAGATGTTTTCGAATCCCTAGTTCCTTGAATGAAAATTTCGTTAGTAGCTAACTACAACATCTAAAACTAGGAACTGAACCAAAATAAACAGGAACAAGTGCTGTTTTTCCAAGTATTTTTCCTGTGCTTTGGTCTGGGTACCCACTTCTTTGGAGAGGGCATGCACATCATCTCAGCTCCTTGTACTATTCGTAATGCACTTTACTTGGGATATATACGTATACAAGGTAGTAAGATCTCCTTCACTGGCAACGCAAGCTATTCCTAAGTGAGAAGGCAGTTCTGAAATATCTTTCGCAGAAGCCAAATTGCCGATCTGATTCATTGCTCACTGATGAATACATATCGAATCATTTGAGAAAACAGTTAAAAAAAATATGCGTTTATTTGTCACTGAATCTTCATTAAAAAAACTTACAGAATCCGTAAATAAACTGCTCATAAAATTCACTCAAAACATAAAGGAAACGTAAATTAAAAGGCTTCAAAAATTTGGTTAGAAATGTATAACAATGTAGTTCCAGATTACTAATCTTCCTCGGCGTCTTTCTACGAAACCAGGAAATGAAACTTATGAATATGCAACACTTAGACACACCAACAAGAAGTTCCAATACAATTATATGCTTCTGCAAATTCAAGTCATTTAAGTCAGAAATACTGAACACTCAAATGCGGGCAATAGTTTACCTTGATCTTAAAATATGCATTAAGCCTAACCTTGAATACTCATATGAACTATCTCGAAAACTAGTTATGTCATTTCAAAGTGTAGTGGCGTTCTCATTGGTTGAACCTACACAGAAATAATAAGCATTCGTCATTTTAAATTTGAAACTATATATTCAACAGTGAGTGCAAAATAAGAGTACTACTTACATGGTTCAACAATTTTCAATTGTTCTTTATCTGGTTTTAGTGGGAATTTTCTTTTGTCATGCCCAAATTCCTCACATAAAGAGCACTTTCTCGGCTTGGGTACTGATGCTTCAACAAAACTTAACATTCTACCGGAACTATTTACATTTCCTTTCGATTTTTCAGCAGGTCTACCTTTCACTTGCGATATATGTGGATCAGCAATAAATGGATGACTTGATTTCTCAACTTCAGTATCTTATTGAATTTTAGATCTTGAAACTGGAGCCGTTTTATCAGCTTCAACTGTCTTATTATGTTCATCCCTGATATGCGCAAAGATTTTTTCAATGCCTTCAATTGCCATTCTATACAGTGTATCTGACTTTGAAGCAAAACATGACAGCTGAGTTGATCTTCGACAAAGATGACTAAGTCTAAATGAATCCGAGTTCTCATAATTATCAAAGAGTAATGTTTCATCCATAATCCTAAATGAATTGGCACCTTTCAGCCATCTCTTCAGAATAAAATGTGGTGGTATTTCATCTACCTCTAGCTTCATAAGAACTTTAAGCACATGTTTGCAAGGTAAACCTTTAAATTCAAAATATTGACATTCACAATACCCCCCATACGTACCTGGCTTCATCTTTACTGTGAACTGTTGCGGGTGACCAATCTTAGATGTTACTAAATAAATATTAAATTCATCCTCTCTTTCGATCTCATCAGACTTGAAACGATGTGCATCTAATAGTTGTTCACGAAACTTGTTATAAATATTACGAGTGTATATTATAGCACCGTGCTTAAGTATCAAATTTCTGCTATCAATATTCGGGATTTTATGCTCTGATCATATAAGATCCTCACTATCTTATTTATCAACAATTTCTTTCACAGCTTGGTCATACCGAACCGTAAATTCTCTGAGATTGGTTTTTGATAAGACAAATGATTTGGAAAAGGCATTTACCCCTTCACCGCGACTCGTTGTATTCATACCCGCATAAAATGTAGTGGAAATTATATAAATACCCCTCTTTTTTCATGGATTTCAAAAATACCCTAATCCATCAATAATTATACCCCTCGTCTTTTAAATGTAATCCATTTAATTTTGAATCATATATATATACCCTTTCAATATAAATACAAATTTAGATGAAAATCATTTCATTTATTATCTCACATGCTGGAAGTGGTGGTGGTGGTGATGCCGGCAATGGAGGTGGTGGTGGTGATGCCAGCGATTGAGGTGGTGGTGCCACCAGATTTGGGATCAACTTTTGTTGTTGATACCAGATTTTGGTGTCAACTTGGGTTGTTGACATGTAATCTTGACCTAATTAATTTATGAGTTTTCAATTTTTGTAAAAACTTGGGTTGTTGACACCACATATGATATCAACTTCGGTTGTTGACACCAAAATTGAGTGTCAATTTCAATTGTTGATACGAAAATCCGGATCAACTTCGGTTGTTGATACAAAAATTTGGACCTAACTTATTTCTAAATTTTCAATTTTTTTTATCTACATGGCGTCAACGGTGGTGGATTAGGAGGAGATGGTGGTTGCAATTACGGTGGCGGTGGTGACGATGAGTTGTGGTGGAGTTGTGATGGTGGAATATTGGTGATGGTTGTGAAGTGGTGGTGATGATGATGGTTGTGGAGTGATAGTGATGATGAATTGCCATCGGTGGAGTTGGAGGCGGTGGTGGAGTGATTGAGAAATAAAATTATTGCTTTTTGAAGAAAAAAAGTTATGTGTAATAGATTACTAAAATAATTTATTTTTAAGAGGATAAGCTTTAAATATAAAAGGAGGGGTATATTTATAATGTGATAGGGGTATTTTTGGAGGGTTCAAAAACTAAGGGTATTTAATTAATATTCCCTAAAATGTATTTCTATGGTAGACAGGTACCCAAGATTCTTGAATCTCATATAAATCAGTTAACCATTCATTGTCGCCCAAATCAAACTCTATAATCATCTTTTTCCACCTTTCTTCAAACTCTTGTATCTTGTAAGTATGATGAATACATTCTTTCATATCGCCCTTGAACTTTGACTTCTTAAAATAAATTTGTGATAATTTCTCAGGGAATTTTTTCTTAATGTGCCAAAGGCATAAACGATGGCGCGCATTTGGGAAAACTTTCTTTATAGCACCAGCCATTGTAGCATCTTGGTATGTTATGATAGCTGATGGATGTCCCCCCCCCCCCCATAGCTTCAAGCCATATGCTAAACAACCATGAAAATGTAACTTCAGTCTCATCTTGTAAAAGAGCACACCCAAATTGGATAGTTTCATAATGATGATTTACCCCAGTAAATGGTGCGAATGTCATTTCATATCTATTGGTTCTATATGTAGAGTCGAAGAAAACTACCTCGCCAAATTGTTCGTATGATAAACGTGATCGCGCATCCACGCATAAATTTTTTACCGCTTTGCCATGTTCATCAACTTGAACTCTATAAAAGAATTGAGGATTTTCACTTTGTTTCTTGTGTAAATAATCAATGACAGATTAGGCATCACCAAGTTCTAAATTTTTGTGCCTAACATTGCGTAGATGATTCCAACAATCTCTTTTATTAAATCCAATATGTTGTCCCTCAAGGATTATAAGAACTTTTACAACTTCAAGGTTATCTCTATGAAATTTTTCTGTCATATCCTTTACATCTTCTGGCATGCATTTATTGGACCACATACGCATTCTTTTTCGTGGTGACACAAATTTGTGATTGTGTTCATCTGAAAATTCCATCACCTTCCACATATTATTGTCTTCGTTAAGAAGGATTTGCATCTTTGCCGTGCACCCACATTGTATAGTACTACAACTACTGCTTATTTTTATCTACCCTTTCTATATTGTCATTTTTTACTTTGTTTCCCTCCCGAGAACATACCATATAAGCGGTTGTCACTTCCCCAACGCCTCTCCGAGTACTATTTGTTGATCGAACACGAATTGTAAAACCATTGCGCCGTCCATATTCAGTATAATACTCCCTGGCTTCATCATAACTTTTAAATTGCATCCCTTCGTATGGTGCTTATAGATTATTGTTTTTCTTAGTTGGAGTCGTAGTATCATGATTGGGTAAATCATCCATCGCTGCTGGAATCACAAAGATATTATCATGATACTTCTTATACCGTAAACTGAAATAACTAAAATTCTGCTAAAAACTCTCGCGCATAATTAATCTTTAGAATTTAGTCCAGATCAGCACATTGATTAGTACAGTAGTGGTGAAGGTAATACATGATAGTATCATAATATCTCATTCTATAACAACAACAGTATTAGAGGTAATAGTAGAAAGACAGTACCTCTATTTTTATAAAATGTGGATTACGGAACAATTATGCAGTAACCATTATTTACCTTTTCATAAGGAAGTTGAAGTGATGACCATATGTCTCTTTGATCGCATATGATCTTAAGAATCAACGAGGAGGGGGAGCAAGCAAAGAATAAGAAAGACCTAGAAAAGAAAAGAAAAAAACCTAATTGAGATCGTGTATATTTTTTTTTCGTGGATGAACTATAGGTTAATCTTTTTTCTAATTTTATTTTCAAGGTAAAAAAATGACAGATTTGGCTCGGCTAACTGAGCCGAACAAAAAAAATGCAGTTATGTCGCCACGTCGTCAAAATATAGACCTTCGGATTATTTTCATCCAACGGTATATGAGATTTGTTAAAGGGGTTTGTCAAACCCCTTTGTTAAAAGATCCCAATCCTTTATTTAATTTTTGTTTCTTTTTTTTTTATTCACTTTTGTGAGTAATGTTTAGTAATGTTTTCATCAATTTTGCTTATATCTAACAGTGCACATGCTTTTTACTATTCAATATAAGTTTACTAATGTGATTAAAGTGCCTTGTTTTTGTTCTTTTTTGTATAATCTTACAGTGCATATACACTATACTTTTCAATTTCAATTCAGTAATGTTTTCGTTCATTTTTTTCCTATAATTGATCAGTGCATACACATTATACTGTTCAATGTCAGTTCAATAAATGTTTTCATACTTGAATTGTCAAAAGTATAACTGAACTGGACTCAAAGTTTTACTCAATGCAGGGAAACTGCACTCAATTTCTAAGTAGTTCAATAGTTTTATTTTGTGTTTTGAACTACATTCATTGTGTCTTCTCATTTGTATAAGAACTACCTGATTTTAAGGAGGAGCGGCTAAGATTATTTTCTTTTGATTAGGCTTCCAACTGCAAGTTTTTGTTTTTTTTTCTCTTCGAGCAATCCATGTACTTAAAGATGAAGTGTTGCAATGGCAAATTATAGTAATTTAGATTGTTATTAGAGATGTGCTTAAACTTGTTCTCGGTATTTATTTATTTATTTATTTTAGTGTTAAAACTGTACATGAATGCTTGAAATCATATTTTAGTTTTCTTTGTTTTTTCTTTACTTGTAACCTATTGCCACAGGCCCATTTATTCGCCTAAATTTTTTCATGGGACATGACCAACAATGATTGTGGTTTAGTGAATCAACTTCACCCAAAATCACTCAGCCTTGCATATTTGCATCAAAGTACGCATCTGCCTTCACTCATAAGGCATTGCACAACGGAAGTCTTTTCTTTTTTCTCTCTAACTCTTCATGCCCCCATAAGCATAAGAGGTTATTCCATGTACTTGAACAATTCTCACACAAAATAGCAATACAATGAACACAAAGATATACTGCAACAAACCCATTTTATTGCACTAAAGGAAGATTACAAAACTCGTCCATCACATGGACCAAAACAGGTCATTCACCCTCTTGGTGAATGCCTAACTCTCTCTACAAAACCAGTTGTTCTTCTCCAATTGAACAACACCATTTTTTAACCAGTGCAACGTAATCTATGTTGCACGGACACGCCTAGAAGTATGCCGTAACCGTGTCGGACACATAATCGGACACGACACTTCCAGACACGCGATGGACACGCCACATCATGTGTCCCATAGAAATCGATATTAGACACATTGCGGACACTATTTGGACACTTCCGGACACACCATAAATGGTTAATTTTGGTTTGAAAAATCAAAATAAACTAAGTGTGAAGCTAATTTATTCGTCTTTTTGTCAAATATAAACATTATTTATGAAAAATGTGATTACAATTTCATCATTAGTAATTTTATTTTATTAGTAAATAAGTATTCTGAAAATAAAAATAATTATTATGTTGAGCAGATTAGTGTAAAATCTCAATTTAATGATATGTGTAATATATATAACGTGTCGCCGTAACCAGCTTTTTTGAGATTTGACGTGTCTCCGTAACCGTGTCATGTCGTAACCGTGTCCCGTGTCCGTGCAACATAGAACGTAATAGTACTTAAATTTCTAACCAGATTAGGAAATCTCTACTCAATTTCTAACCAGTATAGCGGATTTATACTTTATATTCTAACCATTGTACGAGACCTGCACTTTTCTAAACGGGTACAGAAGACCGGTACTCAGATATGCAAGAAATGCAATTAAATTTTGAGAGTATAAAGCTACATATAAAATAAATAACATTTGTTATTTCATTATACCAACAACAGAAATCAAAATATACACCACAACCATAACGAACGTAGAAAGCTTTGCTAGATTTTATCCACTGTCGGACCAGGAATAAGGCAAAAATTTAAAGTATAAGACATATGAAGAGTGGGAAAAAAACTAAACATAAAACTAGATCTTCCACTTCAACACCACCAACATCTGTGATCTAATTTTGAATCTAAAAATATTTGATGAAGTTTTGGAGAAATTCTATACTCCCGGATCCGTAATCTGTGAGAACTTACATGAATACAAGAGTACTGAAAATGTCTTCTACAGAGGTACGACTGCCACGCTCCCAAAAAAAAAAAGTTGTAGATGGAGGATTTTCGACAAGGGCTAAAATCGTAAACCCATAATTGTATATGCTCCTGATTTAGAAATCAGATGAGTATTGAGGCTCAATGTCTCTTATTGAAAGCATGAAAGCTCATGCCACAAAATCTCTGACTGAGAATACTGTCTCTTAGAGTATATGCAGATATGTAGTCTCCCAGCTGAGGAAACGGCATATCTCATGAATACTGAGCAATTTCAGTAATTTCTTCTATATAGAATCGAAAGATTGGACGGCTCCTAGACTGCTTGAATGCTAGTATAGCGAAATAACGTCTTCATGATGTAACAATGTTTTCCCTGACTATATTAAAGAAATATGGCGCTTCAACAAGCTCATAACACTCAATTCCTAAATAATTAATGCTCCTAGACGATCGTACTAGTATAGGTCCATCAATTAATTATTCTTAAAATTATTAGATTCATTAACTGAATCCCTGGAAAAATTCACAGCAATTGAAGAAAATAGCAAGGATATGTGGCCAAAACATTAGACAACATACAATTTGGAAAATTCTGAAAGTCTCCTGGAAGTTTACTGTTTCTCATTTTTCAGGCCCTAAACATGCTCAACACTCAAAAAGCTTCTTCACTAAAGCTTGGAAATTTTCTGGGCACGAAGATACATATGCATACCGCTAAAATCCGACTTCGGATGAAGATTCTACAGCGTTTCCATTAAAGGCTGAAATCTGAAATTTTCTGGTGATGTATTTCGACGAAATTACTCGTATACTCACATGGATTCTCATTCATTCATTAAAAAATCAGAAATTTCATACTTCTATGAAGATATTATAGGATATATACTTACTAAGGGAGTCTCTAAATCATTTGAAGGCTCCACAATGCCGGAATCTCCATTGATAGCGCCGATATCTCCATTTGGTTCGAGATTTAGGGAATTCTCTACATTCCCATGCCCCAAAGAAGAGTGCGCTTCATCAACATGATGCTTATCTACAATTATTTCTTCCTGGACTTATCAACAATAATAATAATTATTTCATTCAAGGAGATACCACGATCACCTGCACGAAAGAGATGCTTACATCGACTTCTTCATCAGTGTTGGATTGTTTGCCCGGGAACAAGTTGAAGGCCGTCAATCGGTGGAGAAAAATTCTAAAAGAAGTAACAAACCTTGGTATCGTGATCCTAATTGCACGGGCAGGGAAAAGTCATCACAAGGGACGCTAACAACTCACCAAAGAAATGGCTGGGGATTACGCGTCATTTGCTAACATCTTGTAGTCCTTACTTCTTGGTTCTCCGCTCCCGTAGACTTTGTTCCATTTCTGTGGGGTCTACATTTATCCGGGATTTCACTATACGATCATCCTGTGGTAAAGCTAATGAAATAAGCAGAAGTACAACTCAGTATGAAGGATATCTCACCATCACTCAGAGGTCCCAGGAGTACCATTTCTTAAAGTTTCATCCGTAGAGATGTCATCTCTGGAAACACCATCTTTGGAAGTATCATCCTTGGAGTCAGTCATTCTTCAAAAGTGGCTATTTTAGCACATCGTTCATACAAAGCGCATGATTCGACAAAACAATGAATCATGGAATATTGGTGCTCACAACAGCGTCTACAAAAATGGTAACCATCCAACTCTTACCTATTTACAATTTCACTAGCTGTAGTGATTACAACCTCGAGAATTTGTTCGCTCCTTCAAACCTGCAAAGACGAACAAAATTCATTATTCAAAACCATAACGTGATTTTCATAAAACTGTGAACAATTCACGAAACTACCATCATATGAAAAATTCACATTATTTTCACCGTGTGAGCGACTCCCACAGAGTGAACACTCATTGGTTTTGTGCATACACTATCAGATCACAAAACCCATACAAACAGTATTTTATTAAAAATTGTTTACTTATAAAAATTTCTGATAATCAAGAATTTAATTTCGTATAAATTTTCACTGTGTGAACATTCATTGGTTTTTCAAAAATTGGACAGACGTCCATTCTACAATTGTGAAAAACTCACATACAGACATTATTTCATCATGTATAATTGTCTACTTTGAACGGTTGTTCAAAATCAAAACATTGATTTTACAAAAAAATATGTTTTAACGTGAAACTCACGTAAATTTGAAAAATATATCTATATATTTTTGCTCCCTCGCACGAGCATCTGTCTTTTAAGCGAGAGTACATTTTCAAAGATTTCCGAAAACTCGAAGATAAAAAATTTCATGAAAGCTCATAAACAAAATTTTATAACTAACAGACGCACGTCTATTAAAAAAAAACAAAAAACTTTTCTCTCGTACGAACATCCACCTTTGAAATGAGAGTTTATTCCACTTTGTGAAATCTCACATATTTAAAAAATAAAGTTTTGGTTTTCGTGAAAGCTCATAGACAAAATTTTATATCATTAGACTCAGGTTTATTTTGTTTGTTCCTTAAACTAACGAACGAACGAGCGTCTATTCCTAAAACAAGGATTTATTTTCATGGGCCCGGACCCGTGTATCCTAAATCGACCAAGATTCGTCATCAAATCAGTGGTTCTACACCAATTTATGCTCATCAGATGATGCTCTATCATGCCTGTAGGAGCGGAATATCACAGCAAATGATAACTTACGAGATTGTGGAGAGAAAATACATTTTGCGAGCAAAGAATATTTTGCGAGCAAGAAGGACATTTTGCGAGCAAAGGAAACCACGAAGGTTCGCAAGATAATCTTCAAATCTGAAATGGCGGGACAACACAACGGTCATCTATTGTAAAATCATATAAATAGCCATTTAGGCATGAGAGGAAAGGGGGAGACACATTTTGAGAGAGAGGATAATTTTAGGAGGAGAGAGAAAATGTTAGGAGAGATTTATTTTCTTTATCATCTTCTTCCCCAAAAAACTAGAGCTCCAAATATTCATTAATGGAGTCTCAATTGTAAAATCATGTAATTACATACAATCACTAGTGAAGCACCATGGATGTAGATCACATTGATCGAACCACGTAAAAATCTTTGTGTCTCTTTTTATAATTTTAGTACTTTAATTCTTAGTTTCATATCAAATTAATTAGATCTAGGAATCATTTTAATGGATTATTATGAGGGTGTAGTTGTGAGATAATCCGCAACTACATAATTGGCGCTAGAAACAGGGACCTAACCTTGTTGGTTCAAGAAAGTTAGAAAAATTGGTTACTGAAGGTGATGAATTGTACCGGATCTATGAGTTTTGAAGACAGAAATGGAAGTTCTTAGTAGTAGTTCAGGAAGAGAGATGTGGATATGGAGAAATCGTCAAGCAAAATGTAATTTACACATGCTACGTCAACAATCGCTTCCAAAAAGGACAAATTTCTTTTTACTTTTCTTATTCTTTGTTTCATTTTTCAAAATTTGGGAATTTCAAAACACAAATTGAAAAATAATTTTTTTGCGATCTAAACTTTGCTTTTTGTAGAAATTTGATTTATTATTGAAATTTTGAATTTAAAAATGTTTTTGCTATAAATTAGTAGTAACCAAATCTCGTTTTACAAATTTGTTTAAAGAATTTCTGACAAAATCAAAATTCAAGATTTTCTGTTGGTTAGAGATTTAGAAATTTACATTTCGCAAGAACAAAAACAAGTAGAATATATGGAAAGTTTTCATTCTTCATAGGCAAACATTACTCATCTTAATGATCTATAAACTGCTAACCAAATTTACTGATTGTTTGCAGCAAATTTTTTGCAAAGTTCTGCGTCATTGACGAAGAATTATCATTCCTACGAAGAAATGGGATAAATGTCATCATGAGTTCGAATCTTACGAACAAAAATGTCCAGGGAGAAGAAGAAGAAATTCAGTAGGACGAGGTGAAGTTCAGCAGTTCATTTTGCACAAGACAATTCGAGTTACATAAACTATCCAGGGAGATATAAGTAAGCAAAAGAACGAAAGAAGATTTACGTACAGACGTTCATTTACATACAAACTTTCATTTACGTACTTACGAAAGAGATTATCCCCATTACGAACAAAAGAAGAAGTATACGAAGAAGAAAGTTAAATGTAAATAAGAAAGCTATTCCAAAGATATCAAATTAATGGATTCAATTATCACTACTACTTTTGCGAAGTATACGAAGAAGAAAGTTTTGCGAATATGGTCCTCATTTTCAGCTTTAGCAGCTCGTATTTGATGGCCCTCATTTTCATTTTCTGAGAAATAAGAAGTCCTGCGAAGTTCACTAAGAAATGGATATTTCATTTTGCGAATATTCAGTTTGCTTTAGTTAGTTTTGCGAATCTTCGTAAACTTATTTTGCATGAGAAGCCAACGGACCCTGTGAAGAGGAGCCTGTGAGCACGCATGAGAAGCTAACGGACCATGTGAGGAGGAGCCAGTGTGTTATATATAACTGGTACAACTGTATCAAAGTAAGTAAACGACAGTGCAAGCACAACATGAAACTACAATGATGAAGAATGAACTGCTAATGCCGAACGAACCAGCAGTGAAACAAAACAAAAGGACTTAGACGATATGGCTTCAGATGAAGAAAATCAAAAAGACAAGAAGTGATGCTGTAACTTCGTATAAAAGGAGAGAAATAAGAAAGAAAGACGATATGGCTTCAGGGCAAAAGTCAAATACATTCATAATTAAGGGCAATGTACGCAATTGTTGAAAGAAGAACAGAACAAAGAAGAAAGCACCTCCAAGGATACCAAATACATGAACGAAGTCAGAGGCAAAGAAAAATAGAAGGAAATTGGTAGAACGGCCGTTAGTCACTACAATGGAAACGTGAAATCATGGCTTGAGATTGGCATGTCAAAGTACATGAATTAGTGGTCTAGATTCATCAATTATGAACAAGCTTTCTTGCGTGACTAGAATTGATTAAACTACTTATTACATTCATTTACTTGAACTAAAATTGCAATATTATTATTGATTATTATTATTGATTAGCCACTAATATATAGCTGCAATTCGCAGGAGTTGATAAGTTTCGCAGTAAAGAAAACTAACATGAAACTCGTAGCAAAGAATATTCTTCTTGTCTATATCAGTTAATGAAGGAGGAAGGAAGAATAGCTATAGACAAAGTCTACTGCGTCAGATCTCCCAGCAAAGTACGAAGAACGGAATTAAACAAACAGGATTTGTGCGAATAATTTGTGCAGAAACAAAGGGCAGAAATGGCAGAAACAAAAAGATAAAAGAATAAGAGGAAGGTTACATGCGTTTCTATCACACATCCAAGGAAGCATAGATGGTAAAATGGGAAGGGAGTAAGCTTTAGTTCGCATGTTCAAATCTCCCTATTCGCAAAGATTTTTTATACTTCGCAAATGTTTACTTTGCGAATATTCGCAGCATGAGTTTATATATCGTGAACATTTCCTTCCCAAATGTTTAATTTGCGAATATTCGCAGCACCGATACTTCGCAGATGTTCGTTTACTTCATACAAAGGTTTACTTCGCAAGAATTTTGGATATTTCGCAAGAAGAAAGTGGGAGATTATTTCACAAGAAATGGCAAGTCATATACTTTGCAAGAGACAACAACAAGCCATAAAAAGGTAAGTACCATTTCCTTGAATACTTTATTTTCTGAAGACAAAAGAATTTTGATTCTATTTACTAAAAGCGATATACTCGCAAAAATTTCTACAATTTCTAAGATTTTAAAATATTTCAAAGATTTTTTAGATTGGTGAAAAGCGATACAATCGCAAGATTCAAAAATGACTTAATCTCAAAAATTTAAAGATCTCAAAAAATTTAAAAAGACTTCAAAATTACAAAAAATAGAGAAAATTAAATTCCTATATTTCTATAGAACAATTTTGATTCATACTTCTCATACTTTTTATACTAAAGATTTTATGAAAACATTCAACATTTTATGTGCATGAAACATTTACGATGGGTTTTTACGAATACAAAGAATTTTGATTCTACTTATAAAAAGGCGAAAAAATACCGCCAAAAATCAATTGCGATTAATTTGCGAATAAAAGACCGCAATCTGTGATCAGCCTCCAAAAAAGAAAGAGAGCCGCAGAAAATTTTATACAGGCAAACCTTTGTGGCGTACAACCTAGTTCGCGAAGCTATATTTCATAAGAGGCAAAGTCCTAAAGTACGTCATTTAAGGGGGTACCTATAAACGTGTCTAAGGGTAACCGGAACACCACCAAGGACCCTTAGTACATGGTAAAAATTTAGGGGTACAACCCAATAATGGGGTACCTATCCGGGTTAGACACCTTGGATTCTCACCTAATCTAACGACATTACGCAATATAAAATGCGGTGTAAAAGGATTTAGGTTGGGCGACTAAGGCATACTGTCTTTCCCAAGAAGTGCAGAAAACGATCAAGGAGCCGAGGTACACGGTTGAGTCAAGAGTGCCGGGTGAGGTTGAACCACATCTGCCATTTGTGACAAGTCTTGGCAAATGATGCACTTGGCCAAAAGATACCCCATAGGGTGCAACCTCGTAACTATAAGCCCTATAGGAAAAAAGGATAAGAGGTTGCGATCAAAAGCTGGTTGTTGGCAGAACCGGATGGGAAGAGCTAACCTTGTATGGTCGATGTACGCTTCCTTGAAGGGGCAACCAGGGGGAAGATAAAGGGCAGCACCCTCCATTAGGGAGCTGATACGTGCTATAAGACGCAAATGTCACGAGGCTTCTTGTTTGCGAAAACATAAAGGCTTGTCATATTTGTGCAACAATTGAACTTCTGCGAGCCTTCTAAAAAAAAAAAAAAAAAAGAGAAAGAAAAGAAAAAAGAACTCGCAGAACATAACAATGAAGATAAGATGAGATCAATGGGTTTTTGCATGAAAGTGTAAAGACGTCCTGCGATTTCATCGCAAGACGATAATGTCACGAGGTTGTATATTCGCAAGAATGATCAGACTTGTCATATTATCGCAAATACAAAATATTATCACAAAAGAGGTGGCAAAATAAGACCTTTACTTAGGAAGGCATGATAAGACCACAACAATTAATTCCATCAGTATCATTGAAGAATTTTGAAGAGAATATATATCATGAAGACAATCCCATTGAAGAAACAAAGAAGACAATCCCATTGAAGAATTTTCACGAAGAAGAAGCGATTTCATTCGCGATCAAAGAAGAATATATATAAGAAAATACATAAATAAACTTGCGAAGATAGTTATATGAATGGAAGCAACTCAAAGTTATATCAATTTTACTACCGCAAAATGAGCTAAGTAACAGAAACTTGAAATATGCATTATAATAGATAAGTATTCACATCATACAAGCATCATACTCACATCATTCAAGCATTATATTTGCATCATAAATGCATTGCATAAACATTTCATGGCATAAGCATCGCATACATATTTCATAACATAATCATTACATAAATATTATATTCGCACAAGTATTGTACAAAATTTTACAGGAAAATACCACGAAACTTCGCAGAAAAGTTCATAATTCGCAGGACTATTCATAGTTCGTAACACTATATTCGTAACACTATATTCGCAACACTATGTTCGTAACACTATATTCGCAACAGTACATTCGCAACAGTATGATTCACAACAGTACATTCGCAACAGTATGATTCGCAACAGTATGTTCGCAGCACTATTCACAGCACTATTCGCAGTACTATTCAGAAGTTCAGAAATGCGCATAAAAACTCAGGAATTCGTAGAAATATTCAGAAGATAACAGGGTTACCACTTGAGGCAGAGGCAACATAACAATAGAGATGCAATTTAATTATTCAACATTTTCTCAAGAATTCTCTTTCGAAGATAAAGAACAGAGGCAACTATGGATACCCAAGAAAATATTTGATGTTCTTTATCTTCTCAAAGAAGAATCCTCACCAAAAGTGGAATAATAATTTCACATGAACAGAGGCAATATTTATCACTCTCTTAAGGATACTTCATACTTCTTATATATTTCGAGGATTAAGTACTTCTTATACTTCTTCAAGGATATTTTATATTTCTTATACTTCATACTTCTTCAAGATACTTCACATACTTCATACTTCGCAAGATGATACTTCTAATTACTTCTTAAAGCTTTAGAACTTCGCAAAAGAATAGAGGCAAGTATATACTTTTTGAGTTTGATATTCTTTCGCTCGTTCCTTCATCAACAAATATCAAAGACTACTACAACGGATTTTTTCTTAAAGATCGCTCTTCAAGCAATATTCAAGAAAAAAGAGGCAAGATGTAGGAGCGGAATATCACAGCAAATGATAACTTACGAGATTGTGGAGAGAAAATACATTTTGCGAGCAAAGAATATTTTGCGAGCAAGAAGGACATTTTGCGAGCAAAGGAAACCACGAAGGTTCGCAAGATAATCTTCAAATCCGAAATGGCGGGACAACACAACGGTCATCTATTGTAAAATCATATAAATAGCCATTTAGGCATGAGAGGAAAGGGGGAGACACATTTTGAGAGAGAGGATAATTTTAGGAGGAGAGAGAAAATGTTAGGAGAGATTTATTTTCTTTATCATCTTCTTCCCCAAAAAACTAGAGCTCCAAATATTCATTAATGGAGTCTCAATTGTAAAATCATGTAATTACATACAATCACTAGTGAAGCACCGTGGATGTAGATCACATTGATCGAACCACGTAAAAATCTTTGTCTCTTTTTATAATTTTAGTACTTTAATTCTTAGTTTCATATCAAATTAATTAGATCTAGGAATCATTTTAATGGATTCTTATGAGGGTGTAGTTGTGAGATAATCCGCAACTACAATGCCACTGTGATCTTCGCTCAAGCCGTGGTTCGCTCGTGCAATTGAAAATCAGGTAACATCTTATCTTACGAATAAGTTTAATTACTTATTTCGTTCATAACTAAAAAATCACCATCCAGTGCTGACTGAGGTACATGACTGTCCCTCACTAAGCAGGGGACTTAATGTAGATGGTGGATTTTCGACAAGGGATAAAATCGTAAACCCATAATTGTATATGCTCCTGATCCAGCAATTAGATGAGTATAGAGGCCTAATGTCTCTTATTGAAAGCATGAAAGCTCATGCCACAAAATCTCTGACTGAGAATACTGTCTCTCAGAGTATAAGTAGATATGTAATCTCTCAGCTAAGGCAACGGTATATCTCATGAATACTGATCAATTTCAGTAATTACTTCTATATAGAATCGAAAGATTAGACGGCTCCTAGACAGCTTGCCTGCTAGTATAGAGCAATAACGTCTTCAGGATGTAACAATGTTTTCCCTGACTATATAAAAGAAATATGGTGCTTCAACAAGCTCATAACACTCAATTCCTGAATAATTAATGCTCCTAGACGATCGTACTAGTATAGAGCCATCAATTAATTATTATTAAAATCATTAGATTCGTTAACTGAATCCCTGAAAAATATTCAATGTTTTTCATAATATTTCGTTACTTCAATTTATGGTTTTTCCCAGCAGAATTCCATGGGTTAGTAATAAATATTCAAAACACGGGCATCTGAGCTACCTTCGAGTAAGCCCCGACCAAAATGGTGCAGATGTACTCGACAATAATGCATTAACAAGCACCTGAATGCACGAATGAGTATTTCAAAATACGACGAGACGACGAGCCTATGCAAAATAGGAAGGAAAATAATAAATAATAAAATATTAACCAAGCCGCTGAGGGACTAGGCCCACCGGACAGCCGGTAGTGCTGTGACCAGTCCCACACCCAATTTTATATTTTATCATATTTTTATTATTTTTCTTGATCTTATGAAAATCCTTTCATTTGAACAAATATCATTCGTTTTAAGGAAACTCCTCCGTTTCATGGTGTTTCCTTCGCATCAAGGAAATAATATAAAATTGGGAAAAGTGTCATGGGACCGTGTCTACTAGCCAGCCGGCTATGCCCTAGTCATGGCCGATCCCACACCTCATGATTCCTCAATATTTTATTATTATTTCCCTAATCTCATGAAAACTCTCTAATCTCATGATATTTCCTTCAAATCATGAAAATTAATAAAAAATTAGGGAAACTCGTGGGACCGGGCCCTAGCCGGTCCACACACCCCTTATTTTATTATTTTTATTTTTATGTTTCCTTGATTTCACGATGTTTCCTTCAAATTATGAAAATTCCTTCAAATCATGAAGTAATACATAAAATTATGGAAAACTCACGGGATCGGGCCATAGCCGTCCGGTCATGCCCAAGCCGGTCCCACACGCCCCTTATTTTATTATTATTATTATTATACTAATCTTTTTAATATTAAATAGATTACTAATAAATTATTAATTTATTACATGAAACTATTTGGAAGCCTAACAAGCTAGGCTCCAACGACATACTACTACATTAATTGAACAGGTTGCTGTGCTAGCCTACCAGCGAGCCTCATGGGTAACCTTTCCAAGGGGAGCCGAAGCGGGAGGGGGGGCGAGATTGTGTCACAAGGGGGTCAAACTAACACTACCTTCCATGTTAATTCCTGCAATATTACGCCATTGGGGACTTGAACCCGGGACCTCCTGGAACGCATGAAACTTCGAGGAACGGGTATGACCAGCTGAGTTAGGGCACGTTATTATTATTATTATTTATTTATGTTTTCCTCATCTCATGGAAACTCCTTGATTTCAACAAAACTCCTTGGTTTCAACAAACTCCTTGGTTTTATGATATTTCCCTAAAATCATGAAAAATATTATAAAATTAGGAAAAATACCGTGGGACCGGGCACTTTGGCCGGCCGGCCATGCCTTGGCCATAGTAAGTCCCACACTTTATGATTCCTTCATTTTTTATTATTTTCCTTCATCTCATGAAGTTTTGACGGTTTCAGCAAAAATCTCTGATTTCTTCATATTTTCTCAAAATGTTGCTCAAATGCACACCAGAAAATATCAAAATTCTCATAATTGAGATACGAACACTTTTTTGATGTGAGCATGTTACCTTGACCGACCAAGGTTGGCTCTTTGGCTTGCAAGGAACCGGTCCCACGTATTTTCACAATTTGACCTAATTTGCGCAATTGCACGTGTTAGGTCCAAAACTCTTCCAAATAATTTGGAGCTTCATGGAACGATCGTCATTCGATCACGTGACCACCCAGGGCCAGTTTCATGACCCCTTGGTCGGTCCCTAATCTCTTCATAATTAATTAGGTTTTATCACCTAAGGCTCAGACGAGCATTATTTTAATGATTAAACCAACATTTAATCGTCCTTTCATCAACAAGTCTTCAAGAGACCTTGGTATTTGCTCATGTGAGCATCCGGGCGCTACATGGTCGACCTATAATCCCATGTATCCAGTCCTTCCTTCACTATGTGGTTTATTTTAAATAAATCATCAATTTATCAAATTAGGGTTTTGAGTCCAAGGTTCATAATTCCAGATTCAAACGCTAATAATTTTACGTTGATCTCATGACCAACATTTTATTCGGTTCAGTTGCTGGTATTCTGATTTAATACTTTATTTGGTCAAGCTACCAATAATTCATCAAGCGAGCAACATTTGCTCAGATGAGCAATATTTTTTCAAACCAAGGAATATTGGTTCAACTATCAATATTCAACAATTCATCAAATGAGCAACATTCACTCAGATGTACAATATTTGTTCGTACTGATGAATATTGGTTCAACTATCAATATTCAGTAACTCACCAAACGAGAAATATTTGCTCAGATGAGCAGCATTTGCCCGTATCAAGGAATATTGGTTCAACTATAAATATTCAATGACTCATCAAATGAACAATATTTGTTCACTTTAGCTATCAACATTTATTTGAGAATTATACCTCTGTCTCAACAGACATGTTCAATTCATGAGTCTCAGAACATTTTCAAATCACGTTCAACTCAACAATACAAGGACTCATCGTCCTATGAATTCATGAAGTCAGCAACTGACTAACAAAAATACACGTCTGCCTTGCAGACTCCACAATTACACGAGACATCAATCGTTTTACTTGGGGGGATATTAACTAGGGTTTTGGTATGGCGGTCTACGACACGTATGTTCATACACACGATGAGAATGTAAGCAAGTCATGCAATCAGTTGAAGGAGTTAACAAAGTAGTGGATGGAAAATCAACCAAGTCTCCGCACGTTGAGCAACTGGTTTTAACACGATTTCCACTTCTCCAGTCTTTGATTCCATCAACTGTCACACTTCATGGGATCATGGTGTTTACAATTCTAGCAATATAAATAAGTCTCTAAATCATGATTCAGAACTTATCTTATTTTCAGAATACACAACACACCTACGATCTTCGATTACCATTGATCTCACATATTTCTCAGCTTTCCTCTTACAGATCGACCCATCCTTACTTGTGACCGAATTTACTCTGGAACGTCCATTGTCTTGGTTTAGGCCGGAGTACTACAGATTGATCTCTCGAATTCAAAGCACTCCCTTCTTGAAGTGAATCTGTGTGAGGTTTAACAGTTCGCTCGATTCAAAGAGTTTCCTCCGCACGGTTGTCTCCTCAATTCCGTAAAAACCAGCAACTCGTTTTGCCCCATCTACAAAAGTAAAGAACAAACCAAAGTCAAATGAAAAATTCAAAAAAAAGTAAAGAACAAAACCGACTGAGAGTACATAAATTCAATATAACACACCATAAATATAGGGTATCTACTGATAGATAAGAATAAAAAATAGCATTTTTGCATCCTAATGTTTGGAACTCACTATAGTATTGTCAATTTGCACTTCTAAAATATCTCAATACTACAAAATCAGTACAATATAATGAATCTGCACTTTATGATCTTTATAATACAAATTAACATTACACCTATGCTGGCTTAAAAATTACAAAATATATTTAAAAAGGCAAACTTGTCCAGATTTAATACATACATACTTATATATATTTATAGTTAATCCCCTTCAACTCTCATATTGTACTTTAAACAGTGCAGGGAAGTTGTACTTGATTTTTTTTTAAAGTGTCGTGCAAATGTACTCAATTTCTTAAGTGGTATAGCTTTAAGGTGTGCAACACAACTGTACTCCGATTTTTTAAGTAGTGTAGATCAACTGTACTATGATTTTTTTAAGCAATGCATATCAACTATACTCTAATTTTTAAGCAGTGTAGATCAATTATACTCAAATATTTTAAGTTATGATGCAAATTACATATACTCTGACTTTTATTCAGCACAATTGTACTTTAAAATTTGATAGAAATGTAGAAACTACTTTAAAACAAAGAATTCATGTAAGGGATTTCATGATGAGTATTAGATATAAATCAACAAAAATATGATTTACTAACTACTAGCTGCAGTCAATTAACTTAAAATCATAAACATCTTAATTTCTTGAATTGAACATAAACAACTATCAGTATATGGTATCTGCAATTTATGATTACAAAAAAAAAAAAAAAAAACCTTATATCTACGAAAAATCAAAATATGATGTTCAATATATGAAGAATAAAAAATACATCAGTACTATATAGTTTATGACAGAAATCGAAATTCTGAATCAATAGTGTTGCATTACTATGCCAGCAACATCAAAAGAGATACATCTTACTTTATTGACAATTAAAATTACAGAGGTTTTTCCAGTATAGGATATCTGCACTATATCTGAATGTGCAAAAACAAACTACATGGTAACAAAAATTAAATAAACAACATAAATACAACACCGAATACATTGGTTTTTTGGGTATAGTATATCTGTACATATGTTTTTACTAGCATATAGTTCTATGCCGATGGATTTTTGATTTCTAGGTCTAAATAACCAATTGTTTTTTCAATAGTGAATGCATTGTCGGATCATGACAGAAACTAGCACTGCATGTTAGAAAAAATAAAATAAAATATTAAAAATATGTTTTTACCAATATATATGTTCTATACTATTGGTTTTTGATGTCTAGGTCTAAAGTAGCAATGAATTTTACAGTATAGTGAATCTACACTGTCGGATAATAGTGTACAAAACGAACTGCGTGTTATTTGTGATGGTTTTCAAGCATAAAATATGTTTTTCTTCGTTACAAGGATATGTATTGTGGGACTGAAAATAAAAAATGGAAAATAGAAAGTGAAAAATTCATATCTTATTTTGTGATGTATTTTCTTCTCTTTTGCTGCTGTTGATTCTTCGAAATCATCTTCTACTGATTCAGAGTAGAATTACTTCTTCTTTCGTAAGATTTTGACGATTCTTCTTCTTTTTACCATTTTAATGGAGATTTCACTGAAAATCTAGGGTTTTATGTGAATTTTTAGATGATTCAGTATGGGAATACAGTAATTCTAATGATTCCCATGGATTTCTTCAGTTTTTGTTGTTGATCATATAAGATTTTTATGATGATTTTCAGAGTTTTGTTCATTGTTTAATAGGCGGAGGCGATATTTGGTTTTTGGTGGGAGAGAGAAGGAGAGCGAGTGATATTAGAGCGACAGGAAACCGTGTAGACACGCACGTTTGGTAGCAGGGAGTATTTTTGTCATTTTCTTGTTTCAAACAAATATGGACATCCGGTTAAACGTAAATATATATGGACCCTAGGAAAACTAACTATATGTGCCTAGGACCGATCAAGAAATTTCCCATTCGTTAAATCGTGGCCCGGTTTTACGCCTATAAGGACTCAAACGTGTTTGTATAGCTTCTCAACTCCGGACCTTATATAAATTAGGCATGTCATTGGGAGGTTTAACGTTGGGGTTTATAGGATAGTTTCCTTTATGCTTGGCAGCTGGGTTGCACAAACACGGACGCGTAGAGGCGGACACTACAAAATTCTCAAAAAAGTAGGACGCGAACACTTATATATATATTATTTATACATCTATCTATCTATATTATAATTGACGATGATATTTTTCTGTACTGACGATCATCAACATTTTAGACACATAAAGAACGGTCCTGATGGAGTCGATAAAAACAGATAAGTTCTTTTTACCCAATGGACTGATGTCTACATTTCAGACGCATAAATGACGGTTCAGATCGAGCTGCCAATCTTACCATTCCACCAGATCGGGTAATACATTCAGGCTAAATCTTGGTCAATCAATTTCGTCTTTATTCTTTTGACTCTTATGCTTCTTTAAGCGTTTTTCTTCTCCATTCTCCCTAGCAATTAATGTAGGAATCAAGACATGATTCAGGGACAACCGTTTCTCTTCTCCTCTCTCTTTAGACCATCTCATAGACTTTCTTCTCCAATATCATATATTCATACTATACCACTAGTATTTCACTTTAGCTAAGGTTGTTCGGACCTGCCAATTGCGAGGTAAAGAATTTCCTTTTTTTTTTTTTGTTGTTGTTGTTGCTGCTGCTGCTCAAGTTCGATATATTAATTGATCATTAGATGATTGAATTTTGATCGTATAGAAGAAGGTTTGCGTTCATCGAATTGAGATCGATTTTCATCTCCAGGATTATCAATTTTTATGAGTACATCATTTTTTGTTATCTCTTTATGGGGATTTATATAAAAATGATGGTTAGTTTTTCTTTGTTCGTTCTTCATTACGTGTTTACGTTGGTTTGGATCTCATTTTGATCTTTAACCATAAATTTTACAATCAGTGGTATTAAAATCTTTAAGAGTGTATTAAGATTTTGTATTTTGTCAAATGAAATCGCTGTTTTGTTAGGCCGGCCGAGCCGAAGCGAGGGAGGGAGGACACTATATATGGTAACTTTATGTCAACATGGCATGCCACTTTTTTTTCAAATTGAAACAAAAAAATTGGATTTGTTTGGTACCCTATTTGAAATGACCACACTGCCCCTCATTTATTTATTTCCTCTTCTACTCAAAGAGCAGCTACATCACCGCACCCAGTAACACCTGTTACACCACCACAACAATTTTCTACACCTACCACTAGCACCATTACCAACGCCTCCACCACCTCATATCTTCACCTACCACCACCACCATTACCAACGCCTCCAGCACCTTATTTCTTCACCCACCACCGCCACTACCTCCGCCATCACCGTCGAAACTAGAACCAGCTCAGCCATCACCGCTGCCGCCACCACCAGCTCCGCCACCATCTCTAACGACAACAACACCTCCACAATCACTAGCAGCTCCACCACCACCACTAATCAACAAAACCACCACCATCACCCACTGAATATTCTATTCTCTTCGATTTGATTCCTTTGCTTCTCAATTGAACTCTTCACTCTTAAATTCCCCCATTAACCCACCGCTGTCACCAACTTCATCACCAGATTCACCACCACCAACAAAACTGAATACAAAAATCATAATCAAGTTTTGTACCCTAATCATAATCAAACTATTTGAATTTGATTGAAACCCAATTCCATTGTCACCGCCACCGCCACCGCCACCATAACACCTATACAACCACCAACAGCTCAGCAACCGCCACTAACGATATCTCCTCCTCCCCCAGCAAGCACCCCCTCCTCATTTTTTCACCTAGCAGCGCCACCACCACCTCCTATTTCACCATTTTATCAAATTTAGCTAACAAAGGTAGTGTCTGCTTCAATTACAACATTCAAAGGTCCCATATCAA
Organism: Papaver bracteatum; assembly: GCA_023529315.1. NCBI lineage: Eukaryota > Viridiplantae > Streptophyta > Magnoliopsida > Ranunculales > Papaveraceae > Papaver > Papaver bracteatum. The sequence goes on from JAJJWX010001032.1 coordinate 488,028, forward strand.
AACTTTTTTGATCAAATTCGATCAACCACAGTAGAAAAAAGTAAAAAGTGACAGTAGCAGAAAAACGGGCGAAAGAGATGAAGTTTCGGGTTTGGGCTATATTATTCCGACCCATTAACCCATATTTACACTTTTGGTTTTGAGGAAACAATCGAAGAAAAGAACAGACCCAAATTCAGATATTTTTGTTTCAAATTTTTATTACTTTTGTCTCAAATCATCATATCATAGTCACCACTGTTATAAAAAAAAAGGTGGTATCTGTCTCCTTGATCAAAGAGTGGACAGGAATGAGTCGGGAGGGTCATCCGGCGGCCACTAATATCCGGATGGAATTTTGACTTGGACGGCCAGGAATGATAGGCCATGTCGCGGGGAATTCCTTTTCTAGTTAAATTCCGGTTCAAGAGCCATATACGTATTAGCTCCCAATCACATGTTAATTGCAATTTCTTTACAAAATATATATAGGGTGGGTGACACTCATGAACCTTGGATTAATCGATATCAATTTTGTCTCAAATTTTCCTCTCCAACCGGGTAGCAGAGATGCATACAGTGCATATAGAGTTTTTTTATTTGGTTCTTCGCATCCTCTTATACGGAAGTACCAGATCCTTCACCACGACTACCAGAAGAAATTATCCTTCATCAATTCTTCTTTGGTTCTATTCCTTCATCAACTTCTCCTTTGGTTCTATTCCTTCATCAACTTCTCCTTCTCGAGCAGCAACAATGATTCAGCGAACGACATCATCATCTTCTCATACTTGAGTAAGTCCTTTCAGCATCTTCATCTTTTTTTTTGTTGATTTCAGTTGAAATTGAAGGGATTATCTTAGGGAAATAGAGATTTTTGTAATAGTAATTGGTTTTTCGTAATGATTTCGGAAATTGAAACCGACAGTTTGAATTTAAGCAACTGAAGTAGTTCAAAGTTGTTGTCTTATCTTGTTAAGAAATACTAATCTATCAATTTCTTATATGATATGTAGGGTTTGGATTCGTTTTTTTCTTCTGTTTATTGGTCACTCTTTGTATGGGTTAAATAAATTGATTTTTTAAGTCAATTTGTTTGTTTCTGCAATTTTGTTAATGAGTTTTTGCAAATTTTTGGGTGTAATGAATTCTATTTTTGTAGATTGGTTAACAGCCTAGGGACAATGGTGTTGGTGCAAAAATTAATCACCCCAACAATCTTCGAGATGTGTTTATGATGATCGGATCGCCGCCGTTGATTATCTTCTCCAATGAATTCTTGATGAAAAGAGGTGGGGGGGGGGGGGTACCTACAAAGACACTTCGATGCTAAAATCAACAAGAGTTCTATGCAAGTAGGTTGTTAAGAAAATGAATAGAAATTGTGTACCTTTTGTGCTGAGATTTAGCCTCTATATATAGGCAGAACTAGATGTAGCTTTAGGGTTTTGATAGTTATCCCAATAACTTCCCTCATCTGTATAAATCCCAAAACACATCCAGATTCATGATAAACCCTAATATTTATCATAATCCTTATTTATCTTGAATCATAATTATCTTGAATAATTATTAATATTTAAGATAATTATCCCTTTAATTTAGGATCTTGTATTTACCTCAAACAATATTAATAATTATAAATAAATATTCAAGACTCCTGGGCTTCAATAATAAGCCTAGTGGGTTTCCACAATAAACCCACTGGTTTCCCTAACAACCCAAATCCAGGCTTCCACAATAATCCATGTGGGTTTCCACAATAAACCCACCGGTTTCCACAATAAACCGTACTAGGCTTCCACAATAATCCATGTGGGTATCCACAATAAACCCACTGGTTTCCACAATAAACCGTACTAGGCTTCCACAATAAGCCATGTGGGTCTCCACAATAGACCCACCGGTTTCCACAATAAACCGTACTATGCCCATTCCGAATAGCTTGTGCGGCACGCACGTACACTATTTATATAGGGTACAAACATCGCCCCCTCTTAATTCTCAACTTTTTGATGGATTAAGAAAATCAAAAGAAGAACTAACCTTCGTGGCTCGCTCCAATTCACCATATGCTTCTTATCCGATAACCTTTCTTGTCCTTGGCCAGCATGTTATGTGGATTTTCCCCAAAGTCGACCATATGCCAAACAGATCGATATGTTATGTCCTCTTCCTCTCCATTTAGATAATAATTGACCGACGTGCTGGTGTGATATCGACGATACGCTGCGCACCCATCCAAACAGACCATACCGACGTGTTAGGCTTCCATTATAAGCCATGTGGGTTTCTACAATAAACCCAACGGTTTCCACAATAAACCGTACTAGGCTTCCACAATAAGCCATGTGGGTTTCCACAATAAACCCACCGGTTTCCACAATAAACCGTGCTAGGCTTCCACAATAATCCATGTGGGTCTCCACAATAGACCCACCGGTTTCCACAATAAACAGTACAAGGCTTCCACAATAAGCCATGTGGGTTCCACAATAAACCCACCGGTTTCCACAATAAACCGTGCTAGGCTTCCACAATAAGCCATGTGGGTCTCCACAATAAACCCACCGATTTCCACAATAAACCGTGCTAGGCTTCCACAATAAGCCATGTGGGTCTCCACAATAGACCCACCGGTTTCCACAATAAAATGTACAAGGATTCCAAAATAAGCCATGTGGGTCTCCACGATAGACCCACCGGTTTCCACGATAGACCCACCGGTTTCCACAATAAACCGTACAAGGCTTCCACAATAATCCATGTGGGTCTCCACAATAGACCCACCGGTTTCCACAATAAACCGTGCTAGGCTTCCACAATAAGCCATGTAGGTCTCCACAATAGACCCACCGGTTTCCACAATAAACTGGGCTAGGCTTCCACAATAAGCCAGATGAGTTCTTTCATATTTCTCCTTTGCTACTTTCGCTCCAATACGTCCAATGATATTGAGATGCGTCCAGGCTTGAATCAACATTTTCAAGTGCTCAGATGTACTCCAAAAATTCCTTGTAAAAAATACTAACGTACTAGCTTGCCAAGCAGGACAATGATAATCCATTTTCCAGCAAAAAGGCCCACGCGATACTCCTGCATAGCTTTATGCCATGTTGATCCGATTATTCCTTTGTGAATGTCTCAATAGCTCTATGTCTTGGTGCGGTCTTCTTACTGGTGCCACATGTCATAATGTTCAGTTAGCTGATACTAGCTGACACGTCACTGTTATTGACGTGTCAATATTATGTTGGAGGGAGGAACTATAAAAAATATCGCCTTGAACTCCTCCACAATTTTATCTTGTGCGGCAGTAAATCTTGCCTTAAAAAAGTGGTGCTCCATTCACCGTATTCTTCATAAACGGCGATCATCATCTTTATTCTTCTTCTCAAGTAATTACTCTGTCGTAACTTTGGTACAAGGTGATTTTATTAATGCTAAATATCTCTTTTGCAGTATGTCACGCCTCCAATTCCAACTACATTACGAAGAAACAAACTGCAAGATAAAGACTAGGGGTTACCTATATGGTACAGGTCGCCAGTTTGCTTTGCGCAGCTTCCCGTTTTCCTTTCCTATGTGGTACAAGTCGCCAGTTTTCTTTGCGCAGCTTCCTAGACGCGAGGGTGTTCACACGCAGGTGTCACTCTCATTTGATTACATGCTTAGCGACACTTTATCCGCCCCCAATATCTATAGAGATATTCCCAAGTAGAAAAGACGCCCTCATGTGAAGCATGAACTAGATCTATTATATCCGTTCCTCACTTGCTAGACAGCTCTGGGCTTATGATCACATATATTTCCATTGTCTTCTTATTTCTGGTTCCATCATGATTTTTCCTTTTGGAATCTCTCAAGCGGGACATTATAAAGGCGCCCCCAACTGTAATAACAAGGATAGCGCCTGCTGCTCGACGAGACTGTGTGCTTGCCAAGGTGCAAGTCTTTCATACTCGCATGCAAGACGAGATTTTATGCTTGCGATAAGAGAAAGACTTATGTGCTCACGTGAAAGGTGAGTCTTCAAGTGCTTGTGAAGTTATGCAAGGATAAATGTTGAAGGGTCTAAGAAATCCTCATCTTGAACTCGATCATGTTGCTATCCACGAACTCGATCGTGTCGCTATCGACGAACCTCGAACTCGATCATGTTGCTGCCCCAAGTGCATATAAAAATTTCTCGAACAATGGATTTTTTTTGCTTCCATGTTGTAGGAAATTCAAAGAGGATCCTTATGAGCCAAATATCACTCAATTCGGACTTAAAACAAAGAAGTTTTTGACGAAACAAGTTTCCAACGAAGCGCGCATGCTGTTAGTGATGTGGCAGCAATGACTGGATCACAAGAATGACGTGGCTACGCTGACCGGGATAGCGTTGCTGATGTGGCACCTGATCGTGCTGACGTGGCAAAACGAGACACGATATAACTGACGAAGCTGCTGACGTGGCAGAAAAACGGATGATGACGTGGCGTCAATGACTATGCACCTGTCTCTGACGTGGCATGTGACTCATCGATGACGTGGAAGCTGATGTGGCACTCCACTAAACAATCTGCTGACGTGGCGATAACGACTACCCCCTGTTGCTGACATGGCATATGACTGGACCAGATCTGCTGACGTGGTGCTTCCAACTGTGTAGGATGTGCTGATGTGTCGCTGATTGGGCGAAAATATCTGCTCACGTTAAGAATTGGGGGTGTAAAAATCCAGCTTCATAGCGGCTCGGCTTGGCCTGCTAATACGGTTCGAATAAGCCCGGCTTGACTCGTTCAGCTTGGGAGTAGGTGTTTCTTCAAGTCTGCAACACCTATTTCTGTTGCTTTGAGAAACTGTTTCTGCTGATGTTCTCATTGAAGTTTCTACAACTGTTATCGCCACGGTTTATTCAACTGTTCGCAACAGTTTCTTCATCTTCGTAACAATTTCTTCAACAGTTTGCAATAGTTTCTATAACCCTTTCGCAACGGTTTCTTCAACCTCGTAACGGTTTCTTCAATTATTTCGTAACAGTTTTGGTTCTTCTGCAACGGTTACAGAATAGAAGCTGTTTTAAAGCTTTACTGCAACACTTTTCTCTGTTATTGTTTCCTGAGTATCGACTGTTTCTTTCGCAACAGTTTCTACAACTGTTTGCAATTTTTTTTTCCTGTTTGCAATACTTTCGCATAAGCCCCTTTTTTTTTGGTGAACAGCACTCTCGGTGAACAGTACCCTTCCTGTGAACAATACTTTTCTAGTGAACAATACCTTTCCTTGAATGGTACCTTTCGGTGAACAGTACCTCCCTCCGTGAACAGTACTTTTCAAGTGAACAATAGTACAATACCTTTCCTTGAACATTACTTTCGATGAACGGTACTTTCAGTGAACATTACTTCCACGAACAGTGATTTTGAAACCCTAGTTTCGAAAATACTCAGAGAACACGATCTTTTCTCGGGATCCCCTTAGTCGGCGCCAAAAGATGTTGGTGAAAAAATTAATCACCCCAACAATCTTCGAGATGTGTTTATGATGATCGGATCGCCACCGTTGATTATCTTCTCCAATGAATTCTTGATGAAAAGAGGTGGGGGGTACCTGCAAAGACACTCCGATGCTAGAATCAACAAGAGTTCTATGCAAGTAGGTTGTTAATAAAAGGAATAGAAATTGTGTACCTTTTGTGCTGAGAGTTAGCCTCTATATATAGGAAGAACTAGATGTAGCTTTAGGGTTTTGATAGTTATCCCAATAACTTCCCTCATCTGTATAAATCCCAAAACACGTCCAGATTCATGATAAACCCTAATATTTATCATAATCCTTATTTATCTTGAATCATAATTATCTTGAATAATTATTAATATTTAAGATAATTATCAATTTAATTTAGGATCCTGTATTTATCTCAAATAATATTAATAATTATAAATAAATATTCAAGACTCTTGGGCTTCAATAATAAGCCTAGTGGGTTTCCACAATAAACCCACTGGTTTCCCTAACAACCCAAATCCAGGCTTCCACAATAAGCCATGTGGGTTTCCACAATAAACCGTACTAGGCTTCCACAATAAGTCATGTGGATCTCCACAATAAACCCACCGGTTTCCACAATAAACCGTACTAGGCTTCCACAATAAGCCATGTGGGTCTCCATAATAGACCCACCGGTTTCCACAATAAACCGTACTATGCCCATTCCGAATATCTTGTGCGGCACGCACGTACACTATTTATATATGGTACAAACAAATGGCATTCAATATCCAGAATAGAAGTTAGCTTACTAGGTATACAGTGTCTCTATTAGTTCCTTGCACATGCTACTAGAAATACCTACTTCGATTTTAAATCGGTATTTTGAATGTTTTTCTGTACAAATCTACTGATCTTCACTCATTTCATTATGGGATGTGTACAAGTCATAGGCCTTTGGATATTCTTACAAACTATCAGACCAGCTTACCATGAACTCCTGCGACATCTTTGTATTCTCACTTCTCACCTTTTTGGGTTCATCTATCCGCTCGAGAATGATAATAAGAAGAAGAGTCTGCCCTACTTTCATCTTAGAGATTATGAATTTGGATTGTGTTGATTTCACGTATTCTCTCCACATATCATGCAACAAAATAATTGTTGAAAAATCTAAGTACTTGAACTACTAAATAATGATGCATATGTAAATTACCAAGACTATATAAAGGTTCAAGGTTCAGTTGGTTAAAGTAAAAGAATACTACGTTTTATTGATATTTTTTACAAAGAGATACCAGAGGAAAGTTACATAGGGTAAGGTGTCTGATACCTTTTCTCTTCTTTTTTTCCTTTTCTTTTATCCTTTTTTGATAGTATAGATTCGAGTACAAAATTCGAATTCTTTTGATGATCAGTTGTGTCGAGATTTCAAAGGGATTTTAGACAATGTTGTTAGCCTTCTTCGCAGCTGATTCACTATCATATCAAGGTACATTCAACATCTCATGAGTTTTTTTTATTCTCTAATAAAATAATTGTTGTCCATGATTTTGTTTTTGGTAACACGTACTTTAGATATTATTATATGAATAATTGTATTTAGTGTAGAAATTCAGGCTTTTAGTAGAGCAAATTGTAAAGTTAACCAGATTTCTTACATAGGTTCAAAGTTTTTATTTTAAGGTAAAGTTAGCTAATTTTTTTAACCTAAATTTCCGATTCAAACAGACAATTGTGAAACGATAGAATGCCAGAACACAACAACAAGATGGAAAATCAAGTTACATATACAAATAATAATTAGTACTATATTAATTGTAAGAAAATGCCAGTTATAGGTCCAAAGGATGACATATGTGCTTTGAGGATATACTTGGTTTTGGCTAACCATTTTTGTTTTGAGTAGGTCCAACCCCTTACCACTGTCTTATTGTTAAATATTTGCAGGTGTTTGATAGAGTTGTATGAGATAAAAAGGTGACATGTTTTGGAAGATTGTAGGTGCTTCATAGTGCAAACAACATACACAACATATTTTGGAAGATTGCAGGTGATTCTAATTTCATTTTGTATTGATTAAACTTTAAAGAGATCAATTATTTTGGTGTTGATACAGGTGAACAGTTCAACAACATTTATGTTTGTTAGTCAGTAATATATATATGATACGTCTCTTGGGTGATTAATATCTACTTCCTGATATACAAAAACTATTCTTTTTCTTCTCGCAACCTTAATAGTCTACTGCCTCTTTTCCTTTCTCTATTTTCCTCCCCTCTTCTTTGGCCATTGACTCATCGAGCGAAAATGGTGAAATGTGTATATATGGACTATCTTCAACATATTTTAGTATTTTTCCCTTGCTTATATAGAGAAGCATATATTTTGTATTAATCAGTAATCACAAGAACTTTTCATTTTCCGGTTGCAGTCTGGACCATACATTTACAACTGAACCGGCCTAATCAGGTACGTATATTATTAGATTATAGCTTTATAAATGTCATGCACGACTTCCTTAATTGATAAAGGTGATTCCTAAATTTCCATAAAAAAATATTGATTTTTTTTATATGTGTTCTTTGGTCCCATAGTTGTCCTTCAATTCAAGTAATAACAGTTCCAATCCCCGGGTGCATGGAGCATTTTCAGTATTACGCGTACAAATCACAAACACTTTAGCATACTTTGGAATATAGAACAAAAATATTGATGGCAGTACATTCCAGTGTATCATACTAATCACCAGTTCAGTTATTATTTACGTAATATGTTACTTGATTTGTATTGATAACAAGGATATAGCTCTCTCTGAGGGAGTAAAACCTCTGTGGAGATGCAAGCAGAAGCAGATCGTAAAAACAAGCTCAAAAAGTAGTTAGAGAACAAATTTTTTAGTGTTATGTAATTTTTCTTGGGCTATGGTACCTAATCTTTAGTGTTTAGATAACCAAATCCTTGATGGTCGAATTTCTGATAATTATGTGTCTAATGTTCATTTTTTTATCGCACAGAAGGGTTGTCTTTCTTGACATCTGTTGTGATTTGGGTATGTTAAAGAACATAAAAGGTATGCTATTGATGAAGACTACACCAAGGATGACCATAATAAAGAGGAATTAGAAAGTCAGAAGCTTCATGTTCAGCTTTTGTATAAGACGTAATTTTTGGTTTTCTAGATGAGCCCGTTGTGTTGTAAAATTTTGGTGATAACCATTAATGACAAATTCTCATACCATTTAGGGGAAGAAATGAAATGCAGTTGGCAGAAGATTTTTAGTTTATAATATCAGTCATCTTGACTTTTGATTTTAACCCTCACCTTTTTGGGCTATACAGGCAAAGCAAAAAAGAGAAAGTGTTGCATATGATAGATTCTGGAAGTTGACTGGGGTGGCCATTGGGCTCTGTGTCGCAAGATGATTTTCTAGGTAATTTTCTATTATTACGGTTGATTTATGTTTTTTTATATCCTTAATTTGTGTTATTAGAGTGGTATTGGGTGTTTCAGATATGTTGGTTAGATTAAATTATTCTTTCGTAACATTGTGTAAAATCATTTCAAGTGTTGGCGTTGGTGTTCCCATACATAACTCTTCAACTATTAGACACAAAAGGAGAGCTTCATATTTTGGATATAAATTCGTCTTCACATCTTATTTTAGTTGCATTAGGATGGAGGGAAAATTAATGCTAAGATTTTTGGAGGACTCACTGAAGAATGTTTTTGGGATGTAGAACCACTCAACCGAGGATGTGGTGTTGATGACGAAAAAGGAAGGTGATTTCTTATTTATTTTTTCAAGCAAGAAGGAAGGTGATGATATTGTTTTGTGTTATCTTCTTGGTGGGAGTGGAATGCTCATGTGGCCAACAATTGCTGTTTTCATCTTCAGTTTTTTTTTTTTTGCTGATCGTTCAATATAATAGATTAAAAATCACACAAGCCATCTTCAGTTGATTTGACAGTGTGCATTCAATACTGAAATTTGAAGGTAGACACATATGATAACTGCGGAATCACTTCCGTTATAACACTTTAAGATATTTGAAATGTGTAGTGAATGTCTTGGTAGTCGGAGTCCATAAACATGACTTATAACAGCGGAAGTTATGGACTGATATAAGTCGATGGCTACGTACAATAGCATAAGTAATATCAATGGTCTAGGATGCCATACTAATGTTTTGTTTTTGGTTGTTTACAGCACGATATAAGGACTCTAGACTAATCTTTCTTCCTTTACCGTTGTCTCTGTTTTTAAAGAAGCGATCGGCTGGTGCAGAGGGCAACAAACAACTACCAACTAGAAACCATCCATGCCAATGGGACAATAAGATATAAGATGGATATAAGATGGAATTGCCTCCTAGATTCATGGTTAAACTCTGGGTGTTCAAGGGTGGCAGTTAAAATGAAGGTCGGAGATACCCTTTTATTATGTGAGTGCACCATACAACCACCTTTTTATATATTTTATTAGCTTTCTTGAACTTCATCGGAATAGTCTTGACTTGGTTAACTATTTCCAACTGTGTTATCTTGGGAAAATTCCCGACTTGGTTATTAGCCTTTAACCCTATTAATAAATCAATTTTATCAAATTTTGTTTGACATTTCATACTCTTGATAGCAAAATATTTCATATGCATTCTTGCGAAATCGGAATAAAATCTGCACTATATTTTGAACTCTAGGATTTGTATTGTTATCTGAAATCTATAGAGGTGTTGCTGATTTATATTTGATTTGTGCTAATGTCATTACAATGTTATTGTTGTAGGTATTTAATTGCCTAATCATGTAAAGTATATGCAGATGAAATCGATACCATATCCACTACTAAGGGCATCTCCACCTTGGGGATTTCATTTATAATAATCTAGGCGCTCGGCACCAAAAATGTCCAGCTGCAAACCAGGGATATATTAAAAATTGTAAGCATTGGCAAGTAATATATGGACTTTGTTGTCTGTGAATTCCGAGGACCTTCGTATAATGCAGGGAATAACCAGATTTATAGCATCTGTATGATAAAAGAATAACAGTGTTGTACCCGTAACTGACATTACTGGTGCGTAGAATCAATATCTCTATAAAATGTGAATGCTCAATTATATCAAAGTGGTTTTGGAGAATCCCAGATTCAGAAAACCGTGTAGATTAACGAGGATTTACAATAAGCCTGCTCCATAAATTAGCCTGGCTAAATTGGGGCCTATGCCACTTAATTGGGGCCTATCAAAATTTTGCTTCCAACTTGAAGGAAGATAAGGGGTGTCCAAAAATGATTGAAAAGTCTAAATTATCCTTCTACGATATTAAATTTGCTGATGGCTTCACTAATGTATCTCTTCCTCCGAATAAAACTTTAGAGATTGTTTTGAATAACACAATAATCAATGGAAACAAAATTTCATATCCAAAGAAGAAAAAAAGTGGAATTTGAGAGGAATCACCGATCGAGAAAATATGAGTAGCGAATTGAAATTACAACTCTAGAGTTTCTAAACTACCTCCAAAACCTTCAACAATAACATCACCACTATCATCTCCCACTTCATCTTCATCGTCATCTCTAATTTCTGATTCTTTTTCACCCAGAAACGGTTAATATGGCAATAAACAACAACCGATTCTTGTTGATGTTCTTCATCCACGAAGAACATTAAACAGAAATCAGTAGATATGATGCATGTATATTAACCGACTGTTCTATTAAAAAACCCTAAAATTATTCATGGTTTCTCAAATTATTACCGGTAATATCAGTTTTCCATCCCTGGAGTCGCACCTAGGGTTACATATGTTTAGATCTATGTTATACAGATTATTATGGGTGAGATTTTTTATCCCAAAATTTCTTGCTGGATTGTTCTTCCTTGGATTTATTGAAGTTGCAACCTAAATTGCTGCCGATGCTGATATCCTGACGTCATTTGTTCATTTTGAAGCGGACCTGAATTTTGATGCACATTTCTACAATAGCCTATTGATTGAGGTAAATTTTAAATCTCCCATCTGTTACCTCGATTCTTACTTGAATGTCAAATTGTTTTAATCACCTCGGAACGCAATTGGCTCATCATCATTCATGGCCAAAACCTTACTAATCCTATTTGTTCCTTATCATATTGCTACAAAATCTCATTATCTGTTCACTCTAATATCAGAAAGTACCCAAAATTGATTAATCATTCGACAAAAAGCTCTGGCCTATTTTTTTGGTGTTTTGTCCCCCTTGTAGTTGTTTTGTTGGTGGTGTTCTTCTAGGTTAGAGTATTTCTTGTAAGTTTGCATGACTTTATTTGGTTTTCTGTGCTCGTCATTGGCAGTGTAGGATTTACTATAGCTTCAGGTTTTTATACCAGCATCATCAGCTACTCAGCATCTCCATCAAGGATAATCCCATGAAGTCCCCTCTGTATCACATAACTAACATAATTCAAAATTGCAGTTGACATGATAAGAGTCAAAATTGCAATTGTAAATGTTCATTTCCATAGTGGTTGTGTCAAGATACTAAGAAAAACATAATCACATAGTGCAACCCGAAGACTTAAATGAATAGCCATCGCAGTTAAGAACAATTGAAATCCTCCTGTAGTGTTTAACCTTATTTTGTTTCTCGGTGTAATTCTCATTTGGTGTGGGCAGATAAGGAATCCAAAAGTGCCTGATCATCCAGGGAAGTGAACTACAAAGCATATGGATTTAGGCTTGAGCTTTTATAGTTTGGATGGTACTTTTCATAAACCATTAAAACTACTTAAAGAGATTTTTGGCAAAAAAAGTAACTGCAGCAACTAATATAATATGCTTCACATAACTAATGTAATTCATTTACTTAGTTTATTTTTGCTTATTTTTGCTTTCGTACTTGATTTTAAGATTTTTGTACGGTTGAGTAGTTTAAGCTCATAGATACGTAGAACAATACTCCCTTTGTGTGTTATTCACCACAAGAGTTTTCTTAAAAGTTTAACTAAGCTTAAGAATGTTTCTTAGTTTTGTAGCGATGTGAATGAATCACTTGAAGTTAAATTTTTTGGACTTTTTAGTGATAATCGGTGTATGTGAGACTTCAGTATAATCCGATTGTTGGTTTTGCCCAAATGAACAATCTTCTGTGTCTTTTTTTACCAACAATCGATTTATTTGGTCATCCTTATACACCAATTGCTAGCTCACTAATTCAACGTACAGTAGTAATCGGCTTATATCTTTCACAATAGCTGCCGATTCTGACAAAGGGAAAAAAATCGGCTTATATGCACACTGATGTAAACCGATTGAAAGATATGTTAAATAAAACATTTCTGCTATTTTTTCTTATATTAGAAATTTAGAATCGGTGTTTATGTAATCATTTATGCACCGACTGGTTCGGTGCATTTTAAGTAATATTCATCGATTCTTTAAATCGGTCTATGTGGGTAAGTCATATACACCTATTATAGTTGTTTTCCATGAATGAAGAACATCATCCTGGAATCGGTATACAAATGTGTGAACATCCCCCGATTATGGGTTGATATTTTTCTAATTTTTTTAAAAATTTAATGTTTTGGTGATAAATTATCGTTTATTGATTTTTCGGTTAATTAGATTAAATATTTGTTAATCACCCGAATTATCACTAATTAATCGGGGGTAAATTAGGAACAATTAATTGGGGGATATGGATTTTAATTGGGGGATATCACTAGAGGACAAAATAGGGATCCGAATATCCTAGCTGGGTTACCCCTTATGTAATTAAATTATTAATTCCTAATCTAACCCTCACTAATTAGGATTAGTTACTAATTAAGATTAGTAAAATCTTAATGATTTGGGGGATATATTTAGTGTTTTTGAGTTTATTTGAATTTTTTGTGGGTAGAAGGAGGGGAAAAAATTTAGAGTAGAATTTTTATTTTTTTGAAAATGGAAGATGAATTTGAAGAGAGACTTGCAGCTGCTGAATCCTTGGCTCAACTACAACAACAATCATATCTTCAATCTTCAGTTAATGATAACACCTCCCAATTGGAGTTATATGATGAACCAACACCCTTGGATCACGATTTTCGTGACCATGAGGAGTTATGTGAAGAACCAACTCAAGAAAGTAAACATGTTCAACATACAAGCATCCCCAACACACATGTAATGCTTCAAAGAGGTCGAAATATTTTTTTTTTTTTCGAAACCGCCATTTCTGTCCGAAAAAGCAGAAAACCGGCATGCTCGTTATATGAATACCATGCCGGAACCTCTATAACCGGCATTGTATTCATACAAATTTGAATGCCGGTTTAAAATATCCCCAAGTTCAAGAACATACCGACGTACCATTCAAACCAAGATTGTATGCCGGTTTGAATTTTTACTTTTTACCAACCACCGAATATTGTATGGAATACTAAAACCGGCACTGACCGTACATGACACACCATGCCGGTTTGTGATACCGGCATAGATCCTTGCATGTCGATGGTGCCGGTTTAATAGGAAAAACATCTGAGAAACAAATTATATTTTGAACTTAAAAACCGGCATTCCTTTTTTTGATATATGTATGCCGGTACGATATCCCGGCATAGTAACTGAATTTGTAAAAATGCCGGTTTTAATACTGGCATAGAATGACAATTACCTTGTATGCCGTTTTTGAAAACCGGCACTTTAATTTACGTATCGACACTGCCGGTTTTGACTAATCCAATTTTATTTTCATTTAGATAATTCTGTACAACGATCAACCAAACTCCAAACCGCTCCATCGGGATACGTCGGAACACTATAAAATACCTCGGGTATGTTACCAAACAAGTCTTCCACCTAGTTTTTACAATTTAATGTTGGGATTTGCTTGTAATCTCTCATTATTATGTAGGGAATAAAAGATGAAAAGGAAGTAATTGCTTGGGCAAAAGAGACGGCTCTTAAGAACATGTGTGTCTTAGTGAGGAATAGTCAACATTCAGATGTTCGTTTTGAGATGGTTTGTGAGAGAAGCGGAAAATACAAGGAGAATAGCCATAAGAGAAAGGGTTATGTATATGAAAAGAAGACTAAGAGGGTATACAAAACAGTTACGAGAAAGGATGAGTTCCCCTTTAAGCTTGTATTCTATCTAAGAGGAGAAAGTAAAGAAGAAAAAGAATGGGAATGTAAGGTGTGGTTTGGCCGTCACAACCACCCCGATCCGAAAGATTTTGAAGGTCACTCCCTAGTTGCGAAGCTAAAACCTGATCAATTCGAGGATGTCAAGATGATGACAAAAGCATGTATCAAACCAAGAGTGATTCTCCGAACCTTCAAGGCAAAGGATAAGATGAACGTTTCTTCACTAAGTACAATTTATAGCGCACAAGCAACTATTAAAAGGTTGGAATGGGAAGGGAGGAATGTTATGCAAGAATTTGAGAAGATAGTTTGGGATCACAACTACACGCGTATCATTAAAAGAGGTACGGACGAGAAGCCGCTTCAAATATTCATTTCGCATCCTTTGCTTTCACAATTGGCTCATACGTGTTGTGATGTTCTTATGATGGACTGCACGTACAAGACAAACAAATACAACATGCCGTTGTTCAACATCGTGGGGCAGACATCGGACAAGGTAACATTCACATTGGCTTGGTGTTTAATGGAAAACGAGAGGGATTACAATTATCATTGGGCATTGCGACAATTGAAATTATTGTTCCCGGAAAATCGTGGTCCGAAGGTCATCATAACCGATCAATTTGACGCACTAATGAATGCCATATCCGACGTATTTCCGGATGCACAAAATTTCCTATGTACATTTCATATAGGTGAAAATGTGAAAAAACATTGTCATGCTTTGTTTGAACCCTCTAAGGCTGATATTAAAAAAAGAATGGTTGGTCAACTTGATGAAGATGTTCGTAATGAGAAACTATCACCCGAAGAAGAAGAAAATGAAAGAGGAAAGATTAAAGAGCGAGTCGACAAAGAACACGATGAAAACCATAAAAGGTGGTTGGAATTTCTAAAGGATTGGGATAAAGTTTATTGGTCTCTTACCGAGGACATGTATGAAAATAGATTGAAAATGTTTATTGCCATCTATAACGAAGTGTATCCAAGTGCCGTTTCATATTGTCGGGATAAATTGTTGGATAAGTTCAAGGAAAAATTTGTGCGTGCGTGGACAAATCGTTATAGACATTACGGGAATGAAGCAACTAGTATAGCGGAGTCCTCACATGGGAGATTTAAATATCTCATCCAGTCCGGCCTGTGAAACGTGGTTACTGTCGCCGAGGCAATGGAACAAAACTTTAAGGCCGATATTGATAGGATTAAGAAGGGTTTTGAGAAAAGCTCCATGGATAGGATGACTCCATTTCTTAAACATACTAAGTTGCTCCAAGGAATAGAGTTTAACGTCTCTCGGTGGGCAATAAAACATATGATGAGACAAATGCAATATGAAAAAAATTATGGAAAACCGGGTGATGTGTGTATTTGTCCCGACATGTCTTCTTTGGGGCTTCCGTGTCGACATATGCTTGTGAAGTATGAAGAAGTGATACATATTGGTGTTATTGATCCTTTTTGGAAGCAATTATCTTTCGACCTTCCCCCTACCGAAGTTCCCGGAAAAACACCATGGGATACAAAGGAGGCCCAAGAATTTTTTGGAGCTTACTCACGTGGCAACTCGGCTACCCGACAAGTATTGTTGAGTCAACTAAGACTAATTACACGGCCATGGATAGCACAGAGTGAAGAGCCAACAAAGGGAGATCCTCCGGGTAGACCACAAACTAAAATTCCAAGGAAAAAACAAAGAAAAGAATTCAAAGAAATGACTCGCCGTGAAGAGGAACTCGCGGCAACAAAAAAACGAGATCTATGTGCAAGTGAGATTTCAGAAGCAAGATTCGCGGAAACTCCCGGTCCAAATAAAATGGATAGGCCGAGGAAGGAACCGATATCAAGTCAACAACAATCGACGAGTTCTGAGGCTACACCAATAGTCGATGTATCCGAGGTTCAAAGGAAGAGGGAAGGCGCCGAAGGTTCCACATTAAGCTACGAAGGACAACAAGGTCAACATTCGAACCTACACCAATAGTCGATGTATCCGAGGTTCAAAGGAAACGGGGAAGGCCGCCGAAGGTACCAACATTAAGCTACGAAGGACAACAAGGTCAACATTCCGAACCTACACCAATAGTCGATGTATCCGAGGTTCAAAGGAAGAGGGGAAGGCCGCCGAAGGTACCAACATTAAGCTACGAAGGACAACAAGGTCAACATTCCGAACCTACACCAATAGTCGATGTATCCGAGGTTCAAATGAAGAGGGGAAGGCCGCCGGAGGTACCAACATTAAGCTACGAAGGACAACAAGGTCAACATTCCGAACCTACACTAATAGTCGATGTGTCCGAGGTTCAAAGGAAGAGGGGAAGGCCGCCGAAGGTACCATCATTAAGCAACCAAGGGCATGTATTTGAGCAATCCGAACCTACACCAATAGTCGATGTAGCCGAGGTTCAAAGGAAAAGGGGTAGAGGAAGGCCAAGGAAGAATATTATCCCGTCTAATACCATAGACATTTGGAGTGTAGGGATTGCAGATGATGGTTTGGATATAATTAAGCTAAAATATGGTAATATGAAGATGTATAAGGATCCCATAACAGGTAGGACCATTAGAAGTTATCATACGAAGATAGAGTCTTACATAGGCCAACTTCCTGAGGTTATTCGCGAGTTTATTGCGTACACGGATGATGTCGATGGAGATGGAAATTGTGGATATCATGCCGTGACCGAACAATTAGGAATCTTCGAGACGGCTGTTAGTAAAGGAATGACACCATGCCGCTATGCTAGAATGAGAATGGCCGATCAACTTGTGAAGAAGAGGAGCTTTTATGAGCAATTGCTTGGTCACGATGAGGTGTTTGATGATATGTGTGCTCAAGTGTTAGGACCCGAGCAGGAAATGACATTTCTTCCTTCTCAATATTGGATGAGTATGCCGCTTTGTGGGCATCTAATAGCGGATACATTTAATTGTGTTGTTCATTATTTTTCCCCCACCATAGTCTCCACATTTACACCAAAATGGCAAAAATGCGATGGATCCCTTAAGATGAGAAGAGTTGTTTTGGCGTACGTGAACGGCAATCATTTCGTTATTCTAAAACTCAAGGAAAATTGTCCATTGCCACCTGTTTGTGGGATGGTTAAAAACAAGGAACTTGATCCAAATATATGGAAGGGATGGATGGCATTGAATGAGGAGAATCACCAATTATGGGATGCTTTGGCATTATCAAAGAAACCTCTTGAAGAGGATGACTTGCAACTTCATACGTGTGGAAGTGATGATGAGTAATTTGGATATATGTGGTTTACTTATACGCCCCCCTTTTTGTTGTTTTGGAAGTTTGAATTGTAATCATTAAACCATATGTGCCAATGTGATTTGATTCAAACTTTACTATGCCAGTACTTGTACCGGCGTTTCAATATATGTTCTCTTTTGTGCCGAAATAACACCATAAGTTCACAGATATTTTTTTTTTTGTGCCGTCATTGGAAAAAATGCATAACACCACCGGTAGAACACATATAAAGTTTATTCACATAGGAATTTTATAGTACCGGCATAGTACACAAGATAATTCTACTATGCCGGAACTCTATTTTTTCAATATGGAACTAAAAATAAAACCGGCATGGTTCACAGGATAAATACTATGCCGGTTTTAAAAAAATAAACTTAGAAATTGGATATTGCAAGACACATAAAATAACATAAGCAAAGATCTAATCCCATAAAATGACATAAGCAAAGTTTAGACAAACCAAATGTAAAGTTATGATGTTCCAAACCGAAAACAAATGAAGCAAAGATGTTCACAGATTACCAATCCACACAAACAAACATAAACAACAACAGTACTATCAAGGCCACACGATCAGTCGGTTCTTGGCCTCTTGTATACCCTCTTTTTCTTTTCGCCCCACAAGTCTTTTGCCTCAGTATCTTCTATTTGGTCTAACTTTTGGAAGACGTTCTCCATTTCTTTCTGGGTCAGCAACTCTCCTTTCTTGGTCTTCTTCTTAAAGAACCTTGACAAGTTTCCAATCCGCTGACGCTGTTAATGGATATTTTTCAAAATGTATTTAGTATGTACAGTTTTATAATTTGATAGATTTAGATTAAGAGAATAGTAATGAATGCATCAACAATGTAACGAGCTGTATAAGTGCGGGTACAGTATCTGGAGTTGTGGATGGACGTGGTGGTGGTGGCGGGACCGCTACCGTATCCCGACGTATAACATAAGGATGTGAGTACTGTAGATGCCCGCTTAGGAATGTGGGTTCACTATCAACACCGTTCTCAGCCAATTCCCAATCATCCCTATCCAGCACAAGTTCTTCTTCTTCCCTTTCGATCCAATGTGCAAGAATTGGTTCAGGGTCGTAGCATACTAGAGTATGGCTCTCATATGATTGGCATTTAGTAAAGTCATGAGAATATTTATGATATGATGTATCTGTGAGATCTTTCTGCTTGTAACCGAGTTGGCGCATCACGCGGAGAGGGTTATGCATAACATATCCTTTTGGATGAAATAACGGCCCGTTGTAAAATGAAACATTATCATGTCTCATAAGGTGAACTCCTCTGACATTCCTATAAGGGTCAAACACAACATCTTCCACATAAAACGAGTCCAAAGCTTCTCTCATTTGTAAAAATCGTTTCTTGTTAGGAGCAGGGGTATTGCCGAAGAAGTATTTCTGAGCTAGAGCCATATTCGGTTCATAGTCATGCCAAATTTTCAATCCTCTATACCCAATGAACAAATCTCGGAAGTGTTCGTAAGCCCACACCTGTGCCCATAAAATGTATAAGATAATTAATATTTGGAAACTAACAAATGTAATGATAACAATAAAAAAAATAAGTAATTCACCATACCTGAACCACAGTGAAATTCGCATTAAATTGACGGCCTTTCGCCTTAGAAGCTCGACGCATTTCTGCCAAAAAATGTGCCAAGAAAGCGGTGCCCCATGAATACTTATGAACGTCTTCCAACGGATCCAAAAACTGTAGGTTGTTCAAATGCACCCTGTTACCATTAGAGTCATGGAATATAGTGGTTCCCAAAATGAACAACATATATGCTGCGGCAGTTTGTTGAGCTTGTGCGGGAGTCAATTCCTTGTTCTTTGTATTCCTAAACAATTGAGTGAGTTGGACAAATGTTATAGTCTTTGTCTGAGAAGTTTTTTTCTTGTACAAATTTGCCATCGTGGTTTCCTTGTTCCATCCAAACAACTTTTCAGTTAGCTCATAGATCTTTTCCCACCCTAGGTCCTTCGACTTGTCTTCTACCTTAACCGGTTTCCCAAGAACCTCTAGTCCTATTATCCTTTGGACATCTTCAGGGATAATGGTCATCTCGCCAAAATGAAAATGCATGGTGTCAGTTTCACCATAAAACCTCTCCAAAAAGCAGTTTGCCGTGACGGTATCAGTGGCCACATAATTTTCTATCGCAGGATACAACCCAGATGCTTTGACTATATCTTGAACAGCCGGACACTCATCCTCCAAAAGCCAGACATCCGATTGTTGATGGCGGCTAACACGCCAGGCTTTCCTGTGGTCCTATAAAATCATCACGAACTTTATTAAATTGATCACGTGTAAATAATAGAATAACAAGATACAAACGTCTTACATAAGTTTGATAGATCCATCGAGCCCAAGAGTCTTTATACGAAAATAAAAGTTGCGGGTTTATAGGTTGACCCCAATATTTTCCATCATTTCTGTGAGGAATTAAGTCTAACGTATCAGGGAAGTGAGGTGGGGGTGCCTTTTCATCATTAGTTTGTCCTAAGCCACCTGCTTGTGAAGATGAGCCACCTGGTTGTTCGGGTTCTTGTGGAGTTTGATTCTCATCATCATCATCATCATCAGTGTGAGTTGAGACACCTGTAGTAGCCGCTATTCCTTTTCCTTTTTCCTTTTTTGGTGCGTGAGACCTATGTTCCAACACGTTAAACGGATTTATATAGTGCATGCCGGCATACAAAATAAACACACACAAAACCGGCATTCACGGCTTAATACTATTCTATGCCGGTTTAATTCCGGCATTATATCAAATAATACGAAGATGCCGGTTTTTGTTGAATTGTATCCAGGAATTTACAAAATTTAGGGAACAAAAACCGGCATTGTATGTAACCATACCGTGAACGCCGAAACAATTACCGGCATACCAGCAGTAATTTTTGGAATGCCGGTTTTCTGTAATTTTTTACCCAAAACTTGATTTTTTTTTTGTTTTTCAAATTGAACTCAATTGACTAGAATGCAATTTCAAAACCCTAAAAAGATATTTTAATCCATCATGAACTCCTATCAAGTTTCACTTTGTGTTGTATATTATTGGATAAACCCTAAAACTACTTCAATTCAACGGGAGACTTTGTGTTATACATGACTTACCGAATCAAATCTGTTACTTCCGCCTCACCAGGAGACTCTTCATGAGTTTGTTGCGCATCAACAGGTATTTCTGCATTGGGGTTATCACGAGATTTGCGACGAACCATTGTTTTGGTATAATAGATGAAAAAAATAGGGAAAGATTGAATACAACGAATAGTTTTCTTTCCAAAACCGTCACTTATATAGCTTTGGAAGTTTGAAACCGTCATTAAAGGAACCCACGATTTTGTAACCTTCCAATGACTCATTAAATATTTGGAAACCGTCATATTTGGAAACCGTCAAACAAATTGAATGAAATTGTAACCGTAAAAAAAGTTGAATGAAATTCTAACCGTCAACCAAGTTGAATGAAATTTTAAACGCCAGAATACCGGCATTGACAATTACATACCGGTGATGCCGGCATTACAAGTTCATTATTTTTTTAACTTCTTAGTGTGGTAAACCGGCATCTTTCGTAAACATATACATGATGCCGGTTTAAGATTTCATAACTTCTTATTTTTTTAACTCATAGCTGTTGCTGGTATTTGAACGAAATTTCACGAAATAAACATCATTAACCACAAACATAAGATCTCAAGCATTTTCCAACTAACATCATTTAAGGGAATAACGTTACACATAGAATTAAAGATATCAATAGTAATACAATTTAAAATAATTTATTGGAATTAGATTGAACAAGCAAAGCAGCTTCGAAATGCCTAAAAGGCTCTTGTCTCCACTTCGTATATGCATCCTGAGCTTTATACCTATCACCACCGTATCTTGATAGGAATTCGTTGTATTTGAGACATGATTTGATGACTGCAGTTGTTCGAATGCGTACTATTTGATCAGCGTATTCAGTTTTGCGTTTCTTACCGTTAACCGTGTAATGCTTGTAAGAACCATTCATTACAAGGCCCCAAAACACTTCTGACGGGCGTTCATCCTCCGCCAAATCCAATACTAAGTAGTAATTCCTAATCCATTCTGTTTCCTCCTCAACATCTTCTTCTATCTTAGCTTCTTTTTGATGTTTAACCTCTCCCAGAGCTTCCGCTCTGATGTTATCTATTTTTTGACGATAACGTTCAATCTTTGCTTCCTCTTTTTCTTCTCTCTTCCTTTTACTTATCTCTTCCTCCATTGCGACAATTGAGTTGGTGGTTTCTTCCTTCCTTCTTAGTTTTTCTAGTATTGTGGCAATGGAGTTGGTCGTGGTTGATGATTGAATTCCTGTCGGAGTGGAAAATATGCTCCTCAAACGTTTTTCTTTTTCGAGGGAATTGATGAACTTGGCAGGCGGTGAGTAATAATCCATTGGAGATATATCTTTGAGGTATCAAGTGCAATGGGTGTATCCATTCCTTTAAATAGATTTAGTCATAACGGCTCTTTTCCACTTTAGTAACGGCACAATAAGAAACTCAGATCCCACGCCGGAACTAATGTTTTCTAGAGTATGTTTAAAAAACTAGCCGTTAGTTATTCAATGCCTGAAACCGGCAGAAAATGGATGAAGTAAAACTACGCCGGTACTATGTTCCGGCACTCAACGTAATACAACAATGATGCCGGTTTGGAGGAAATTCTATTCAGGTTGAGGAACCAAATATAACTACTATACCGGCATACAATGTTTAATAAATTCAATGCCGGTTTTGGGAATGATACAATAGGAGATAATTAAAGAGTTTTTGAATACCGGCATTCTTAAAATGAATATTCATATGCCGGTTTTCTGTCACTTATTTAATAGTTTTTGGAGATTTTGAATACCGGCATAGACCTTAGCAAACACAATAATGCCGGTACATGTCTGATTTTGAATTTTACTATGCCGGTTTGTGAAACCTGATGAATTCAGAAATGCCGGTATGTGTAACGGTATTTCAAACAATGAGTTGTCCTATGCCGGAACATTTTAACTTTCAAACCAAAACTCTAATCATGTTCAACATAAACCAAAGTAAATAAAGAGTTAACCCACAGTACAAACCAAAACAAGTTTGAAATTGTTTTTGACGTAACCATAAAACTAAAGAGTTAACCATCACTAATTAGTCTTTTGTTTCTTTTGGGTTGGCGCCTTCCTTGTTTCCCCATACATAGCTTTGACAGTAGGGTCGGTTTCTTCAATTCTATGAAGCTTTTCCTCGAGTTCCTTGATTTCTTGAAGAGATAGCACAACTCCATCCTTATGCTTGCAACCTAACATCTTCGTAACCTTGCCAAGTCGACGTCGCTAGTTTAATACATCAAATACATAATCAGGATATATATTAATATATGATTATGTTTACATTTAATAACTATAACCAATTAAGAAAACTTACCACCATTCTGAGAGTCTTGAGAAGTTGGGCCATCGTAGGTGGTGGAGGTGGAGGAATTTCAACAGGAGGGTTTTATTGGTGTGGAGCTTCCACGGAGGGAGGGCGCACGACATAAGGATGTGACCATTCCAGGTAATCCCTCATATAGCTGTCATCAACTTCATAACCATTTTCCGCAAGCTCCCACTTACTAATATCTACCAAACGACGTGGGTCTCTTTCCCTCCAATGTGTTGGTTCCGGTTCTGGATCATACACTACATGCAACTTGTTGGGAGTTGAATTGCACCGAGAAAAGTAAAGAAGATAATTATCATCAGAGGTCGACCAAAAACAGGATAATTGTTTAAATCCATGTTGGCGCATCATACGGCATGGGTCGGCCATGATGTATCCTCTTGGGTGGTACAAAGGCCCATGGTACAATGCAACATCTCTTGGGATTTGACGGTATCCTCTAATCTCCTTATAAGTGTCGAACACAACGTCTTCCTTCCTCATAGCATCCAGAGCCAATCTCATATCGATGACTCGACCTTTGTTACCGGGATTCGGATTACTGTGAAACTCGAACCTCTGAGCTCTAGGGATATCGGGTTCAGGAAGGTCTTTGATCTTCAAGAATGGGCAGTCCTTGAACAAGGTTGGGAAGTGTTCATAACACCACACCTAATCCAATGTGAACAATATACATGTGAACAAAAGTTAAATAAATACATGTGAACATAGATTAAAAAAAATTGTACCTGGAGTATAGTGAAATTCCCGACAAATTGGTTTGTTTTAGCCAATGAAGCCCTTCTCATCTCCGCCATCAAATGTGCCATGACCGCGGTGCCCCAAGAATAGCCACACACACCTTCCAACGGGTCAAGGTCCTGGAGAAAGTTTGCACTTACCCGGTTGCCATTCTTTGTCGGGGAATGCCCTAGTGCCCAAGAGGTATAACAGTACGCGGCGGCGGTATAGCGAATCATGTGCAGGTCCCATCCAGCCTCCAAGCTTCTAGCCTTTGTATTTTCAAACATCTTCTTAAGCATCGTCAGCTTGAATGTCTTCGTCTTACTTCCGTTCGATGCTACATAAAAGCTATCCGAAGAAGTTTTGAAGTCCCAGCCAAACAACTTTTCAGTCAAATTGTGCAACTTCAGCCAATCTAGGTCCCGAGACTCAACTCCTTCTGAAATTGATTTTCCGATAACATTCAAGCCTAGAATGGCATAAGCATCTTCAGGAATCAAGGTCATCTCCCCCGAACGGGAAGTGCATTGTATCGGTTTCACCATGATACCTTTCGACAAAGCAATTGATGGTGACAGTATCTGGATTCAAGTAATTTTCAACCAAAGAATACAAACCCGAGTTCCTTACTAATGTTTGGACATCTTCATGTTCCAACGACAATTTCCACTCAGCCGCGGCTTGGTTTCGGCAAACACGCACAGCCTTAGTATGATCCTACAAATAAGACATAATACGATTAAGAGATAATGTAAAAAATAAAACAATGCACATGCACAAAATAAAAAATACTTACATAAGTTTGAAAGATTGTACGAGCCCAAGAGTTCTTGTATCCAAAAAGTACTTTCGGTTCCGGAGCTTGACCCCAAATTTTACCATCATCGCGGTCGGGTATCATGTCATCAATGTGAGGAAGGTGACAACCTTTAACTTTGTGTTTGCCCTTGCCCTTGCCTTGTGTTGGTTGTTGACTAGTCTCACCAACTTCGGTTTGGATTGCTAATTGACTTGGGGGAACCTCATCATATTTATCCTCACTGTCCCCTTCATCATTCTCATCGTTCACAAATGTACCTTCACGGATTCTAACTGCATTACGTTCACCACCACTCTCCCAATCTAACCCTCTTGTTTGAAACCCCAAACGCTTCTTGCGACCCGCATCTATCCCCGGGGAGGCAGGGACTGGGGAGTATCAAGACCGTCCTTTCTCCTTTTTTTAGTGAGAATAGGACCTTTATTTTTCCTCGATACTTTGGCTTTTGACCTATAACATAAACAAACGAAACAAACATAAGAAAAGTCATCACAGTTTGTAAACCGGCATTGAAATTCTTAAAACAACTAATGCCGGTAACATGTACCGGCATATTTGTACAAATATCGAGCATGCCGGTTTTTGAGTTTTTTCTTACTGAATGTTTCAAGTGTCAAACCGGCATACACGAATTGAACTACCTGATGCCGGTATTTCAAAACCGGCAATGACGAAACCTAGAAATAATGCCGGTAAAAAAAAAAAAAATTCCTGTGTGTTTTAAGTTGACTACCGGAATAGCCTTCAACCCAATTCGAATGCCGGTCCTAAAATCTAATTTTCAGGAACTCAAGCCGGTTTGGTGTTCAACTACTATCGTATGCCGGTATTGATATTTCAGGTTCAGGAAGTTAAACCGGCATGGTGTTCAAACTAAGATTGAATGCCGGTTTTCTCTGCAACTCCACAGTTTCACCAATTTTGGCGATTCTAACCTAAACCCATGGCTAAAAATCGATTAAAACAATCATAAATGAGCTAAAAAAACACTTACCTTCTCAGAGAAGCCATGATTGGTTGATCATCCGAGTTGGATGCTTCTTCCTCTTCTAGTTCTTGAGCAATGTTCTCGATTCGTTGCTCATGTGTTTGTTGAGCAATCGATTTAGTGTTCCGTTTTGCTTTTGATTTCTTTCGTGGAGGCATTGTTATGGTAGGTTAGTCAACGAAGAAATTTTTGATTCAACGATTAATCGTCGATGAAGAATGAACGATGAGGAAGACGATGAAGAATTTTTTTTTTTTTCTAAACCTAACCCTATGCCGGTACAAAATCAATTGGGGGATATATGAATTTGGTATTTAGATTTTATTGTTTTAGGGAAAGGGCATTACAGTAATTTCATAATGTTTTTTAATTAATGAAGGGATATTCTGGTATTTTCGCACCCAAAAGACACCCCTTATCAGCCACAAATGGTTGGGGGAAGTAATTCATATCCCCCAATTAAAATCCATATCCCCCATTAAGAAAAATAGTTGGATAATGGGCTTTTCATTTTACTTTAAAATGTCTTATTTTGTCACGTAGTGATAGGCCCAAATTAATCATAGTAGGCCCCAATTTAGCCAGGTAAATTAGCCTTTTGGATCAAGTCCATGGCATCCTTGGTAAGATTTCTACTTTGTTTCTCAATATTCACAACTTCCTACATTGAGCTATTTTATGCTCTCCAATAGTCATTTATTTTAATCAAATTGCTCTGTTGGTCCTGTGTACATCCACCATAAGTTACATTCATCCATAAATTAGATATTCCCACGTAATCTATAATGAGTACGTAGAATAGAAGAGTGAACCATGTTTGTTGTTAGTAATGGGAAAACCAAAAAGTTTGGTTGAACTTCTTAAACATAGCGTTGTTGTTCGTCATACTCAGATCTAGAAAGCCATTTACAAAAAATAGTTCTTCCACTCTGATCCTTAATGTCACAACATTATTTATCGACAGATCTGCAGAAGAGTAATATTTATTGTTTCTCCCAGTGTTAGACTTCTTCTCATATGTCCGTTTTTAAATTACTACGCTATTCCATTATAACAAATCCCAATTTGTACATCATGAAATGGTGCATGCTGTTTTAGCTCAAATGGAAGAGCACATGGTTTTCAACCATGAAGTTGTGGATTCGACTCCCATAAATGGCATTGCTATTCGTGTACTATTTTTAATGTGTGTAAGTGATTGCTGAGACTTTAAGTTAACATCACCCGGTTATCTTTAATGGCATTGTTATCTGATTAGGAAGTCACCGAAAATGCGAACTTTGACCGATATCTTTTTCGTTCAGTTGGGAATATTTGCTCGACTCAAGTTCTGAGTTTCAAGAGGTACTGATTTGATTTCATTTTATTTTTCAATGGAAGATCTATTAGCATATTATAAGAGCCAGTTCCGTTGGGAGAATTAGAATCCTAGGAATTCAATTATGGGGTAATCTGATTCCAATCCAATAAATTCATGTTCGGTTGAGGTAATTCAATTATCTTTGTTATTACCTCGGAATCCAATTCCATTGCATCATTAGACCAATGCATTGGAAATCTATGATTTTGGATAAAATTGGATTCCTAAGAATTGAAATTCCCAATTACATAAAGAGTTCATTTGACCCGTTCGGTTCAAGGAATTGGGCCCTTGGAATTAGATTCATAGGATTCTAATTTTCTCAATCACACGGGCTCTAATAGCAGAATTGAGAAAAACAAAGAAGGTGATATCAGCCATCGAAAGACCAAGGTATAAGGGAAGGAAAAGTATACACAAGAAGGTGATCCGTTGAAAGAAGGCAGATCTATTATCTACCAAGTTCATTTATCTCGGTCGGACCAGCCCAGCCCCACCCCCTTTATTCTCCTATCCGTGAGTAAAAACGACCATCTTTATTTAGTTACTCACTGTTAACAAACAAAAGTAGTAATGAAGAAAATGAAAAGGTAAATGGGAAGCAACTAGGGTAGCACCACTTATCATAAAACCATGACTATGAATATGTCAAATCATTTCTTAAATTGACTGCATTTGAATACCGGAAACTTATCATTCGCCAAAAATATTAAAGATCAAATGATATGACACAAGCGGAAGCGATAAAATGACAAGGAGAATCCACTCCTTAATGATGATGATAGAAACTCCAATCCAAGAGTTAAAAGGAGAACAACAATCAATCTCTTCAAAAGAGGTAAACAGGTTTTAAACCAAATAATAGTTTTCATAATCGAGCTCGCAAGCTAAATTACAATGATAAAGGAAGTGGCTATTTATAGCCTCAAAACATAAACCCTAAGTCTAGAACCTTCCTAAACAAGATAAATAAGATAAAGAAACTAATTACTCTTAATAAATAAAATAACAAATTGATAAATATCCAAGATATATCCATATCTTGAAATATATGGTTGACTCTCATAATACGTCCCGTATCAGGCTCCCCACTGCGACAAAACTCGTCTCGAGTTTATATTGGAAATTACAAGTGAAAGATAAAATTTTAGTGCTCGCACTTGAAACACAACCTGCTCTAGAATTGTCCATTGGAATCACCAAGTGCTCAAGATACAAATTGAGGTTCTAAATCTTCATACACATGCACCAAGTAGATAGTAAAAGTTTCTTCGACCCACTGCAATGTAAAAACTCCTATGATAATTTCCATTCCAAGTCTTGACGACAACCAACAAATGTTGGTGTACAGAACATATCACAAGGATATTTATAAGGGCTTTTAGGAATGGTCACCTGAACTGCATTCATTTGGTAGAGACTTTCGCTAAGCATCTCATTGTCTCCATTGTCTTCACCCATACCATTAAATGCCTGGACATTGTCGTTTTCAGCATCACCAAGATTTTCTCGAAGCTTAACATCGGTCATATGATGCGCATTTTTAGGAACAGTTTCTCTGGCGGTCGTTTACCCGACATTAGCTTGATCTTGGTAGTTCCCCATATAAATTCACAAATGTTATCATGACAACTTGCTCGAACGTCAAACAACCACGAAGCACCCAACACAACATCACAAACGTCAATATCAACTACTTCAAAAAATATTGTGTCGGATTAACATTTACCGATTGCTATAGGAATTTTGCAAACACCAAAACAGGTAACTACTCCTTCGATGTTGCTTACCCATTTAATCTGGTCCATTATGGGATACCAGTCCACCTCATAACCCAATGCTTCCACCATTTTAATGGAAACCAAATTCTGATAGGGACGTATCTGGGCTTGGATTAACTGACGAGAAGGATACAAACCCAATCTGAAGTCCGCAACTCTGATGATGAACCCACATAACCGGTTACTTTTTTTGTTTTGTTTTTTGATTAGATAAAATACCTAGATTGCACATGACTCCTCAACTGATTCTTCTAGGTAAAACCCACAGATGCACATCACAGGAAAAGCCTGCTCTGGCAACCACCTGATATGGCACAAGCGGAAGCGATAAAGTGACAAGGGAAATATGCAAACACCGATACAGGTAATTATCCCCCTGTTGACACACTTGATATGATCCGGGTAAGGATATCGGTCCATCTCCATACCCAAAATCTCCACCGTTCATCTTGACACCAAGTTATCAATGCAAGCATCGTCAAAAATAAAACGACATACACTCCCATTGACTATTCCAGAGAATCAGGGCACCTAAATTCTCTCAAGTTATTTGGTTTATACCATGGTTTATCATCTTAACTCTTGGATATATATTAAGTTCCTCACCTAGGCACCGATTGGTTGAGAAAAGGTTTGAAAACTAAGTCAGTCTCAGTGAAACCAATGTTCACTGTAACCTCATTGTATTATTATACGTGAACAAATGGGCTTATGAAATATAAGAACAGTAGAGTAATAGTTAATGGGCTATGCTATGCTTATATTTCAACTGGACCCAACAGATCTCTTTGCAACTTCCGATTCTTTCTTGGCAACAGAAGGTACTGAAACTGGATTTGCTAATGACTATTTCTACGAAACACTGTTACCGCCAGTATATCAATCAATGATTCAATGAGCAACAAAAGGTTTAGTAAATATACTTACCAAACAAGGTGGTGATTGATGAAGAACCCTAACCTTCAACTTCCAAGATGCTTTCAAAACAACTAACTGACGAGAAGGATACAAACCCAATCTGAAGTCTGCAACTCTTATGATGAACCCACAGAACCGGTTACTTTTTATTTTTTTATTTTTTGATTATATAAAATACCTAGATTTCATAGGACTCCTCAACTGATTCTTCTAGGTAAAACCCACAGATGCACATCACATGAAAAGCCTGATCTAATACCACCTGATATGGCACAAGCGGAAGCGATAAATAGACAAGGAGAATCCACTCCTTAATGATGATGATAGAAACTCCAATCCAGGAGCAAAGACTCTAATCCAAGAGTTAAAAGGAGAATAACAATCAATCTCTTCAAGAGAGGTAAACAGGTTTTAAACCAAACAATAGTTTTCATAAATGAGCTCGCAAGCTAAATTACAATGATAAAGGAAATGGTTATTTATAGCCTCAAAACATAAACCCTAAGTCTAGAACCTTCCTAAACAAGATAAATAAGATAAGGAAACTAATTATTCTTAATAAATAAAATAACAAATTGATAAATATCCAAGACATATCCATATCTTGAAATATATGGTTGACTCTCATAATACGTCCCATATCATCAAAGCAACTATAGTAGGAGCACTTTAGAATCCACCAGTTCAGTTTGTTGTTTTGGATGGTGCAAACTTGAGAAACTCTACTATTTGAATGCATCATGGTGTAAATTTGAGGAAATCTATTGTTTGAATCCACAAGTTCGTAATCCTTTGAGAATGGCCAGAACTATTTGAATCCAACATGGTTTCGTTTTTCAGTGCATATATTCCATTTTTCTTTTTGACATTTTCCTTTAAAGATTTTCTTTAGCTTGAGTTATATGCAAAAAATTTCATCTGACTAATACATTTCCTCAATTGCGTAGCATTGAACATTAATTTCATCTGTATGATCTTAATCGACAGCCAGCAATTGTGTCTTTATAGGGAAAAAGAAAATGAGTACAATCGTGGGCGAAAGAGTTCATATTTCAAGAAAATATACTGCCAAAGAAGATTTGAACTTCAATTAGAGGAGCTACGACCAAGGTTGTAGGGTTTGGCTAATTTGACCCAACTGACAAAACACTGGGGCCATAACCATGGCCAAGTTATACGCTCAACTTCCAAAACTTTAACCTAATCACAACTAATTTTAATGCAGGATTACATGTTTGCACCTCAATTTTCTAACTCACGGGGAAGGGGGGGGTATGTCCCGGCTAGATTGACTCGGCCAACAAAATGCCACGCAATAAGCTCAACTCACGATTACTATGGAGCGACTGATTAAACACGCTATTAGGATCCGACTAACTAAACACGCTACTATGACACGATTAACAAAATACTGGAACCATCCTAATGGTTGGGGATGGAGGCCCAGACTACTATGACCCGACTAACTAACCACAGCCACGACCATTACTAGCTGACTAAAACAATGACGGGGATATTAAATGGCCGAACAAAAGTCCTCGACTATTATGGCTCGGGTAACTAAACGCGGCCCCGACCATTACTGACTGATTTAAATAATGACGACGATACCAACCGGCCGACCAAAAAACAAACAAAACTCGAAAGAGGCAAACAAATCGAAATTAATTTCCTAATAAAAATAATTAACGTTATTTCCAAATGTTAATTTCTAAAAGAATTTAATGGGCCACAGGTAGGATAAGTTGACTCAATCAACAAAGCTCTATATCAGCCGGCTAACTAATAGGCTCAATCCCCATATTTACACCAAACACAGTTAATAAGGGGATAACGGCTGATCCTAGATTTTCTAGGTACTCTAGGGATTAATTTGATCTGAATAACCCCAACTATTTCGATATGAACAATCATTGTTATAAAAAATAGTGATGTTTGTCTCCTTGATCAAAGAGTCAATCAGTGGACAGGATTGAGCCGAGAGGGTCATCCAGCGGCCAACAACGTCCGGATCGATCTTAGATTTGGACGGCTAGAAAACTTTAAAATATCTTCGGTTAACAGTTTAGAATCTTCAGACTATCGTGCATCCGATTCGATCAAGACGTGTTATTCTTTGTATCCTAAGCTCTAATGACGAGATATTGGATACTTTAGATGCAAAACAAGGTATGTATTGATTTTGAGAACAATTCCTCCCTGATTTTATATTAAATTTCAATTCTCCGACAAAATGGGTATCCATAAAATCAAACGTGGTTTTGATAATGAAGGTTTCAAGTATATGCGGTTTTGATAATTAGATTTTACTTACATGTGGTTTTGAGTCTTTTACAATTTCAGTTATCTTAATTATGGATATTTTACTTATTGTTATGCTTATGTTCCATAGGCATACGTAATTTAATTGATGTTTCTGATTTCATCTGTGAGCGATTTCAAAAATAAAATGTAATGAACTAGCTCACGCAAGTAGTGCTAAGTTTCTCATATTGCAACACAAAGAAGAAAACCACATGTAAAACTTATCCGCAACACCGGATAACATTCAATTAAATAAAAACAAGGAATATCTTGGTATGGTATATTGTTCGTGGCTAAGATTTGACAAATTGTAATGACATACCTTAAAGTCATATTGTATTCTTACATTCTTGGTCTTTTACTGCAGGTACATAATAACTTACCTCCTGATGACAGTGGGTCCAAAAGAAGATGGAATACGATCTGAAAACATGGTTTGTTCGTTTACTTTTGGAAGCTATGATATAGAATACGATCAATTAGAAACATAAACCATTTATCAGTTGGGGAATATGTAAGTTTTCCTTAATACTGTGGAAAGGAAAAGAAATCTCCTCATAATAAAAAGGCTTGCTCAGTTCTTCAGATAACGCTTGGAATAAAAAGGCTTTCTTAGTTCTCGAAAAAGGTACACAATCATTGGAAGAAGGTCTCTCATGAATGCAGGCTCCTCGGAAGAAAATCTCCATTGGAAAGGAAAGGAAATATCCATTGGTGAGACTTCTAACATGGCATTCAATATGACACATATACGAACTGAGTCTTCAGTTTAAATAATTCTTTTTGTTTTCATTCTTATATACCAAAGAATTCACTAAGAAAAACACACATCTTTTCCGGGTTTGATAATCTTTCACCCATCATCCAAATAGTGTCAAATGTAGGAAAAAGGGAAAGCTACGGTGTAACATGAAGAATCATCTGATTATAAGAGTCTCAACGTTTTGGATAGATTACATCATTCTATGTTAGAAACAACAAGTTTTTGGTTTGATTATTTTAGGTACAGACTCTGCAACAGGCCAAGGCGATGAAATGAGTAACACTACTATCCATAATCAAGGATGGAGATAACTTTTTGTTGGGTTTAGCTCTCAACTCTATGAAGGTAATGCTTCACTTAGCTGCACAACCTTAGCTATAATTCACGGATGTGTAAATTGGATTATTTAGACATCTGTATTGGGAAATTTGATGGTTTATTCAATCTCCTCAGACAAAAGGCTAAGAAATAAGGACTTGAATACAAAGAACGTGATGGTATTGTTAAGTGGGGAGGCATGGGAAATTTCATTGATCGTAATCAGCAGAGAAAAGAAAAGGGATGAAGTGCACGCGCAATTCAGCTCTAGAAGGACATGAATAGAGAATTGTCACTGTCCATTCCTTGTATCCACATGTAAGCGGTTGGGTTGCTGTCTTTCCATCTGTCGGCTTCCTTTGCGAATATGGGTTATTGGTAATACCAATTTGTTTTATACACGGAATCTTACGATTTTTACCATAATACGGATAAAAAGCCTCTTTTATTCAGTCTCCATTAAATTAAAAGACATATGTATGAATGTCCTGCATACACATATTTTATTTTGATACATCTATTGTCAATAGGCTTTGGTATAGTGTTTGTCGAGCAGAGAAAAAATCATCTCATCCAGTTTACTTGCTCATAAAAAGAAACATTGTAACTCTTCCACGACACTCTTTTCTATAATGTTATATGTCTCATTAGATATTTATTTTGTTTAGTTTCATCTCAAATTTCCTTGATGTTGCTTCTAAAATTTTATTCTTCTCATATTTTGGTTAGATCTTATGAAGGCCTTTTTATCTCTTCGTTTTTGATCTGATTTTGTTTGCAAGGAGAAAGGAAAAGGTTTGGTCAGGTACATGCTTTCCATGTTTGTGTTTGATTTTTAATTCCACGGCGATAACATCTCTTTAATCTTATGTTTTTTTATCTGATTCAATGTTTTTTTTTTGTCCTTTTAATATTCTGATCGCATGGTAGAATCACCCTTTCTTTTTCTTTATCACCTCTCTTTTAGAGTGAAAAATAGACTATTTTTGAGCTGATTAGTTTTTCTTTAATTATATAACCGTAACCTGTTAGACAGGGTGAATGAAGTGATATGCGGAGCTCAAATTATTGAAAAAGAAGAAGCCTAAAGCTTAATTTAAACAGTGACTCAGTGAGATCGGCAAAATGTCCCTCTGTTTGTATCTTATTCTAGAAATTTCATTTCATGGGTTTTTCTTTATGACTCAGAAATTTGACATTTGATATAAAATATGAGTTTTTGTGATGAATTTAGATATCAGTCTGTCTTAGAATCTCTTAAATTGAAAAAGAAGAAGATTGTATTGCTTGGATCACGTGTTACAGTTGATATTCATTTACTTCCTTGGGCATCAGTAGAAACTATATTAGATTCTTCACTTCCCTGGGCATCAATTCCATTTTTCCGGATAGCGAAGTTGTTCTAAGAATTTAGGAAGATATTTTATTATCTACAATATCCTATAATATAAGGCGCAAACTGAGTTTCAAAATTTCCAAGTCATGAGTAGGTCATTAATTGTTGATACCAAAATGGCATATTTTGTTTGTAGGTAGATATAAACAGTCGACTCGGAAACTTTTTTGTGAATAAACGACCATTATGTGTAGCCTCTTTTGCTCCCCTGGGTCTGGTTATCACTACCATCTTATAAACCATATTTTTAGAAGATACAATGGCACCGAAAAACAAGCTAATATAAGTTTTTTATGCCGCCATAGTGCTTAGTTTTCTTTTGTTCCCCCGATACTATATGTACACTTTATTTTGAAATGTCATGTGGTTATTAATTACTTCCACCAAGGATTGTGGATATATCCTATTGCAGTTGGATGATGACATTTGGAGTTGATGATGGAACTATTATTTGCAGGAACTCACATAAGTCTTTGCCTTTGCGCTACCAGCTTAATACCAACCAGACAGAACATTTCACATATAAACAAAAGGTAAAATGTTCAAATTATAGTATAATGCACTTAGATAGTTAAATTTGTTGGAAGTATTTGAATATTCTTCGATCCATAATAAAAGTATTTGGTATAAACTTTGCTAACTACTTCTCATGACTATATGACTTTACAGCTAATGTCAAATGTGCATATGGTAGGGGCTGACGGCTAACATAGACTTTTGCTACCTTCTTTGCTCATAGGGTAGTTGTATTTTAATACTAATTTTATAGATGGAAATTATTTTAGCAATAATTAGGACCACATACTTTGTTGTAGAAGTAAATATTTAGTTATGCGCAAACCAAGGGCACTGAACATGGTGTAGAGGATCAAGATGAAACCTAAACTTAGAAGTATTACACCATGTCATCTCCTTATCGAGTGTCTTACAGCCTTCCAAAAGTCCCTGTCAGTCTAAGCACCCTCGCCCGCTTCAGTCATATGACCCTAGGTAGAGTAACTGTTATGCTTACATAAAGTATGGGATTTTTTCCAAGAGAACGATTAGAGCTTTAAAAGGACAAGCAGTGAAACAATCGGGATTCAATCTAGGGCTACACCATATGATTCTCTTATTAACTGGCCTTTTCAACATTATAGATGCCATCCCCTTTCCTAGAAGTTACGGCAATCATAGATACCAGGACTTCCTACAACAAAATTGGGAATCCGAGTAGTGCAACTTCTAATTTCTCTTAATCGAAGAGCATGATAAATATTTTCACACATAATGTAAACGATCTACATACTATGATAGAACTTCGGTATTTATTGCTTAATGCATCTACGAGTGCTTATAGTATTAATTTTTTAATGCATCTACTTGAATGTATATATGGCTTCAATGTTTACGTTATGTTGAAAATAATGATACCCATTGAATATGCCCAACGTTCTCATCACTGATGCTTGAAAAACATATGATAAAAATCATTGACTAGCAACACAGGTTCATCACGTTTCATTTTGGATTGCATGCCATATTTTGTGTTTTGCATCCTGAGTTCTGACTAATGCACCACTGAACAGGAAATACATACCATCCCTCCTGTTAAAACAAAAGAAGATATTGTTTATATTTAGTTTTAGCTTTATCCTCCTGATTGAATTCCGAGTTGTATTATTTTCAATCTAATAATTGTATGTTTATGTAAAAAAAAAATGGTTATAATTTTTACTTTTTTAGATGAATCTCAGTGTGTCCTCAGGAGGTTGTTGCAAAATTTTCTCTGGATACATATCTACGTAAGTTGATGTGACCATGTGATTACTATTTTGAGAGTATATCATTTGGGAAGGCAAAGAACAACACTGACATAAAGAAATTACTACTTGGCGGAATAGGGACTCTAAGCACAACAATGTTGTGGATGCATCATGTTTAATCAGGTGAGAAAATAGTTATCCTTATGGTTTACTTGGCGTACCAAATTTTAGTTTCCTCTATATCTTTATTGAAGTTTATATTTATGATAAACCTTCGTGAAATCTGATCAGTGTTGAAGGTCCATCTTAAATCATAAATTCTATAAGACAAATTTTGATTGTGTATGTATACGCAAAGTTGTTCTACATATTTCTTTCATCTTAAATTAGTTTAACCATGTCAAGCTTAAGAAATATTCTATGGATTATCATTAAATGGTCTAGGTTTACATAGTCATGGTTAAGACATTCACTGAATAGTTTGTCTCAACTTCATTCTTTTTGTATTTTTTTATACATTCTTAATGCTATTTGTTTGGAAGTAAAACCCGATATCAGATTATTGAGTTGGCCATTTTGTGATCTGTAACCTTCATGTTGAGACTACATGAATAGATTATGACTTGGTTGTACTCAATATGAGTTATATCCATCCTTCTAAGACAGTTTTCTGCTCTTACAATTCACCATGTTGGCTGACCAATGGTGAAAAACATTGATTGTCTCGCTGACCTGCAACAACGAGCATCAAAACTGCAGAGTTTTCACTTGCCCAGTACCACATATACACTTAAGCTCATAAAAATCCCACTAGAACAGTATATATTTTGGTGGTTTCAACTTAATGTTTTATTATAATGGTTGACACATTTTCTCGGTTCCAGACTTCTCTATTTGGTTGTTCAAGGTTCATACTCTTTTCTAGATAGTGATGTTTGGCTTGATTTAAGTATCATTTTGTTCATGGAAGGTCTTGGAATTTAGTTCGTTTGATTCCAAATTCCCCAATCGTATATGCAAAAGTAAGTGCTGGACTCACTGAGACGGGACTAATAAGGGTTACTTGGAACCCAACTTCCCTTTTTTTAATTTAAGTAAGCCTACTAATGTAACATTCGTGATTAATGTTGCACTATATATGTTTAGATATGTGTGTGGCAATTTTCTCATTTCTTATATTGAACAAACACCAACATACATATAGTGAAACACATTACTTTAGGAGGTTTGCACATGAGGAAAATTTTGTTTTAGGTTTTCACTGTTGGTTATTTTTCTGACCTTGACTTCAATTTCAGTACGATATTACTTGGTTTTTTAATAGATGATTGATTTGTTTTTCGAGATTTAGTTTATCTTTAAAGATTAATTGTATTTTCCGTGTGCATATATATTTTCTTCCTCATTTTATTATGTTACTAGCCCTTAACCCGTGCCATAACGGCACGGGCCATGATGTTGGTTCATTTTTAATATATCTTATAATTTGTGTCCCGAATACTTATCAACTCCTTATGATTTAATATGTGTTTGTCATAAAAATAGTGGGGATTTTCCTCTCTTTTTATCTTTGCTTTTTCCATTAATATTTTACCGTCGGAGATTTGCTCAAACAAAAGAAATATAATCTTAACTTCCAGACACTTTTTTATTTAGGTTCATTGCTTATAATGAGATAATACTCTACATGAACATGGAAGTTTAAATATTTGTTGGAAATATGTCGCCAGCAACGCTCATCTCAGTGAAATCAACTAATCAATATCGTCCATAAAAGTCTCCACATGATCCTCTTTCTCTCCAGCTGACTCATCTATCATGGTCATGTTTTCGATCCTCCAAATAGGCAGAGAATAATATTTTTTTTGATGAAGCTTCCATCGTCAAAAAGACCACATGTGGAGGTTCCGTCGCCGGATAAGTTGATGATGAAGATTCCGATGTAGATTCCATCGTCGGAGAGAACCAAGATGAAGGTTTCGTCGTTGGAGAGCATGGAGAGCATCACTATTGATCTTAAATCTCAACCCAATAACCAAGAATCGCCATTAAAGCGAAGATAAACCTCAAAAGAGTAGATAAAACCACCAAATGTTTTAGATAAGTAGAAAACATAATAAAAACCAAATTAAATATACTAACTAACCTCATTTGCGAAGTGAGATATTTGCGCAAGTGTGGTCAATGTATTCCTTGCCTGTAATAATAATAACAACACGTCAAATTTTTTTCAAGGCATCCAGTTGTAAATGGTATGAATCTAATAGATTTGAATTATACCTCAATCTTAGATATCACCTTCTTCTCACATAACATAGTAATTGAGGAAGGAAAAATCTTGACCACTCTTTACATAGGCAGAGTTAGCAAAACTATGTTTTGCAATTGTCTTACGCGAAAATTATTATTAATCCATATTTTGGTCAGATCCTATCGAAGACGATCTAATTACTCCTATAGAAAGTTAATCTTGAATTTTTGACTTTATCTCTTGACCAAATTATTGAAGTATTCTCAGTCAAGTTCTGTTTTGTGTGATCTACCCATCTGTGTCTATTCTACCTTCTAACCCAGTGAATGAAACATATACATATTGATCCGTAATTTGATATTTTTGATTTTTTATCAAGAGGTCGCATGATTTGGGAATGTAAAATATAAAAAATATTCTATAAACATCGGAGGCGAAATTTAGATTTATGATTTAGAGTTTTTATGATGATTTTGATGAACAAACATAATTTTCAAACAAATATTTTAGAATGCAAATACATTTTCCCGGTCAATAAGGTTTTATATCGGGAATTAAGTGAAATTTGTTGTCTTTGTAGGTAGTTGTCGCGAAACAACTCGACATTGATGGTCTTTCAGGAAAAAGAATGTAATAGTACTTGAGAGAGCGGTAATGTTCTCTTACGCGGGTACACCAATTGCCTTTATATAATACGGGAACAGTCATGATCATATTGTCTTATACGTTCCGGTATCATCCTCGAAATATTTGGTTTTTGTCCTTATCAATCGTGCTAAAAACAACCAATTACATCTTTTACAATACAATGTTGCATGTTTTGTGAAGATTATTTTTTTACTTGGTCAATAGAACTCACTACAAAGAAAAAACTATTCTTATACACTACTATTACCAACTCCCACCACCATAAAAACCATCCACCGCCACTATTTCTTCCACCAATAGTAATGTTATCGCCTCCACCATTCACAAACACCCGCCACCGCTTATACTAACCCTACTTCCACTACCACTATTAGAATTAAAATAGGTTTTAGTAAAATTATTTATTAATAAAATTATGTATTTATGTTAGATTATTAAAGAGACATTTATAATAGAAATTTAACTAATCATTATGAACAATCAATGAGACACTAATTAATAAAACGTTTAAAAATGGTTAAGTTGAACAAACCCTAGCGGTAAATTTATCTTTGGCAAGGACAAATCCTGACCACTCTTTACATAAACAAATCGATAATAAATAATTTCATATGTTCTGATCTTGATTCGTGTCGTTCGTTGAGTTATTACATAACATGGAAATTGATTGCACCAATTTTTTTAAATGGACATGTGTTTTATCGAGTTTATTTTAACATTAGAATGATCAGCCACGTTTTATACTTTATAATATAACGTTACACATTTTGTGGCGTTACGAAATTAGCTTAATATGTTTTTGTTCACCAATACCCACCACCACCATAAAACCATATGAATCCACTTTTTCTATCCACCACCACCTAGTGGTGGAGCCAAGGGTTGACTAACCTGGCTCTAACCCCTTAAATTTTTAATATCTACATAAAAATTTTTTAGTTTATTTTATAAATAGTATTTTGTCCATATATATTTATGGTTTAGTCTACCAAAGTTTACATGTTTCTTTTTTTTTTAAAAATAGGCCTCCTCAATGTCAATTTTTGACTCCACCACTGCCACCATCACTGCCGCCCATCCCATGTAGGTTGTTAGACCCAATTCTAATTTTCAATCACAAATGACATTATGAGGTTTAGATTGAATAAAATTTTGTCAATTTATTAGTTTCATTAAATTTTTTCTGTGTATATATATTTTTTGTATTGCAATCAATTTGATTTTAACATTAAAAAATCATGATTTATACGATATAGTACCAAAGATAACAGGGGTACCATTTGGGTGATCCAACTACGATCATGAAAATATTGTCTTGTACGATGTCATCCCTGAAACATATGGTACCTTCCTTTATCAAAAGTGCTAAAAACAACCAACCACATCTTCCACACTACGATGTTATCGATGTTGTAACGACAACATAAAGTTAATATTATCCATCACTACTCACCAGCATTCATCGTCACTACTTCTTCCACCACAAACCAGGGGCGGAGCAGGATTTTGAGGAGAGAGGGAGAAAAAAATTCTTGGCAAGCTGGATACATGAGAAAAATAGACTTTGTATCCCATTTTACGATAAAAGAACAAAAATAAATATAATTTTGCTTGCCTCCTCCCTTAACCACCACTAATCTTTCGGCCTCCACCTCTTCTACTACTCATTATCGTAGAAAATGTCTATTGATATTATTTATCAAAATTACTTATTAATGGAAATAAATATTATAATTAATTAAAAAAATATTTATAATTAAAAAAATGATTAGTCATTTATTATGAGCAATTAGTGAAACACTAATTAATAAAACACTTTATAATGAATAGACTATTTATTATGTGCAATTAGTGAAACACTAATTAATAGACCAATTATGGTATTTAAGTTGGACAAACCACCACTGTTGATTTATCTTTTCTATCAATTCCAACCAAGGTGGAACAATGGTTCGAGGCCACTCTTATGACACAATAGGTCATGAGTTCCAATCTCCCCGTTATAATTTTTGAAATTCCATATCTTGACTTGAGTATTCATTTTTCATTCATAATATTTGAATTAACACCACGTGTGCGACTTGTAGGGTGTGGCAGGGAGAACCACAGCCTTTGATTTATCTTTCCCACTGACAAATCCTGACCACCACTAACAAAGGCAAACTTAGCCTAGCTTTGTTTTGTATTCTTGATTTATTTATATCTGAATAAAATGGTTTTGATTAGCCAATATTGTTTTTGTTCAGTTGCAACTTACTATATATAAATTGGGCCGAACATTGTCCTTAATGAGATTTCTAATCATTTCTTGGTGATCCATCCCGTAAAAGTTTGCTAAATTGTACACAAGACATTATCAGAATTTGGAGCCCTCCCGCTTACCGTGTTTATTTCGGTGTTATGTATTTTTTTTTTATTATTTGTAGTATTTGATTGACTGGCGAGGGCACTAAAAGATAGATGGGAAATATCTATGATGAAGAGGGAAAGGAATAACCTATCTTTGATTGATAGGTATGGAAATCCTGTATGGAATTTTTAAAGGAGCATGTGCATATTTTAAGTTTCATGATAATGGTATTTGTTCTGAATTCACTACATTACATCAGTGGTCAGTTTGGATAAATAAAAATAACATGAATTTCGATAGACTTCAATAGGAAACCCTCTAATATGTCTATATTTTAGTCGCTTATCTCGGGATTCTCATATAATACAATACTATCAAATGCCATCTTAGCTCAGTTGGTACTTGGTATAAAACGTGGCATTCCGCCTCGGGGTCGTGGATTCAACTCCCACGGACGGGAACTGATATAATTAAAAGGCTAATCCCAGTTCTACATTAGCTTCAATTTATAAATATACATTTTAACTTCTAATATATGTAGTTACATACCCAATCACAACATTTTTCAATTCACTAACCAAACCAACTAGCTCACAGGAAACACAATTTGACCGCGCTATCCTAGCACCATACATTTACTTATGCATGAATAGTTTTACACATCTCAGAGGGTAGAAAAACAATAGTGCATCCACCAAAAAATTTCTTTTGGAATGTTTTGTTCTCTTGGTTCTCTTTTGTATGTGGAGATTGTGATTTCATTGGGACTACAGTCTGTGGAAGATTTTTTTCTCACTCATATTTGAATTTGTGTCTTAATTTTTATTGAAATTTGGATTACTGCTGATTAGCCTAATTGAATCACCTATTTAATATCCTAATGGTTTGGATTATCCTGCTACATTATATGTGTCGTTCGCTTAGCTAACCAAGATCGTAAATCTGTAGTATCCTTTTCAGTATAAACTTAGATGCTAAACTTTGACCAATGAATTTAGTCTTCATATTATAATTGAACCATTCATATTATGTCAACTTATCTTTGATTAGATAGAAAAGTTTTTCACATAAATGTTTACCCTACTTCGCGTACTATATAGACATGCAATCTACCAGCACAATTTGCTTACAAATATAATATAATTGTCTATATACACAACATTGAACATATATTTATGTATATTATGAAATTGTAGGTATGAGATCCGATGGTTCTTGCTCAAATTAGATCC
The DNA here is from genome assembly GCA_023529315.1 of Papaver bracteatum. NCBI lineage: Eukaryota > Viridiplantae > Streptophyta > Magnoliopsida > Ranunculales > Papaveraceae > Papaver > Papaver bracteatum. Next base: position 530,953 of record JAJJWX010001032.1, read on the forward strand.
TTGCTATCTTTTATATCTAATTTGACCATGAACTCGCATGGATCTTGATCAAATTCCTCGAGATGCATCGATCCTTTCGGTTCAATTCGATGAAAATTGAAAAACAAAACTATGTTCTGAAATGTTTATCATTTCAAAGGAACGTGGCCAGAAAACGAAACAAAAAGTGCGAATATGAGAGAAAATCACCAGGGAATCACATTCCCTCACAATTTTAGCTACTTAATTCGAGTCAAAATGTTGGTGCCGGAGGTGTTCTGCCCTGTGTCATTTGCAATATCTAATCAACCATTGTTTCATATATAAGATGTTGATTCATCTGAATGTAATCATTTCCACCTTTTCAGTTCACTATGTGTACTACTTATTTATTGGTGAGAAAGCGGAAAGCAAAGCCTAATAATTCATCTGACTTAGTACGTTATATCGTTATGTTGCTATGAGAAGCATCTTGGATTGGAACTATAGAACCTAACATGCAATTTATAATTCTTTTGCAAGTAATTATCTCCTAATATATCAAGTATATATGATGCTTAACTATTTATAGTGTGTTAAATTTTCCTAACAAAACTTTTTATTTTGATAGAAAAGTGGGTCCAAGACTGCATCTCAGTATTTATGAATTAGTTCTCACCAATTAAAGATAAATCATGAAACCATAAGGATTTTTTTTGTTTTGTTTTTAATTTTTGAGATTACAGAGTTCAAAACTGTTCGTAGTATTTGCTTACCATTTTTTCTGCCCAACTATGAAACCAGCGCATATAATATTGTGATACAAGTTCCAATAGATATGAACTGAGATAAGGTTGCATTTTAGAGAAGAAGATGGGGATTACTTGGAAGAAGATGAACCAAAAGTGACCACTTGAGAATATTAGGTATATGTTGGTTATTTTCTTGCCAGTCCACTTGGCTGCCAATGAAAATTTATTCAACAACACGTTCCTTATCAAAAAATTTAGTTTTTGATTTGACTGTTACATATGATTTCATTTACAAGATCCAATGACGATGTACTCTAAATTCACCAACTTTCCTAACCAAGGAAGTAGATGTTGAAGTTTCAAAGATGAAGATGAATCACATGCGTACTTGCTCACATAAATTTTGCTTGATGCCCATGCTTGAACTCTATACACGGTGTACTATTATAAATATCGGAAAATAATTCCACAAATAATGAAGAAGAAGAGAAAGATGGTGAGTAAAAACAAAGACAGGGACAGTGAAGGAGACAACTTCGGAGTGGGAAGTTCTAAATGGCATTAAGTCTTTTCATGGAGGTTTTCTGTGTTTCTATGAATGGAATTCAATTGGGTTCTTTTACAATTTTGGGATTTGTTTATTACTTAGAAAGTTATAAGGGTTGATAATAATTATGGTATAATGAGAATAATAAATAAAGATAATAATAGTAATGAAATTATCACGGTTGCTAAAGATAGATAAGGAGATTCACAGTTGAAGGTGCTATAAATTTGATTCTAGAAATTAATAATCAAAGATACAACATTTGAATCCATCCTGGAATCGTAGGTTAATAATGTACTTATTCAAGATTTTCATTAACTAATTCTTGGGATATAACTCGCTCTGCATTTTTTATTTACGTTAGGGCAAACAAATTAAGCTTTCTTTGTCAAGAGAAGATCCTCTCATACTATCTCACACTTTAGATGTCATATTTTTTAAGAAAACTAAATGATTTAGGTATCATATTTTAACAAAACCTAAACGATAACGGATTTGAAGCTAATATTTGGCACATGTTCTTCTTACAAATGTCTTTATACTTAATGTATATTCCGAAATACAAAATCTCATTATTTAAAATGCCAAAAAAAGACACAGGATTTTCAAGATTAATACGGGTCCATCCAACTGTTGGAGTCTTCCGAAAGGAATTTTTTAAATTATAATATATATTCATAAAAATCCCACATACACTTTGGGAGAAAACGAAAAATGAGAGGACTTTATAACTATAGACATTTATAATCGAGAAAATAAGAAACAATGTAACAAAAACCTAAACATCGTATGCCACTGTGTTATAAACTATTTTTCGTAACCTTTTTGTGGTTCTCTTGAAACTAAAACTATTTGTTCGTCGCCCGGGCAAGAGTGCATTAATGAAATATTAATATGGACATATCATGACGTTCGGAAGTCATAGAAGATGGCGTAAACACAACCTCAAAAAAGTTGAGGTGTTTAGGGCAAAAGTTAATGATTTTATCATTTTCACTTGATTTTCACCAAGTAAAAATGTAAGTAAACTATCATATACCATAATATTAATTAGTACTTAATTCAGAGAGAATAACTAAACAATAGATATAGAGAACATATACAGGCAGATGTTTTGAAAAATGCTTACAAACTTCACGATTCCAAATTTTCAATAGTGAATAGAGAACATATACATAGAAATAAAATTCGTGACCGCAATATTTTCATACGCATTACAAACTTCACGGTTCCCAATTTTCAATAGTGAATAGAGAAATGTTTCAAGCAATCTGAGATTACATACGTAAATACAAAATTATAATTTCTATTATTTCGATCGTGAATAACCATGGATAAAATCTAATATACCATGATACAAAATTGATCCCTCTAGAGATAAAAGAAAAGTCAATCATCACTTGATAACTAGGTAATTAAACTTTCTACAATGATGAAAAGCTCATGGAAAGTAAGAGTGATAATGATGTTGAGAAAGAGCAATAACGCATTACACATCAAAAGAAAAAGCAAGACTACACTTTTTACAAGATGAATGAAATAATTTCTTGCAGGATCTAGAGCAACCGAATGACATTGAGAGTTGAGTAAAACTTAAAACTTTTGACTCATATGAACATTAAGTTAGAATTTTTTGAACACTAATTCAAAAAGAAAAAATTGTATGGAAGATTATGAAGGAAAATTTTTTTTTTTGCAAAATTCTAATAATTATAAAAAAAATGAAAACAAATTGGAATGTTATTACGTTTTTTCGGTTTTTGGTGTTGCAAGATTTTGATCAGGTTAAAAAATCGACAAGGTCATTGCAATAATAGCATCTTATGATCACATAATAGTAAGATGATTAATGGTCATTTAGAGGGATAAAGAGCTCATTGGAGATGAGACAAACAATCACACTTTAGTAATCTAGAAAATCAACAAAGAATGATTGCATTTTTGGAAGATCATGGCATAAAAAGAAATTTACAAATACATGAAATTAACCCATCAATATATGAAGAAGTTAAAAAAAAAAAAAAAAAAAAAAGGCCATGTTATTCAAACTAGATCTGATATACAAAACCTGCAGACATAAATATGGACTTGAGAAAGAAGTCGAAAGAGAAAAGTTGAAACTCATGGACGAATCAAGGTATATTCGTTCATATATGGGAGTAGTTTTTAATGGAATTATATTAGTTTTTTATTTTCTTCGATTCGTATGTTTTATTAGGTATGCTAAACTCCAGTTTACATCTTCACATTATCATATGGTTCCGTGGATTTTGGGATGTATCGATTTAAAGGCACTAGCAACTTCCCGGCCAACTTCATTATCTTTTACATTATTATGCCTTATTAGTTAACTAGCCCTTAACCCGTGCCGTAATGGCACGGGCCGTGATGTTGGTTCATTTTTAATATATCGTATAATTTGTGTCCCGAATACTTATCAACTTCTTATGATTTAATATGTGTTTGTCATAAAAATAGTTGGGATTTTCCACTATTTTTTTCTTTGTTTTTTTCTTTAATATTTTACCGCTGGAGATTTGCTCAAATGAAAGAAATATAATCTTAACTTCCAGACATTTTTTTATTTAGGTTCATTGCTTATAATGAGATAATGCTCTACATGAACATGGAAGTTTAAATATTTTTTGGAAATATGTCGTCAACAACGCCCATCTCAGTGAAATCAACTAATCAATATTGTCGATAAAAGTCTCCACATGCTCCTATTTCGCTCAAGCTAACTCATCTATCATGGTCATGTTGTCGATCCTCCAAATAGGCAGAGAATAATATTTTTTTGCATCGAACGAACGATACAAACTATCCAATGTGACATGATTTTCCTGTAATTTTTCAATACCCATTAGATGACAATGTTTAAAATGTGTACCCATTACCTTTTCGAAGGGATTGTATATATGCGAACATCTGCCATTAAATCTTCAACAAAGTATTGTGCCCAACAATTCGTCTTAATGAAGGCTTTGGTAACTTCAAAAGTCTTGGACATTTTGTCACTTCCGTATGTTCCTACCTTCACTTGGAATACAATCTGGCGACACATTACTTCATAAAGAACCTTGAACACATTATACTCCCTGATCCTATTTCAAATTAATAGGTTGTCAATAGATCCTTTACCAAAAGTTGACATATTCTACGTTGAATATTTATAAAAAAAAAAAAATGGTATTGTGGATCGTTGCTTTCTAATATTATAGTTTTCAAAATTTGCCCACGACTTTCTAAGTGTATATATCTTGTTTGTTTTTAACAATTTAGTTAGCCATATTATGTTTGTTACTAACTTTAAACTTGATGTTATCTTCTACTGTGAACTTTACGTGATTTCAGAATCGAAATAGTTATACCTCTTTCATTCGTATCAAGTAATCCGTTGTATATCCCAACAATTCTTCTACAACAATTCCTTTGTTTTGTCATTTCCGGACCATCAGTAGTCATTATTGTCAAATGCAATCTGTCTAATTTTTGTTGATGTTATGTATTTACAATGTTCATTTTTTCTTAAATAAATAGATTGTGGAAAAAAAAAACCATAAGTATTACATCGGGTCTAAGTTACTATATCCAAAATACTCCGGACACTGCTTTTGGTGCCTTGTTTCCTCAAATTCCTCGTTGCATTCTAGACAGTACATGCAACACCAATCATTTGCGAAGTGAGCTATTTTTGCAACTGTGGTCAATGTATCCCTTGCATGTAATAATAATAACAACACGTCAATTTTTTTCAAGGCATCTAGTTGTAAATGGTATGAATCTAATAGATTTTAATTGTACATAAATCTTAGATATCACCTTCTTCTCACATAACATAGCAATTGAGGAAGGAAAAATCTTGACCACTCTTTACATAGGCAGAGTTATCCAAACTATGTTTTGCAATTGTCTTACGTGAAAAATATTATTAATCCATATTTTAGTCAGCTCCTATCGAAACCGATCTAATTAGTCCTATAGAATGTTAATCTTAATTTTTTGACCTTATCTCTTGACCAAATTATCAAAGTATTCTCAGTCATGTTCTGCTTTGTGTGATCTACTAATCTGTGTCTACTCTACCTTCTAACCCAGTGAATGAAACCTATACATATTGATCCGTAATTTGATATTGTTGATTTGTCATCAGGATGTCGCATGATTTGAGAATGTAAAATATAAATAAATATTCTATAAACATCGGAGGCGAAATTTAGATTTATGATTTAGAGTTTTTTATGATGATTTTGATGAACAAACATAATTTTCAAACAAATATTTTAGGAAAATACATTTTCCCGGTCAATAAGGTTTTATATCGGAATTGAGTGAAAGTTGTTGTCTTTGTAGGTAGTTGTCGCGAAACAACTCGACATTGATGGTCTTTCAGGAAAACGAATGGAATAGTACTTGAGAGAGCGATAATGTTCTCTTACGCGGGTACACCAATTGCCTTTATATAATACGGGTGATCGAACAGTCATGATCACATTATCTTATACGTTCTGGCATCATATTCGAAATATTTGGTTTTTGTCCTTATCAATCGTGCTAAAAACAACCAATTACATCCTTCACAATACAATGTTGCATGTTTTGTGAAGATTATTTTTTTACTTGGTCAATAAAACTCACTAAAAAGAAAAAATTATTATTATACACTACTATTACCAACACCCACCACCATAAAAACCACCCACCGCCACTATTTCTTCCACCAATAGTAATGTTACCGCCTCCACCATTCACAAACACCCGCCACCGCTTATACTAACCCTACTTACACTACCACCATTAGAATTAATATAGTTTTTGTTAAAATTACTAGTATGTAACCCGTGCTACGCACCGGGACCGGTGAGATCACCTAATTGAGTGTGGCGGTGCTTCGCCCCGCACCCGTGGTCAAATGCATTAGATTTTTTGAACAGTTTGATTTTCCAAAGGGATAGGAAATTCTGGTATCTTTCAGGCATCTAAAAATCGATGATTGAAATATCTTATGATAAACCTAAATTCATGTATTAGTTTTATCCGTAGATATTAAAATAATAAAAAAGAAATGGACTCCATAAACTTTATATTCTATATTTATTTGCAAGGAAACATAATTGTCCTATCGATATTATTTAAAAGAGGTGGGATCCCCTTACACTTTTATTATCACACTATCTCACACGTTGGACGTAATTTTTGCAATTAAAAATCAAACCGTAACGAATTTGAATTTAATATTTTGGAGATATGTTCCTATTATCAAGTTTCCTACCAAAAATGAGGAAATTCTGAATCATGTAACACCACCATTTACTACTTTGAAAATGAGCCGTTGAGAATTAACGAATTTTTAGTATGTTCATTTTTGGCAGGCATGTAAAACTTGGTAAGAGGAACATATCCCCAAAATATTAGCTTCAAATACATTGTGGTTCGGTTTTTATTCACAAAAGTTACACCTAACGTGTGAGATAATGTGATAATAATAATGTGAAGAGATGCTTCCTCTTATTAAAAAATAATTAAAAACAAAAAGATCATATATATAAAAATAGGTTTGACTATTTGAAGTGACTATATTTATATAAGAACCATGTATACTTCATATTTCATAATTTCCATGCATGGTTATCCTCACCAAGCTTCACCAATTGTATTGCACAATAATCAATTCAGATGTCATAATTTCCAGGTATGACCCAATCACACCAATTGTATTGCAAAATAATTAAGGTGGGCGAACGATTTTCCAAAATGGAAAAAGTAACTAACAAACATGCACCATGTCACTATGGAAAGAGTAACTAACAAACATGCGCCATGTCACTGAATTCATGAGCAATAAAAGATTAGAAGCGGCAAGAAACTTTTGGAGGATATTCCAAAGAAGATGCACTAGAATAATACGTAAACGACACTCTTTTTTAAACTTTTTGATTGAAAAGATATATATGGACACCCTTCTATATCTCACAATTACAATGATGAAATAAGGAGAGATTGATAAAAAAAAATGAGAGATTGATAAAAAAAAAATACAATGATGAAATAAAGAAAGAAGAAGTTGAAAAAAGAAGAAAAAAAATCATGTCATTTTGACTAAAAAGAAGTCACTTTCTAATATTAGTAATAAGAATTTACATCATTTTTTTCAGATAACAACATCACCATCTTTAAACTCGCATAATAACCTAAATTAATACGAAAAACATTTAAAGAATCTCTTGCAACATGATAAGTGATAAAACACTTATTTGAAGCGATTGTGATGGCAATAGGTTGATGTATGTATTGTATGTCGAAATAAACTCTTCGAATGAACTCCTTATAATTATTGTAAATCTGACTTTTTTTTTCCATGTATTACTCTGTAATTTTTTCATCCTCGACATCCAGTTATCAATATTAACCCTACATTTTCAAAAAAAAAAAAAAGTGATAAAACATCAAGGTGACCTAATATAGTAGACAAAATTAAATAAATTTTTCGGCAATATTTTTATAATAATAATAATATGCTTCAAGTGATTAATAAAAAAATATTATTCCATACAAAATAAACCTAAAACACGTGAATTTTTTTAAGAAAAAAAAAACAAAGCAGAAAAAGAAACAAACCTAAGCATAAAATTAGATTGTAAGATCTCGTACGTATCGACCACTTGGTTCTTTAAAAGGTATGAATAATAAAATAAAACAACCATAGCCAAGGCGAATAAACATAAGCATGCAACCACTCCAAATTAAGCATTCTTCTTATCAAAGCTAAGATTAGCAAATATGCCCCTCCAGTGTTGAATAATAAAAACCTATTCAAGGAAGCATAAAAAAGAGGTTGATTATTAATCTTTCATGTGGATTAATATAACAACTAATTATCCAAGGATTACATTATTCTCACCACCACAATTTAATGCACATGCCTTTGACCCGTTAACGACTTTGAAAATCCTCTTTCCGAACATTGCAATTTCTTTCCATAAATGTTTCCTTCGCGGAGTCTAGATGATGTTCACACTTATTATGTGAGTTTGTTCTAAATATTTTATGAATTCATGTAGATTGTGCGCATGTACTGATTCTAAATAATTTACATGTCCATAGAGTGAAGAACAACAGCGCCTTCTCGCTCTTCATACACCCTCTTTGTGATCTGATCTCCCAGAAATATAATCATCTTTTTGTCAATTTCCTTGAACAGTAAACTGCACTTGTCTTCCTTGTCTCATGGGATCTCCTTATTATTCAAATAAGCTTGAAGCATCTTACTGTCAAGGGACAATATGATTCTAAAATTTCAACCACAATCTACATTAGCCTGATAAGAAACATGAAACACTGGAAACTCAGTAAAAGTGATATGATATTTGTCTTTATACCCTTGCATATGTTTTTTTTTGTTAGTTTATGCCTAAGACACTCTTTTGCACAATTAAATTACTGAAAAGTTTTAATTCTTATAAATTACTGAAAAGTTTTTATTTTTAAGCCATCCTCTGAGTTGTCTTTTTTCATCCCTGTCGGTCAAATTTGACAATTCTTGTTTATTCATATATATAGTTACGGGAAGCTTATATTCAAGTGCATATATTTTCTTCCAGAAGAACTAAATTTGAAATCGCAAAAATACTGTATTTTCTTTTCAAAGATTGTAAATAACTTAATTTCTACGGATATCATATATCATTCTTTATTTCTAAAGGATATGTGTTACTTGGGGGGGGGGGGGGGGGGGATAATGATCCACCTACAACAAAAACTAAAAAGAAATATTAAATAAATTATTGCGTAGAACCAAACCTGGTAAAAAGATTTTATTTCTAATATTTCAAGGCCATATTACTTGGATGTATTTGTGATTTCCTCATCAACCCACCCATATTTTCATCCACTATGATGTCCCTTTTTGTGTTCAGTTTTGTGCTAGGTACATATAAAGCGGCCACCTCGAAAACAGTAGGCAAATAATATTTTTTTGCATTGTTGTTGCGAGTTCTTATTAGTCTTATACCAATGTTATTGATTCTCTCTCTGGTATAACAGTTCCTCCACTTCTTTAGCAAGTTCATTAAATTCATCCATCAACTGAATTAATTGATTTATGATCCAATCATATAACACTTCCTCTTGGTTAGGTTCTATAATAGTCGATGCAGTCTCTTGCTCTCCATTCGTCTTTATCTCTAGAGAGACGCGGTACTATTCTTTATCTCGTTCTCGGTATCTTAGATGTATAACTAAGCAAACTCGAAATATATAGGATCTGATGGTAACAAAATGTGCTAATTTTATGGTGATTTTGTCCATGTCAGCTGTTGACATTTCCAATCAGTATACCGTCTTATCCAACACCAAGTTGTATCCCCCAATCAATGCTCTGTATTTGGAGTGCCTCGTTCCAAGTGTGTTTCCGAAAGTTGTTTTAAGAAATACCTCGTCCTAAATTGCGTCTCTTGTTTTAAGAAATCATGGTGCATCTTTAAGTAGAGTTAATTTCACATTGCCTTTTAATCAACGGTTTGAATTCAGGTGTATCATTCGTGTTGTTATTATTTGTCCTTTCCTCTAACCACATTACCACACCACATTCCGAACAAACTGCAGCAGAAGCTGTAAAATTGAACTCCATATATCCATCTTCGAGGCTTGAAAATTTTTGTTAATACTCATAAAGTTATCCTTGACAATGATATCAATATTAATTTATTTTTCGTCCATAATGTCTTCTTTGCTTTGAAGTATCTCTTCCTCGTTATACTCAGTCATTGCTTAAAAAAAATTTGGTTATACATGTATATGAGCGTAAAACTTCAATAATTTCCATCTGGTTCAGCTGCTCCAATAAAAATGGATAACGTCTGTGAAGGTCCGTTTTCTGAATTTGTTTTTCTTTTTACTTTTTGCATGTATAGAACCTGCATGTATACATAGCACCCACTAAGTACAGACCACACGAAATAATCTAGAAAAACATACATGCAAAAAAAAAAAAATCCTTTTTAATTTTTTTCATTCTTTATCTCACTCTGAAAATAAAGATCACGGGAAATAACCTAGAAAAACATAACACCCACTATGTAATTAATTACAAATTAAAATCGCGGAAATTAATTACTATTGTTGCGGGAGTTCAATTCCCTTGAATTTTCTCTTTCTATTTGCTCGAATTCTCGCTGCAAGGGTTTCTTCCGATATTCTCGTTGTTATTCATGTTTCCATTGTTGTTGTGTTCTTGTTCCTGTTGATAAATTATGATTGCTTGGAGTTCGCAGAAAAAGATGGTAAGGACAATGCATAGGGCATGAAAACCATTTAGATGGCAATTTTATTTTTCAATACTAACCATGACCAAAGTAACAATGACTTTTCAACTGAACTTTTGGACGATCATCTATTGCTTATCACGACCCTCATCCTTGTTTATAGGGGTGGCAACGGATAGATATCCGGCGGATATTGGCAAATCCGATAAGGTTAAGGTTAAGGATTATCGGATATCCGGTATCCGAAAATATCCGGCGGATACCAAAAATTCCAATCCGATAAGGTTAATGTTAAGCTATCGGATATCGGATTTTTATCCGTTAATATCCGTTAATATATGACCTTATCATTATGGACGTTTCTTCAGTTTTTTGACCATAAACGTAACACCATTTTAACTTGAACCTTGCTACTACTCTAATGCTAAAGACAATGTGACGACTAAACATTGTTTATTGCCCAATAACCTTCCATTGCAACATTGTTTCAATTGTCACTACTAGTAAACCGTTAATGTATGACCTTATCCTATAGGATTTTTATCCGTTAACCCCTACCTTATCGGATATCGGATATTAACCAATCGGATAGAGCCCAATCCGATTCCGATAGGTTAAGAGGAAATATCCGATAAGTTATCGGATCCGGATATCCGGTATCCGATATAACGGATAAAATCCTATAGGATTTCGAATAATCGGAAATGGATACCGGATATCGGTTATCCATTGCCAGCCCTACTTGTTTACACTGCTCTTAGCTATTCCAACCTAAATTAAGTTAAGTGATCCACCTAAAGAAACAATATTAATCAAAACTAATGTGGAACAAAAACATATAGGACGATCATCTATTGCTTATCACGACCCTCATCCTTGTTTACACTGCTCTCAGCTATTCCAACCTAAATTAAGTTAAGTGATCCACCTAAAGAAACAATATTAATGAAAACTAATGTGGAACAAAAACATATAGGTCGGGTCTACTATGCAGCGAACTAAAGGTTCACTGGTTATATGGATAACTTGCTCCGAGGAGAACTTAATTGCCAAATCTGGAACTCGCGTATAGCCGCTAGCAACGGTGTTGCGCTAATTTCCCCAAGTACATCTCCAAATAACCCATAATTCAATTATTGTACGCCAGCTCCATCTCACATGTAAGTATATAAACCCCATGATTACTTAGATCTATGCCACTTTTTACCAACAAGAGAGAGGTTTCGTCCAGCATCACGACCTAAGTTTCGCAGCTCAATGGGGTAGAGGTAAGCCACCAACCGTGTGAAGCGTTATCACCTCAAACACTGCTCTAATACTAATTATAGATTATTTTTGGCGCACGTATGCTACTGGTTCTATGCGTCAGAGTTGAAGACGATAATCGGGTCTTGTATGGATATGCAGGAAGGGGGTGTGCTCCTAGGTGTGTGTAGGGAGTGTGTTTGTTGGCCATATAAATGCAAATATGGTTAAACTTCAAAGTGGCCGATTCATGAATTCCAAAGCTTTGGTGTGCTAACTCTTGTGGGGATACTTAAAACCTCTTTCCATAATAACTTGAAAGTTCTTTTGTCTTGAAAATTTACCGATCAAAAAAAATCAGTACGGCCAAATCTTTTTTATACGTCATTTGTCGTACATACCCTACCTACTTGATGCACCACATCACCACGTCATATGCTTCTTTTAAGTGTCTAGGGGAGAACTCAAGTGTTTCTCTCCCCTTCTCTCCTGTACTCAAAATGAAAATATCACTCGTTTGCAGATTGTGTAGGATCAACAAAAATAGCCTGTTAAACCCAACCATCCAAGAACTCCGGATATTCATCCCTTCCAGAACCCCTAGGCCTAGTGCATCTTCTTTGCACACCTTCGACCTTCCCGAAGCTCTATCAGTTACGGACATTTGTTGCATCATTAATTTGCACACATAAATTAAGGATTACTACAACGTACAACTTGTCAGCATTCTAAATTAACCTAACTGGAGCAGTACTCACTTTCAGATGCTAACTAAACTTTTCTAAACCTCTTAACTAACTCTGATGAGACATCATTTATAAAAGAAATTATAAAAGAAAAAAAAGCAAAAGAGAGTATTACTAATTACACAGGACTAGCCTTTCTAACATACCTGTCTACGAATATGCATACACCTGCACAATTGGCACACCAATTAAAAATAAAATTAAGTCAAGTCAAGTAAATGAATCTTAAATGAAGTACTATTTGAACCAAAACTATTTAAAAAAATAGAGAATCCAAAGTTACTTAGAATCTGACCACTCCATTCAGGATCACATTTTTGAAGCTTAGCATCCTGTAGTGTGAGTTCCAGGGAAGCCTTGCTCATTCTTGGGTCAAATTGTGCTCATATAACAGAGCAAAAATGACCTTTTTGGAGTGAAAGCATTGAAGCGTACTCCTGCTGTGCAAGAGTATGCAAAAGCAACAATGCATAGGAGGTCTTTGCTCCTTAGTATGGGGAGAATGAGAAACCAATGGAGGTGCATATGTGGACAAACTCTGGCTTAATAGCAGTAGCCAGTAGAGATGCAAATATAACTTTTCTCCATAGTTAAGACTATGGGTTTATATCAGAAACAATTGGATAGAATATTTTTCCATTTTAGTTTGTATTTATAGATTTGTCATTTTCACTTTTAGTTTATTATTTTATTATTCATCTATTGCATATGAACAAAACAACAATGCCATTGTCGTTTTCCCTTGGAATCCTTTGTAAACCCATCTATTTATCTGCAAAATAAATTAGTTTTAAAATTATCATCTCTGTTTAAGTCTGTCGCTAACTACTGTTAACTACTTCAAAACGATGTAGCCTTTTCCACCATGTGAAAAATCCATAACGTGTTGCTATTATCCCTATTAATCCCTGTTAAAAGAAATTGAATCTTATAATTTCTATCTAATAGAGGTAGTGGTAAGTATGACATATCCCAGTTGGCCTCTCATTGTCAAGTTTTACGTGGATGGCCTAGATACTGTCAAACAACCTATTACCATGAAATCTATCACTATAATATGATTACAAAAGCTACTGAGCGTGAATATATGGAGCTACACCCTAGTTAGCAATTCGGGATACGGCAAACGTACGGAACGGCAAACGTACGAGTATTATTCGGATTTGTAAAATTTAAGTTCGGTCAAATATCCGGTCAACGCTTCGTGAGTCGGCAGTGATTCGGAACGGCATACGTACGTGTATAATTCGATTTACTTATGTGAGTTCGGTACTGAAAATTCGGCATATATTATCTTATAAAAATACCTATTTTATGTTGGGTAAGTATGATTTCATCTGTAAATTATATAGATATAAAAAAATATCCCACATAATCAGCAAGCAGTAGCATGGTTTAATGGTTGCTTCCTTTGCTAAGAAGCTCGTGGTTCAGTGTTCGAACCCTTTCACTCAAATTTTTTGAGAAAATAAATGTAAACAGCTAAACCTATCCAGGGACAATGTCTGCATAAACGTAAACATCTAAAAGTAGCATGGGAAAATGTCTTCATATATCACGTGGGGACATAAAATGTGTCATGTCAGAACCTTAATAAAAATACATTAAACTAATAATAAAAATGGAACGATGTGGACACGAACCGTAAGTACCGATTAGTTCGGTATTCGTTAAATCCGCGAATTATTCGGTTTACTCAGAAAACGTAGCGAACCCAGACCGGAGTTTCATTTGTGATTGGTACGTGAAAAGTATCGAAACGGAACTATTCGCGTATAATTCGCAAATAGTTCGCCGAATTGCTAACTAGGAGCTACACTACCTGGTGCTATTTTCAAGGACTTTTCAAGGATTACACCAGAGTGGATGAGCAAATATAATAGTCAGTCCCAGTTTTCCAAATGCATGAATAAGTCTATGTGGCAATAAAATGTGAATAGTCCAGAAACCTAATCCTAATTTGATCCTCGCTCATAATATTAGTGATAATACATAACACATACATAAGAATGATCTATAAACAGAACCCTAATTTGGACTCGCTCAGTATTACCTCTGATAAAATATACAACTCGCTCAGCCTGTTGACCCACCACCAAGTAGCTTACGCTTCATGCTCCTTTAATCTTGTATCCCATCACAGGTACAATATCACCAATTGTTTCTAAAAATACAATTAAGAAATTACAGATTCCCAATTACAATCCATGGCGATGAAATTCACATACTGGAGCTCAAAATCACGATTGGAAGCATAAAATAGTCATATCAAAAACAAACTAATCCATTGTACATCTATGGGAACGGTAACTCACCTTCAAATGTTAATCCCGAGAAGGCGCACCCACGTCATCTAGGAGTGGAATAATACTTCAATTGGTACCAATGTCATTACAAATTAAATTCACTTATTTAAGCAATAAGAGCTATCTTACACCGCAACCATCCACACTAAAACCACCAATGGAACCCATAAGCCGCGTAATATAAGTGGAAGATGTAATCTCAATAAGGAAATCCAATAGCTCAGAACTACAAAGATTTTGAACGCCAGCTAGTACACCAAACTAAACACAGACAACGGACTAAAACCAATTGATCTGAAACAAAAACTCTATCCAACCCTGTATATCCACCAAAGGTCCAAAGGCTGGTATAAGTTTGCCTCATATAATGATCCCAGTTCACTGAACCTCCATGAAACAAATATATACCAGTACCTGGATGGCCCTGCATGCGAATACGTTGAAGTAATTTAAAGGGAATGAATGTAGCTAATACTCCATCATCCCACTGTTCACTATCCAATCAAGAGATCCTCGTAACTGGAAAAATATAGATAAACTTTAACTGAAAAATCCAAACACGATCATTACTACGATAAAACAGTATGAGTACCTCTTAGGTCGTCGCATACCCGTTCACACTGCACTCCATTAATTTTTGAGAGCCTATCACAGGTGAACCAACATAAACAACATCAACTCAACATACATTACTGATAACCCAGCACTTCAAGTTTACCAAACTTTCTACCAACGACATCTGAAGGGTTGTATGAATCGACAAAAATGCAAAAATCGGATATAGACATATAGGGTCGTGTAAACAATTGAATGAGAGCTTCAAGTTTTCTGGCTTCTCATCACCATTTCCACCAAAATCAACAATGCCAAGGGAAACACTATTCTTTTTCACCTTCTTTTCAATTGTTTTGCATGCTGAGAAAAGTCCAGATGTCACACCCAACGCTTTATTTGTTGAATCACCATCAACATATGCTTCATCAATCGAACTTCCAGTTACAAAAGTATCGGGATAAAATCATTTCTCATATTCAAAAGACTTCATCCTCCTCCTTGTCTCCGATTGTCTCTGGTAAGTCTCTGGTAAGGTTGTTAATTACATTAGACCCGCCATTACGGGAAATTGTTTCATAGCTTATAATACATTGAAGTTAAAGAAAAAATATTACCCGATAACCCGGACTTCCTGGAAAATCGTTTCATAACTTACTTGGGTTTCAAGTCCCGGCAGCTGCTTTTAAACATCTGTCAACATGAAAGAATTATCGATGTTGCATTACCTTGACACTATAAACAAAACCCGAAAGAGCAAACTTCTATTAAATCAATATTGTTTTTGGTCATTACCGCTGCAATCCCATTTACTCTGCAGTGCCATTTGATAGCATCCTTATTGTGTAATTTGGTGTGCATCGTGCATGGGATCATTTCATATATAAGAAATGCAATCAGGTGATACCTATGTAATATAATAAACAACCTAAGTTATATAAGCAAGTATCAATAACAAGTTGATTTCCAAGGGTACTTCTTTAAGTATAACTGTGTAAGGAAAAAATCAATAACTTAATCAGTTCTTTGCAATGAATAAATAGAGGAGTGGTGCATCATGCTCGTACCGAACTTTGCTTACAGGAGATCACTTGCTTGATTTATTGTCGGCCAGTTCTGGGACGGGATAGTATTTTCTCCAAATTTTCATCTAACTCGATATGGACACAAATTCATTTGATGAAGTAGCATCGTCATCACCCTTGGGACGGGAAAATTGTCTGCACAGGACAGTTTTATGATTGTCACTCACCGATTTCTTAATACATGAGCAGAGCCACATTTACACTAAATCTCCGAAGGGTATATTATTTATATGTCCCTACTTTTGACACCCAATAAATATATCCTTATTCAACAATAAATATGTCCCTACTTTTTTACAACCTTATCCATTTAAAATTAGATTACCTAAATGCCCTCAACAATATAATATTTTCTTGTATTTCAAAATGGAATAAATTTTTTCCTCTACTTCACCCGTACCACCACCACCACTAGGACCACCTCACGTCCACCACCAACATTCAACTACCACTCCACCACCACCGTTCAACGACCACCACCAACCCACCACCACCACAACTAATATTCCACTACCACTCCACCACCATTGCATCACCACCACCAGTCCGCCACCACCACTGGAGCAACCACCACCACCACCGGCGCCACCACCACCACTGATGAAATCACCGCCAGACTGCCGCCACCGCCACCACCCATCGCATCCACCACCTCCGCCGCCGCCACCACCCACCACCACCACCACCCACCGCCGCCACTGGTTCAAATATTTTTGTATCAAAAACAATAGTTGATCCAAATAAAAATACAACCAACAATAGAAGATTACCTAGTTTATCCAAGAAAAAAGGATCAACAGTAGAATTTTATCTAGTTTATCCAAGAAAAAATGATCAACAGTAGCAGTTGATCCAATTTTAGTGGATCAACAATGGATGTTGATCCATGAAAATTGGATCAATAATGATAGTTGATCCATGTAAAATGGAGTGAACTTGGCGTGAGTCGAACACGCATAATCTGACATGGAGTCAGTCATGCTACCATTGCACCACAAGTTCAACATTGGAACAAATTTATATGATTTAAAATACAAAACATGAGTTCAAAGGATCAACAACAGTAGTTGATCCCATATAGATGGATCAACAACCATAGTTGATCCAATATATATGGATCAACAACCATAGTTGATCCAATATCAGTACCTGCTTCAACCCAGATAACCACCATATTTCATTACATGTAGCTTCATAAACACCAACATCTCCAAGACCAGCTTCAAAACCAATCTCAGTTGAATCAACAATGGATGTTTATCCATTTCAGTTGGATCAACAGTGGATGTTTATCCATTGCAGTTGGATCAACAACCATAGTTTATCCAAAATATATGGATAAACAACCATAGTGAACCCACCCCCGGCTTTGCTTCACTCATTCTGCACGAAATACAAATTCACAATCAGAGGCGAAGAATTTATATTCCAATATTCATCAAATTCACAATAACAGATGAAGAAACCATATTCCAACATTCATTAGCAGCATAATACAAATTTTACTGCTCTACAGGGAAAGACTACAACTTATCAGAAAAAAAAGAGAAAGAAAACTATAAACAAGTATTATAAAAAACAATGCAAAACATTTTTTTTTTAATTTCTAAGCTATTCATTCATTATTGTTTAATTCAGATCTACAATTCATTTTTCTAAGCCTTCCAAACAGACCTCTAATTTTTCTAATAACATGTTATTTAGAAATCTCCTAACAATCCATATAACGCTGGCACAAGTACAGAAAGGGATAATCCAACTCCAGGGAAGCTATAAGCAGCAAAAGGAGACAAGTGTATGATCAATATAAAAGACTTACCATGAGAGCTAGAGCTTGAAGTCCAGCTGAACGTAAAGTAAGAGCCATCATCACCGACTTCTGAAGGCAGTTGACATGTGTACCACTACCAACAACTGGATCTCAAACAACTAATCTGCAAAGTAATAAAACAAGTATGTTAATAGACAATTTGAAACACAAAAATAGTAAAAGTTACAAATAAAAATGTAAGTACGGAAATATAATAAGTACATCGCTGTAAATCTAATAAGTACATCACTGTAAAGGTGGCCGCTAGCATTCACGTACCATTTTCCAGGTCAAGTAACAGATCAGCCGGGTTGACAGTGACAGAAGTGGAAAAACCGATTGAGGAGAAATAATCCAAGGCAGTGGATGCAGGTCCATGGTAGATAGTGCATCCCTCTGAAACCAACACAGTTTGCTGGATGGCTGGTGAATAGTGATCGCCACAGTTCTGCCTTCGCTTGCTATAAGTGCTTTATCGTGGTCAAGATACGTTGAGCAGTCGTCGAGTCTAGACCCGGGGTGGGTTCGTCAAGCAACAGTAAACTTGGATTGATCAACATTTCTTGTCCGATGCTTACTCTCTTTTTCTCACCACCTGAAATTCCCCTGAACAAAGGAACTCCAATCATGTTATTCCTGCACCTGTTCAGGCCTAGCTCATTAATCACCTCTTCTCATAAATAATCTGACTCTTGTAAGTAAAACATATTCTTTACAAGCAAAAAAAAGTTCGCATCTGCCTCATAAAATGTTAATATCCACCCACCACCACTACCTACACCAGCCTATGAGCCACTAGTAACTTCAATATATACAAACCACCACTACCTGCACCAGCATGTGAAACTCCTACATTAGTTATATAACTCAACCACCAACAGTTATGCATCTCACACCTCCTTGCTACTTGAAGTTACCCCCACCACCACCATTAGTCTACTCATCCCCATAGTCCATAATTTCTATAACTAACAACCAATCATTGAAGAAATCCAAAACTGTTATCTGTAATTGATTCAAGTAAACGGTAGAACCAATTTTCAACAACTTAAAAGTACTAAAATTACTTTAAGCCATGGTTGCAAATTGAAACCTAAATCTATAAAATTGACGACTGGAATATGTTGAGGTAAAGTTCATCATCATGAAAACTATAATACTAAACATCAATTAACAACAAAACATATAAAGAGAAAATTAATCATATTGAAGAAGAACCAAATGAATCAGCATCAGATGAATTACCACCACCGTTTATCCTGCAATACCAATTAATTGATCTTTAAATAAAAATCACAAAATAAATTCAGAATCAACAAATCTGGAGCTCTAGTCAAATCTCTAACTCAAAATCCACTTGCAATTGAATCCAAAATCGAAATTACCAAAAATTAAAAACCAAAAACTCAAAACGATCTCTGAAACTCACATAATCAAATTCACAAAATCAAATCCTAATTTCACCAAATTCCCATTTTCTAGCTTCAATTTCTTCAAACTCACAGAATCAAATCCTAATTTCACCAAATTCCCATTTCTTCTTCATTCTCAACTTCAACACAAGGTCATGAAATCAAGTTGAATCGACACACAACAACAACATCTCCTTCAATGACTTATCTTAGATCCACCATTACCTGTGTTCTTCCCAATTGAAATCAACACAAAATCAATTTTGAAAAAAATATGAAACCTAGAATCGTCTTCGCTGCCAGAGACACCATCGTCATAATCATGGTTACTTCATCTCTCTCTCAATCGAAAATATTACTGGTGGTGTTGGTCTGGAACATCAACATCTCCTAATATAGATTACAGAACACATATGGGTTAATGGTGACGGAGAAAAGATGAGAAGGAGAAGGAATTTTCGATCTGGAAAGTTTGAAATGTAGATGGTGATTAAGGAGGTGGTGGTGGTGGTGGTTATGGTGATGGTACTGGTGGTGTTGGTGTGCTGACGATGGAGATGGTAATGGTTTCGATTTTTTTTTTGGTGGTTCTGTTTTTCTCAGGATTGAAGAAAAAGATGATGTATACACGCATCAGGGTTAAAAATGGAAATCATCAAAATAAAAAATTTAAATAAAATTTCAATTATGCCATCAGGGACATTTGTAAAGTCTGTCAGGGATATTTGTGAAGACCCATCAAAAGGAAGGACAAAAGTTCAATTACCACATCTCCGAATATCCTTGGTTAATCTTTTCCGGAATCTAGATAAAGAAAATAAAAAAAACATGACTGTATACCTTACTTGAAACTGGAATAATATTTGCTTTCTTAGCTTGGGTTAACTACAGATTTAAATGATATGTTCTCCATGTAGCATACCTTAGATGTACAAATGGCAGACAATTTCAGCTAGGGGTAACAGATTCTTCTCTGTAGTATGGATACTTGAGCATGAACGAATGAAAACATCAGTCAGCATAAACAAATATCCAATAAAATCTATTTTTATTTTTGGTCCAATTATTGGGTTCTCACTTACATTCAGTTTATAGTTCATGGATTCATAATGACACACCTCATACACACCAAGTCACCAACCATTAGCAGTAGAGAAGCTTAGAGCTAATGGGCTAATCAAAGAAAAAACAACTTTGCACATTCATCTTCCTGAGCTACAACAACAGAGAAGTAGAAAATATAATAGAAAATTATGCAAAAATCTCAGTTGGCTACATATAAATCATAACTTAAAAACAAAGTTAAATGATAAAAACAGGATTTCCATGAATCATAGTTGTACATGCACTGTAGCATTGCTTTGGCTAGAATAATAGTATATTAGTATCTTCTAATTTTCCGAGATGATTGTGTACATATTGCATTACTAATATTATCCAAGGACCAAGGTGGAGGTTCCCTGCCAATACCAAAGATGCAAAATTTGAAATAGATGAAAAAAAGAAAAACACGAACCTCAAAGAATATAGAAATAACAAATATTGGTGAATGTGAATGCAATACTCAAATTATAATGTCACCATGTCACTGTATGCATTTTTATCACTTTCTTTTATTTGTACTTTCCTTCCAAAAATCAAAACTTGCAGCAAAAACCCTAGCTCCAAATAATTAAAAAAAGGTATCCCGCACTCCAGCACTGTCACCACCTCCATACCCGCCGTATCTTAAGGTGCACCATATCTGGAAGTTATGTTCTTTTCTATTCTATATATTAGAACATCAAAAAGCTGGTTAAGAGAAGACACGATTGAGATAAAATCAAACAGTCGTGCAAGATTTCTTTTTTGTTCAAAAAAAAAAAAAAGACTAATAAAGCAAAAAAAAAAAGTTAAATGATAATTCAGATTATGATAACTTTTTTGTTCAAAAAAGATTTCTTTTTTTGTTCAATTTTTTTTTATTTGAGATAAAATCTATGAAGCAAGAAAGAAATCGTAGTAAATATTCATAAGCAGAATTTCAGATTATTTGATAAGCTTGACTGATCAAAATCCTGTTAAATCAAGTAATCCTGGAAAGGTAGATAAGTTCAATTCAGTGAAAGCACGTCTCTACAAACACAGATTATAAAGCTACTTTCGCCAATTTTAAGTTCAATCAGTTGTGCACCTCAAACCACCTATTGATGGTAGAAAAATCGAAACTACAAAAATCAAATTATGAACTAAATAGAAACCTCCAATCAGAATCAAATGTAGAATTACATAATCATCATACTAAACTAATTAAAATAAATTAGGACTGACCAAACATATAACCCAAACATCATGAAGAATCAAAATCAAAACGAAATCCCATAGAAAAGAAAAGAACAGAAGTTACCTGGTTTTTTATATCAACTTGTTCTTCTCAACCAAACATAAAACCCGAATATCAATGAAACACTAAAAAATTGATCAAAACCATGAAGTCACCGGGAGAAAATATTAGGCTAGGTTTCTGATTTTCCAGGTCGATGTCCTGGTATACTCTATTCTATTTGATCCCAAATTTGTTTTCCATGTATGCTTTATAAATACCTCCCTAACCTGGTGATCACGAAATTCCTGAATCGCAAAATTTAATGTAAGATCTCTTGATTTGTTTCTCAAAATATATCTACAGGAACAGAAAGAAAATATACATTCATATTCTTAGCTCTAATATGGATTGGAAAACAGAAGTTAAATATTTTATTTAATAATTTATAGGAGTTCTTAGATCTGTTTCCTAAAATACAACAAAAAAATCTATCCTTAAAAGTCAGAAAATATTGTAATAATGTATAGGTTTTTTATTTTTCACTAAATATCGATTTGTTTCCTAAAATACAACAAAAAATATTGTAATATTATTTAGTTAAAAAAAATCGGTTTTGATAAATCTTTTTTTAGCCGTTTAACTATTATAAATCCAACGGTTTAGATATTATTATAATCACGTAAACACGTGTAAGAATATCACTAAAATTTCAACCAATCAAGATCAAGGGTTTCGTTTACACCCAACACAAAAAGAGGGTGAACTCTACCGCTCAATTTGGAGCATCAGATCGAATCAATTTAATTATAAATTGACGGTCACGAAATGTAAGGGGGCTAACTTGTTTTTCAGCCAATCAGGAGTCAGGGTTTTGTTCACCGATCAATGGGAGAGGAGGTTACCGCAACTCTCGACGTGGTGTGAGAGATGTGGTTGGGTGTTTAGGTTATTGATTTATTAATAAAATTATTGTTGTAAACTAGAGAAAGAGAGAAGGAGACATAAAATAAAAGGGGAAGAAGAAAGAGAGATTCTCATTAATATGTGTAGAATTACAATGGGTTAAGCCTCTATTTATATAGATAGAAGACTTGGTTCCCAAGATATGTAAACCCTAATCTTAGACATGAAGGGCATCTTAGTAAATAAACTTGGTTTATAACACTCCCCCTGATGACCAATGTGGCTAAGTCATTACAAACATACCAGGAAAACTCAAAAGAGAAAACCTGAAATTGCATAAGCATGTAAAGACTCGACACATTGTTGGGCACACAAATATTGCCTCGTTAAAAACCTTGACAAGGAAAACTCATTGGGACAAAACCTTGACGAAGGAAAAATAGTACAACTCGATAAAGTCCAGTGAATGCACCTTAATTTGATGATGACACTCCCCATGATGAGTACTTCAGTAAATTATTGGCTTGCAAATCTTTGCGTCGAGACTTTCCAATTTCGGTGAACGAATTTCTTGAATGTAGAAGATATTTGTTCTGATGAAGTCTTCTTTTGTGTTAGTCTTCTAATAGTAGTGTACTTGAATCTTCAAGCTTCTCCAAATTCATTGAGAACTAATGTCTTGGTTTGCTATCTTCGGAGATGATTTGCATATGTAGTTGACGTAGTTTCTTCAACAAGGTGCCAATATGTAGTTACAGTACCAAAGGTGAACAAAATTTGTGATCATACCTTATATGGATCAGAATGATATCCAAATTCATAGGAGAAGTTTATGTTGATGTGGTCTAACAAAATGATCTAGTTAATGGTGGGAATCCACCAAATAACCGAAATCGATACAACCCCCCTTGGATGACCACCATGTTGAATTAAATTGCCTCGCTAAAACCTCTCCAGTAAAACCCAATGGGAAAAAACTTGTACAAAGGAAAAAGAGCACAAATATCAACATTTTGAAATAAAATAAAATAAAATGTCATGTTGCCTCATTAAAACCTTGTCAGGAAAACCACATGGGATAAAACCTGAAACAAAGGAAAACGAGTACAGCTTTTGAAGATTATTGATATTAACTCAACTATATGAGTATTACAGAAAATGAGCATCAAATTCATAACTCTAGTCTATCTCAAAGACTAGTTTAAGCTAGCATAATTCTAACTGAAGATTTAAGAAAGAAAAGAAAATAGAATTTATGCTGCTAAAGCGTGGATTTTGGTGTTTTTAAGGACTCATCAAGTGACCTATAACGTTGAAATCATCAACTAATTAATCCAGATTTTTGGTTGTGTACCAAATTTCTAAAAACACATAAAGGATTGTTAAACCTTATGTAAGCAAATAAGGTGGCTGCCTGAATAAAAATTTTAATCCTCAAAAGATTACAAATTCAATATGTTCTTCGACCACATTTCTTGTGTCAACGCAATATGAGTCCTTCAAAGACTACCACGCCAAGTGCATTATATAAAGAGAACAATTAATGAATCAATCCTAGGGTCTGAGAAAAAAATGAAACCCTTAAAATCGTATTTACAACGAAAAATTTCTCGTATAACACATTATGACTACACCAACCTGTAATTAATAGGCTTGGAATTTTTAAGGTGTATAAGTTTTGGATCCAAAATTGCGTCAATCGAGAAATTAATCCAACATAATTTGGATTATATGCCAACCAATCACATATGTCGATATTCCTCTGCTGAGGGGTACAAAACCACCATCATTTATTTCAGTTGCAACTTTAAATGAATATTCGACAATCATTTTTAGTTACCACGATCCCACACAATTCTCAAGTATATGGATATTTTGAAAAATTCAAAATTTACCGGTACCAGCGCCCACGGGCGTTATGATCTCATCATCATGAAGGGATGAGATATTAATTTTGAGAATGTGAATGGTGTTTTGGTACACTCAATTGGAGTACTACCAGTAGCATCTCATGGAACGCTACTTATTTTAAGAGATGTGACTGGATTTTCCTCTTAAAGAGGCAAACGCTTATATAAAAGCAAATGAGACATTTTACGCCCAGTTAATAGCAGCCTTTTTTGATTTAGTCATGATGGGAGAGAAACTGATATAACATTGAAGTTAATTAACACCAACTTTTGTTGGTAGTGTATAGTCTCCCCCTAGATGTGGCGAAAATATTTTCATCTCATAAAACGAAAACAAGTTTCGTAAAGTATTATCCGATTAATTCGAAGACATATACTTATAATAATTTCAAGACATATACTTTTGAATAGTCATTATACATTTACCATCCATCATGGATTTTGCTGGTAGTAGCCAAAAACATATAGAATACGCAAATAAATTTTCAAAAGTTAAGTTTTGCGGAATAAAATTATAGTTTTTCTTTATCAAAAGAAAATTAAATTAAGATCAATATAGTCACTACAAGGACTAATAATATTGGCTAACATGCCGGGTGCGCACCCATTGATCTTTAATGTCCGACCGTAATCCAACTATAAGTGGAACAAATCTGAATATTGGAGATTATTACCGAGAAAAACAAAAAATAAAAAAAAAATTGAAATTGCTCAATATCTTTAAAGAATGCAGCAAATTCTCGTTCATCGGTATTTAATGATTGGCTTATACCACCGTAATAACGATATTTCAACATTTAGGGATCGATATATATGAAATAAATTCTGAATGAATTATATGTTTCTTTTTAAGAATATAAAGAAAGCATTATCGTTATTTATTTATTTTTGAAGAGATAAAATCCACTCTTTCTAGTTGATGAATGCTTTCATGTAAAGGAAAATGGAAACCAATGGTTTATTATTAGATAAAACCATACATATTTGATCGTAAAAAATTGTTTGAAACGATCAATCTTTTAGAATATGGAAAAATCAACCCATTTTTGGCAAAATTTTAGAAAATTTGCCAATCTATGTTCTCTCATCTTATAAAAATGATGGAGAAAAACCAATTCCGATTGATTGGTCTATACGACACACAAAAATTGCATCGACAAAAAGGATTTTTTTTTTGTCACAATAGTCATCGCATATGGAAAATACACTTTTTGGTTGACAAATGGTTTCTTGTAAAAAATTTAATAGAAACCATATGGATTAAATCACATGATCCTTGTCTAAGGGACAAGAATACCAAATTTAATTGGTCGTAGGTTTTTCAACCATGCATGTGATTATATACCGTAAAGGTAATTAAATTGCGACGATACCAATTTTGGTGATTATTTATTATTTTTCTCTATATAAAATAATTAGTGAAAGATAATGCAACTTTCTTAAAAAAATCCGTCACCAAGGATCCTCCATAATTATGGTCCAGTCTTAGGATTAAACTAAAAGAGTTTTATTGGACCCAAGACACAAAAACAGCCATAGAAAAAGAAGGCGTCATTGGCCATAATTAATATAACTTGTTAGATGGAAATAAAACAAAATAAATCAAGTAATTAATCAGACAGTAAAAGATGCAAAGATGGAAAGAAGAAAGGAAACTCCATTGTATTTGTTTAACAAAGTCACGCTTTATATGTGTAGATGGTGCCATGTACCCACACCAGTATTGATGTTAATCAAACATAAATTGTGATTCCTTCATAGTGGATATGTTGAGAGGTTTAAGACTTTAATCAAAGGTTAGCACCATCAGTACATATCCATGTCCTGTCACGTCACAACAATCAAAATTAAAAGTCAAATCACATGAGTCTTAAATATAAATAAAATACCAATGAACACAAATAAAATATGGAAGTATGGGAAATAAATAAATAAAAATACCTTTTGATACTCTTTATGCCGACAACAGGATTGGATCCGGAAACCGCTTATAGCCATACACAACTTATTATTAGATGCTCGGTGATTAGAGTTACGCGCTGATGACGTGTTGTAAACTAGAGAAAGAGAGAAGGAGACATAAAATAAAAGGGGAAGAAGAAAGAGAGATTCTCATTAATATGTGTAGAATTACAATGGGTTAAGCCTCTATTTATATATATAGAAGACTTGGTTCCCAAGATATGTAAACCCTAATCTTAAACACGAAGGGCATCTTAGTAAATAAACTTGGTTTATAACAATTATGTATTTATGTTATATTATTAAAGGGACATTTATAATAGAAATTTAATTAATCATTATGAACAATCAATGAGACACTAATTAATAAAACGTTTAAAAATGGTTAAGTTGAACAAACCCCAGCGGTAAATTTATCTTTCCCAAGGACAAATCCAGACCACTCTTTACATAAACAAATTGATAATAAATAATTTCATATGTTTTGATCTTGATTCGTGTCTTAGTTATTACATAACATGGCAATTGATTGCACCAATTTTTTAAAATGGTCATGTGTTTTATCGAGTTTATTTTAACATTAGAATGATCAACCACGTTTTATACTTTATAATATAACGTTACACATTTTGTGGCATTACAAAATTAGAATAATATGTTTTTGTTCACCAATACCCGCCACCACCATAAAACCATATGAATCCACTTTTTTATCCACCACCACCTAAGGGTTGACTAACCTGGCTCTAACCCCTTAAATTTTTAATAACTACATAATTTTTTTAGTTTATTTTATAAATATTACTTTGTCCATATATATTTGTGGTTTAGTCCACCAAAGTTTACATGTCTTAAAAAAAAAAATAGGCCTCCTCAATGTCAATTTTTGACTCCACCACTGCCGCCCATCCCATGTAGGTTGTTGGACACAATTATGATTTTCAATCACAAATGCCATGTATGAGGTTTAGATTGAACAAAATTTCCTCAATTGATTAGTTTCATTATTATTTTTCCGTGTATATATTCTTTTTTGTATTGCAATCAATTTTATTTTAACATTAAAAAATCATGATTTATGCGATATAGTACCAAAGATAACATGGGTACCATTTGGGTGATCCAACTACGATCATGAAAATATTGTCTTGTATGATATCATCCCTGAAATATATGGTACCTTCCTTTATCAAAAGTGTTAAAAACAACCAACCACATCTTCCACACTACGATGTTATCGATGTTGTAACGACAACATAAAATTAATATTTTCCATCACTACTCACCAACATTCACCGTCACTACTTCTTCCACCGCAACCCAGAGGCGGAGCCAAGATTTTGAGGAGAGAGGGAGAAAAAATTCTTGGCAAGTTGGATACATGTGAAAAATGAACTTTGTATCCCATTTTACGATAAAAGAACAAAAATAAATATAATTGTGCTTGGCTCCGCCCTTAACCACCACTAATCTTTCTACCTCCACCTCTTCTACTACTCATTGTCGCTGGAAAATGTCTATTGATATTATTTATCAAAATTACTTATTAATAGAAATAAATATTATAATTAATTAAGAAAACATTTATAATTAAAAGATGATTAGTCATTTATTATGAGCAATTAGTGAAACACTAATTAATAAAACACTTTATAATGAATAGATTATTTATTATGTGCAATTAGTGAAACACTAATTAATAAAGCAATTATGGTATTTAAGTTGAACAAACCACTACTGTTGATTTATCTTTTCTATCAATTACAACAAAGGTGGAACACTGGTTAGAGGCCACTCTTATGACACAATAGGTCATGAGTTCGAACCTCCCCGTTATAATTTTTGAAATTCCATATCTTGACTTGAGTATTCATTTTTCATTCACAATATTGGAATTAATGCCACGCGTGCGAGTTGTAGGGGTGGTCAGGAGAGCCACATCCCTTGATTTATCTTCTCTCTAGACAAATCCTGACCACCACTTACATAGGCAAACTTAGCCAAGCTTTGTTTTGTATCTTAGAATAACTAATTGTTATTTTGGTAATTTGATTTTTAGTTCACATCATGTTGTTTTTTTGTTCAAGAATATATTTCCTGGATTGATTTCCTATTGTTTACACTTATTACTTTTCAATATTATTTTTTTAAATAATTCTTCGGAAAAATTTGCTAAAGAAAATGCTAGAATTGTCCATTTGTTCGTTTGAAGTAAATATTTCAACTTTGGTTAAACGATTACATGTATATTCAAACCATGCTTGCATGTGCTATTTTCTAATTTGTTAGATAAAGACGCCCAACATCATCCACATTTAGTACATTATACTTTGACTGCCATTATCTTGCATGGGTGATGTTCAAGTCTAAATGTCAATTCATAAAATATAATTATCCAAGAATAAACGAGTAAAAAAGGCACTAAGGATATTTTTTTTCTAAAAAAACTGTCATTAGTGATATTTGGATAAAAGAAATCATATTATGGCTGCATTTGGTAATGCTTTTATTTTTCCAAAAGCACTCTCAAAACCTATATATGTTAATAACTTTTGAAATTGGTATTTGATAAAAAAAAATCAAAGCGCCTTTTAACCAAAGCACTTCTCAAATTCCTCAATTTTTAAAAGCTATAGAGGATGAGCTTTTAAAAGCTACAAAAGCATAAGATTTGGTCCCACCAAAATTTAATGCTTGAGTTATCCTTTTTGTCCCTATTTTATTTTGTAAATGACAAAAATTACCCTTAAATAGTTCCTTAAATAAATAAATATATATATATATATAATTAATTTTTTATTTACTATATTTTATTCTTTAAATATTATTATATTTTATTTTCAAACTATTTTATGATACCATTCAATTTAATTTATCTAAAAAATAAAAAAGATAATTACTTAATTTTAGTTTGATTTTTTGTTTGAAAATTATATATATATTAAAAATTGGTTAGCTAAAATATTTTTTTAACAATCATAATAGCAGTAACAATTACTAAATTTAATATTTAATATATTTATATTTAATAGTAAAAAATTTAATTATTTTAAACTCAATAAAATTAATAAAACTATTTTCAGAGATATGTCTGTTTTTGTCATTTGCCACAACAACAATGGTTGAATATAATATTTTACCAAACACACTTTGATTGTCTTTTTAATCGTCTTTAACTTTAATTAATATTTTACCAAACATCTAACTGCTTTTTTCTCACAGCACAACACAATGACGCACATCAGAAAAGTGCTTTTTTCTCATATATCAATGAGATACCTAAATGGCAGAAACATATTGATGATGTTTTAAAGCATTTTCATGTTTTAAAGTGTCTAGTATGTAAGACTACATGATGTATGACACTAACCAGAGCGGCCCCGGTGATACCTAATCATAGTTATAAAAAAAAGGTGGTGTTTGACTCTGAGATTTGAGAGTCATTAAACGGACATGATTTGTCGGGGAGGGTCTCCTTCGTCCGGATCGTGTTTTTGGAGTGGACGGCCACGAATTTTCAATATTGTTACGGGGTTACATGGGCCAACAATAAGAAGAGAGGGTGGCGCTTGATTAATGACATAACCCTAAACGAAAATCTTTTTCCTCTCCTGCCGTGTAGTAGTAGAGTTGAAGAGAGAGGTTAATTGATGATATAACTCAACTCTTCTTTGGTTCTTACATTTTCTCATACACCATCATGATAATCTTTCTATACCTTCATATACTTCTCCTTCTCGAGACGCAACAGCGGTTTACTGACCACAACATCATCTTCTCTTGCTTGAGAAAGTACTTACAGCATCTGCATCTTCTTTTGCTGATTCAGTCGTATTTGATGGAATTAATAATTGATTTTTGCAATGATTTCAGAAATTAAAACTTGGGTTCATATATTTGATGGTAAATTTGGGGTTTTTCAATGTAGTCCAACAAAATTTTAAACGCAATCGCCACTACCAAGACTACCCAAGTCATCTCCAGTCTCCACCAACAAAACCGGTCTGATATTTGTTTTATTAACCTAAAAATTTGAATGTCCTAGAGAAAAGTATGTTAACTCTTTTTAGTGTATGGTACTATATCTATTCTGTGGAATGCAACATCAAGCTCTTATCAGGTCATATTAATGCATTGCTACCACAGTGAATTCAATAATAATTTCCTTTTTCAGTTTGTATAAGTTTGTTTGATCGGTTCTTTTCTTTTTTCTTTATCATAATTTTATTGATCATATCGACGTCCTTGAAGCTAATGCAACTGAAAATTTATTGACAATGTCCTGTTTTGGAAAAAGCAATGGAAGAAGATGATGCAAACTTTTCAATTCCTAGGCTCATTCATGTCTCATACTACCTTTTCAATTATGGACCAGGTGGTATAAGTCCGTCAGGTGTTTTCAGCAAATTTTTTGTGAATAGGACATCAATGTTGATGGGAATGGGAAGGGACTGGAATTTAAAAGCCCAAACTAAGGGTATTAAAGTTGGATTTTGGCCATTCAAGCTATTTGATTGTGTTGTTGTTGGTTAATATCATTAGATCTTAATTTTTATGCTTCATTGTTTTTTTTGCTCTTTTGCTAAATATGATTTGTGGAGTGAATGGTCTGTATTCAATATGAATTGTAGGTGTTCACTACCAGTGGATCAAAAGCGAGGTACTATGCTTAGCCAGTTAGGTGAAGATAGAGAAGAAGTAGACAGCGTCAGGAAACGCGAAGCACCCTTCTAGAAATTCCTCTTAAATTAAAAAACTCATATACAGAGGATAAGGTTGGTCATTCTATAACCTTTAAATTCAATTCAACTTCCTGAAGATTTTTTTTTTCCTTCTATTTCTTAATTATGCGTGGCGTCGGGTGTAAAATCTCTCTTTGTACTTGATAAGAATTTCTGTGCAGGATTACCAATTCTGTTGGTCATGTCACCGATCAAGATAATGATGTGGTGAAGAAAAAGAAAAAAAACCATCATAAATATAATCTTATTTGATACCGGCGAGGATGGGTGAAAGAATTAACTTTTAGCTACCTATGGCTGAGAAGTGCTCTTTTTCAGCCCGAGTGTGAAAGGTAAGATATATTTCATTGTGGTAATATTCATGTGTTGTATCTTGGAAAAACCTGCTTCTGAATTTGTTTTTGTATTATTTTCAATATAGGAATACATTCGGAGAGTATATTTCTAAGACGAGTTTGGATTCTGATTTTGAATAACATCATTATGAGGTTCTTCAAGGAATGCTTCTTATGTTCTCTGTGAGTGTTTTATATTATATCTATATTTGTTCTCGGTAAGAGATATTGATTTGGTCATGAAAAATGAATGAGTAATTGTATTAGCAATGCAGGTGGGTCATGTAACCATAGCTACATAATAAGTCTGAAACTGACATAGAAAAAGGTACATATTGCAGGAGTAATACAGTAGGATATTCAGTGGAAAGAAAGAAATCTCTGCGAGCTCGCTACATATTTATTTTGTTCCTGATGAACCTTATGATCTTAATTTATCCGTGATTATTGGAACAATGTTTTTCACAATGAGAACTGTAAGTCGAGGTTTATATATTCATTGCTTTGTTGATCAGTAATGGTTTGATATCCTTAGCATTAGCATCCAACATACATGCGATTTGTTTATTGAATACATTTATTTGAAACATTGGCCTAGAGAGTAGTAGAGACTAGAGAGCGTTCTAGCAACAATACGAACTATATATATTTAGACCTATGCTGAGATACCTAACATGTTTTAGTATATGAGTACATAATTACGATCCATTGTTAACAATTTCTAAATTGGAAACATTGTTCTTCCCATTTCCATACATAAAGTATATCAAGTGTCATAATTTAGAGTAATTTTAGACTTGAATTGTGGTACCTAACATTCATTAAGATTCGTTAATTGACAGCAAGACTCGATTAACTGGGGCTTAATTAGATTAGCCTATAAATTGTCACTCTTCTGTTTCAATTCCATAAGCTTCTTAAGGCTCGCTCTCTTAGTCGTGGTTCAAATCTCTCAAACCATACACAATCATTGAGAACATACCGTTTTGATTCATGTCCAAATTTAACACTGAGAAGATACCGTTCTGATTCATGTCCAATTCATTCGCTTTCCCCCATATAATCACCGTTTAGGCTAGGTGATGTGGTCTTGCAAGGCGATGCTTGCTCCACTTTTTTTTGTTGAACCTCATAACACATTCATAAAATATAAGGTAGTTACTTTTGAGGTTATCTTTAAAAAAAAATTGTTCATGTCCTAAATTTTTTTTAATTTATTTGTTTTGTGTCTTTGATTTCATTTTGTTTGATACATTGCAGGCAATGTATGTCAATATAATAGTGTGGAACTCTTTTTCTGTTAGAATAATTTATCACCATTTATAGATGTGAAGGCTTACTAGGATTCTATAAAATACAAGAACTTCGAACGTCATTTGCCAGACATTGCTAATTAATATCCTTAACAATGCTAATTCTAGGTTAATGTTGTTTTCTTTTTTGCAGGCTGTTCCAAAATAGAGTTAGCAATCATTAAAGCAATTGAATGAAAAATTTCCATTCCAAAGTAGCTCGCCCTGCAAATGCACAAACTTAAAAGAGAATACAATCTACATCACCGCTTTATATTCCTAATCAAGTGAGTATTTTGGAACTTTATTTTTTAGTAATGTCCTTTGTTTGGTGCATAAATAGCGTCTTTTCAACCTCTAACTCAATCTTTGGTGTATTTGTCGATACGGTACAACATAGAACATTCTTGAATAATATCAAAAGAATTCTTGATGTACTGTATTGTGGAGTAGAGGAGATTTCAAAACCTTGGAAATCCTATCCGCCTGTGATTGAAGAAATGAAAGTATATTTTGGTGGCAGATGTAGCTGAATTACACAACTGATGAGCTGGTGGAAAAAAAAAGAGTTATGTGGAGAAATTGAGGTTAGGGAGAGGATCAAAATCTCACAAGTGCTGGACTCTGCATCAAACTTGCATGAGGTCTTTTTAAGCCATTAAAATTTTAGCATTGATGTACTGAATTTAATTTATTTACAGTCTAAGCTATTAGCTTATGCATGCACTTAATTGAAAACCAAGACTTAAAAGGAATGATAATGGAAGAGTAATACCCTCAGCCATGTGAACCTGATTTCCTTTAATTTCCATTGGATTTTCTCAAGTGGGTTGTTTTAGCTTCAGTTGCTTGATTTGATTTTAGAATGCATTGTTGTACTGCTTTATAAGTGTTCTGGAAATAATGGAAGTTGTGCATTAAGACTTCAGAATACTGTGGTCCTCTCACTCACTTCAGATACTACTAAGTCTCATGATACATGAGTATGTAAACACAAATTCTAGGGTTTTCTCTTTAATGTTTAGGTCATCTCATTTTCTTAATTCTTAATTCGTCCATTTTATATAAGGAGTAATGTTTATGTTCATTTTCCTCTACCCTCTTCGGTATCCTCTATGTCGAGATTCCCTTTGGTGACAGACATGTAAGTTTCATACCGGTTTCATTGTAATTGACTCTCCCACACTAACCAAGTTCAGATAGTATAACCAAGTTCAGAGAGTATTGAAGATTGTTTCTCTCTCATTAGAAAAATTGATTCTATTATCGGTTTCATTTTCGAATCAAACTATAGCACTGACTATTGGTATTAGGTTAGTCTTAGTTTGTTCTGTATCAATTTTATGAATTTTACATTAATATTATGAAGTGATTGGCTGTGCACTGTAGAGTTAAAAATAACTTGGAAAGCTTTGCTTATACTGTTGAAAAATAGGTCTCAACTCCTGAATCATCTTAGAAGCGCAGATTGTTCTTTTCTTAATGTGTTATGGTCCCGAGTTTGTCTTTTAATATACACTTTGGTATTATGCGTGCATCGATAACTTATATTGATTTATTGTTTGATTGTGAAGCTTATGCATGGACATTGCTCTATGTTATCTGGTGATCTCAATTTGTACAATTGCTCCTCAACTGCAAGGGCTCTGGTGGATAAACAATAACCAACTCTCGAGGTTTTACTGTTTCACCTAGATTGTCAGGTGAAATAGATTCACCTAAAAATAATACACATATTTGTAAGAATATATTTGTTCTAGTTTAATGCTAACATCCTTCTTTATACCTTTAGGACGAAACTCTCTTGGTAATTCGTTATCATATTCATGTACTAACGGTGCTAAATACTTAAGCACAAGCACTTGAATACCAACATTGATATGATGTTATTCACATGCTTATTAGGGCTACAGAGACCATAAGTACGTACGGCCACATCTACAAATGATGAGCTTGCAACTGATGCTCTTAATTCATGGTTTTGAGCATTAGTAGAGGACTATGCTCTTGGTTGTTATTTTTTTTCAGGTATTAAGCTTACTATTTTTACAAATATTTTGAGTTATCATTGTCTAAGTGAGTATATGGTCCTTATTCTAGCAGTTGTTGTGCTTGAATGGAAATGCAGGTAATAGCTATGTGGTGGTCGGTGGGGTGCTTGGGATGCACTGATGTATCGTATTTTGTCTCCAAAGGATGTCGTATTTTGTCTCCAAAGGATGTCGTCATTGCAAAGCCTAGGTGACTCCAAGGTACCAATGTGAAATTGAACACTTAAACAGGAATTAATGTTGAATCACAGAGGACTATCTCGAGTACGTGGATTCCGATGTTCAAATGCGTGTGTTGTTAACAAGTTAATCTCTTTGTATAAAGGTATTCATGTGTATTCTTCTTCTGATTTCTTCTATTTGGTTGTTTCCCCGTGCTATTTGACTGCAGTTTAATTTTCTGGAGCCCCAGTATTTGCTTTGTGCTCCACCATTCCTGCATATTTTTGTATTTGCCTTCCGATTGTTTCTTTGTGTATGCAGTGATTTTCATGGTGTTATCTCTGATGTATTAATTGGGTTGTTTGATTATTCTGAGCGATTTGTTCTAAGTTCATTCATAGCAAAACAAACATATACATAAGGACACGGTTTTTAATACAATTGGGTTGTTTGGATTATTCTATGTGATCCGTCTCTGAATATAAGCTCATTCATAGCAAAACAAACCTAGAGAACAACTGATTATATTCATTGTTCTACCACTGATTTTCTCCTTGAACTCTCAATCAGTTTGCATGTATATATGAAATACTGATTTTCTACTTGATCTTCATTGTAGTGATTGATGTTCCCTTCTTTTTAATTGGGTAGTTTTCATCTCTAATGCATGTTCCCGAGTCCATCTTTCTAGGTCTAAAATGTTCGCCATTTTGGTGAATTTCGTAACTTTAATTTATTGATTCATGTTTATATTACTAATTAAAGTAGAGTCTACAAATCTCCCTTTTTTTGTTAAGTATCCCTGCCCTAATAGCTACAATTGATTATAGCATTTTAACGGGAACAATAAGTGTACATTTTGACGAAAGTATACTTAAAAATATTATGTTTTAGTTGTTTAGATTTATACCAGCCATACATTTGTGAGATGTTTAACATTTGATTTACGGAGTGGGTGCTCATGGATTATTTCCTTGGGTATTATCTGTTAGCTCATATTTTATATATATAGCTTTGTTGTCGATTTTGTATAATCCTTCTACGATTTAACAGTGTTTTTATGAAAGATTCCATAGGCTCATAGAAAAACACAAGTTTGTTCATTTGTTCATTTGATAACAAGTTAACGTACATGATTTGAAAGAAGAATGAAGGTTTTTTTGTCAACAAGTTTAGGTCCAAGAACTCTTTCACGAGGATAGTCCTCTCAGCACCAACATCACAGCAGCTGTTGCTCTGGGAGAAATCTGACATCTAAGCTTTTGTTGGAGAAATCCTTGGTTCCAGACCTTATTCAGGTACATATGATTATTCTTTAGAGTCATACTCTATAACTCCGGGCCCCATTGTTTCAGTCATTTTCTTATCTCTTTTCACGCATTTTCTAGATTGTTTTCTGTGCCAAATGTTTTTTATGCATCACAATATACCGTTCTTCATTGATTCAAATTGGACAAACTATGAGAGTCATTTTGAGATGATTCATATGACGTAGGTCTTTCTTTAATATTATATGTATAGGTGAGTGCCTCAGCATGGCTCTAATTAACCAACTATAAGATCCTTGCGTGTAAGGTATCTTTCTGATTTATTTACTCAAGGAACAATGATTTAAAAGTTACATTAACATGAACAGAGATTACTCATCAAATTTCTCTAGCTTATGTCTAAGTGAAGCTATGTTTTCAGATAATCATAGACTAGATAAATTAAGAACCACGACCATCACTTTTGATACCATAGAAACAGTGAGTCTCAGTTGATGACTAATCTTGGTGTGTTCAACTTTATTCAACTAATCCAAATAGCCATATCGAAGTAGCAGCCACTTAAGTAGCCTCTAAGTGGTGTTATTGTGATACTCTACCAAATGGGTATGCGATTTTCTTCTTGATTTGGTTAAGTAATGGAAGAGAGAACTTCGGAGTTTGTAGGAATTGGTTTAGTGAGAACAGAAGACATAAAATAGAAAACGGAGGAGCTGATGATGTTTTTGTTGCTGATATTAGGAATACTGAGAATAATAGAAAATAGAAAATTGGAAGGGGTTTTTGAGTTTGTACATGCAATTCAGGTATGGACAGGGGTATTGTTTTGTTTGTTAAACTTATGAACTGTTCTAACTTGCGTATAATAGAAAACAAGAATCTCTAAGTTCACCGCTGCATCTTTACTTTCAGTTGAAACCTGCAAAAGCAATTGAGAATGAGAACTATGCTTTAACAGATGGAATTCGAGATCAAAATCAGAATTAGAGATTGGCACAACAAGATGACGTTATTAGAACTATTTATGTCTCTGATATTGATCAACAGGTTACGTATTCTCACATTGATCAAGCTTCTAAATAATTTTTCTTTTTTCGAGTATGAATTCTTGAACATTTTTTTGTCAATTAGTTTACTGAAAATCAGCTTGCAACACTTTTGGTAGATAGTTTATAGTTGGTCAATGATGTTTATAAGAGCCTCTTTGATGTCATATGGGAAGCACTTTCGACAAGTTTTGTCATAGTTCCGAGGCTTGGGACCCACAATTTGCAATCTTTCACTGCTCATTTTGTGTATTGCTATGGAAGCAGCTACTTTAAGAAGTTATATCTTAGAAAAAAGGGATACAAATCTATTGTAGCCAGTGAAAACTTGATAATTATTGTTGATGGGGCTTTCACTACAATAGTAAAACAAGTATTATCTTCTTTAGAACTGAAATACTTTGCTTAGTTGGTTGTGAAACATCCATAAGCCCATGACCTACCATCTTAAATTTTGTATAGTTTTTTCAGTATAATGTGGTACATCATAAGTTCTATTAAATTAGGGGTCCAACTTTCTTTTGATGTATGATAAATAGTTTTCTATAATTATTCTATTCATGCAGCTTGATAGCCTAATTACTTAATTTACTTTACTTTAGAGCCACTGGATACAACATCTTAAAGGATGCACATAAATGCCTTTGGATAAATGAAAAGCGCTCTGGGACCTTTCACATGCACATGGAGTATGCTTTTGATGGGCTTGGCATTTAGCTACTTTTGACCTCCAATCATCAGTTATCATGTATTCTTTTATACCTTCAAATAGGAAACTTATACATGTAAATATCTGTCCAACGAAAAAGGGGAGTCATATGTACCTTATACCAAGTGGATATTCAAGTCTCTATAAGTGTGGTGATTAATAAGTGGAAGGGTGAGAGTTGAAGGTTCCTGGGATTCTGTTTTCTTCGGTTCATGTTTTATAGCTATATTCTTCCAATTCTCTTTTTTGTTGGTAGTATTTTTCTTTATTCATTTTTTTTTCTTAATATCCCATTTTTAGATCTCCATTCTCCAATTTGGATCTTGGTCATAGCCATGGTTGAATAATATGGTATCTACATATTAGTATTTTTATTAGAGAAAGAGACGAACAAGAACTTACGTTTTTTAAAAGAAAAAATCAGTTTAGTTTTTTTTTTTTTTTTTTGAAGCATGTAATTTATTAAACGAAGAATTAGGTTACAATTTGACGCGGATATGTGGTACTTACGGATTCATGAAAAATAATTTGACTAATAAAATCTGGGATTGCCTGGTATTAGTATAGTTTCTTTGTATGATTGTTCTCTTTGAATGATCACTTAACTAATCACTGTTATCTATAATTGTCCACAAAAATACTGAACTTTGATTCCTTCTGAAGTGGGATTGGTAAGGTAGGAGTCTATCAAAACAGAGGACATAAATGTCTACGAAATTGCAGCTTCATCAACATAATATTGTTGTGTGTTTCTTTCTTTAGAATCCATGTAGAGCACATAATCCTTTATCTGTAATGATCGCGTTATTTGCTGTCTTAGCTCAAATGGAAGAGCACATGGTTCGCAACCATGTAGCTGTGGGTTCAACTCCCACAGATGGTATTGTTGTTGGAGTAAGTCAAAAACTTACTACATGCTTCGGTTGGCGGTTGGCAAAAAATTACGTACTGCGACACAGGCGTGGAATTAATACGAGTGTTTTGGTACTTGGGAAGCATCTGAATGAAACAAACTAATTTAATCACTTTGCGAAGTCTTTCAAAGCAATGATACTCATGGGTGCAGGATAGAGAATTCAACAAGTAAGACCTTACAAATTCAAAACCTGGATAGTGCATTCAAAACCTTACAAATTCTATCTTCGATACTGGAGTACTTGACCCGAGCACAAATACATGGAAGGAGCAAATATAGTTTCTAGAGAGAGACCACAACAAGGCAAAGTTTGCTTGGACTCTAAACCATGATACCTGCAATGTAATTATAATGTAGCCTCCGAGTAAAGGGCATATAGGTTAACCAATTTATAATGTATCTTTTTGATCAAAATGTTGTTAAGGAGACCTACGGAGTATAACCATCGGTCTAGACTCTTTCAATTCCTACAATTGTGTATAAAATCAAGACTGGGTCTCTAAGCGAGCGGCGAAGGAATCAAGTTGAGGTTATGTTTACATTTCCCATCATATCTCTCCTGCTTAAGGATTATTTGATTGTGTTGATTTTTCTATGTGAATGACGTTGTTTGGTCGTTATGTTTACTATTTGTGATGCCCGTGCTCCACACCCCAAATATTTGCGAGAAATATGTATGTTTTATTGTGGGTGTAATTTTTAGGTACAATTTTTTTTTTGGAATATATAATTGCGCCCATGCGTTGCACGGTCCTAAATGTTTTGTAGAGAAAAGGTACGCATTGGTGAATAAAAATACGCTTATGGTTTATGGTTACTTTTTAAAAAACTACTTTTCTACCCGTAAAATAAAGATAAATTATGTTTTACCTGTGAAGTATTTTTCTTATACTCAAGATATATTTTTTTTCTTTTACCCGTTAAGTATATTTTTTTTTTAATTCAAGATATATTTTATTGGGACATTATCTATATACCCCTAGTATGAAGATCCTTGAAAAATACTCTTTCAAACTTAATTTATACCCTTAGGCTTATGGAAGCCCAAATCCGAATTGTTAGATTACCAAAATAACCTCTGCTAAAAAGAGAAAACCATCACAAACTATTAATTTCTCCAGGCCGTATTTCCATTTCTCTTTCTTTCTCTCTCTCTTTAGACGAAAAACTGAAACAGATCTGATCGAAATACACAAAAACTGGTGAAATCTTTGAAATCAAACACCAAATCGATCAAAAATCAGTAGATTATTACTATTGCATGATCTAGAATATCTAATCTGACAGAAACACCCAAAAAAAAAGAGAAAATTAGGTTTCATAGATCGATATACTTGGGATCTGCAGCAACAACAATTTGAAAAGATCAAATCGAAGGTTGTATCTCATCTTTGATTTAGATCTTTTAGGTTTTCGTTCATGATTTATGTTAAAAAAAAATAATTTTTATCTACGTTTCAAATTGATTTAGATTTTTCCACACCGTTACCGATTCATGTCAAATTAATACTAATTTTCCTTGATTTAATATTGCAGGCGACAAAAACAACAAAATCGATAGCTTTTGTTGAAGAAATCAGTAAAGGTAAGTTTATTGGTTTACTTGTTTCTGTTTGATTTCATAGTTATGTTGTTTCATT
Source organism: Papaver bracteatum (assembly GCA_023529315.1). Taxonomy (NCBI): domain Eukaryota; kingdom Viridiplantae; phylum Streptophyta; class Magnoliopsida; order Ranunculales; family Papaveraceae; genus Papaver; species Papaver bracteatum. The sequence goes on from JAJJWX010001032.1 coordinate 571,870, forward strand.
TACTGCTGAATTAGTAGTATAGCAGTTTGAACATTTTTTTAATTTTTTATATTTTGTTTCTTAAAATGAATGAATGGACCGCCGAATTGTCAACGAATTTGTCTAACTGTAATGTTGATAGCCTGATGTTGAATTCAGTTTGTGTATGTAATGTAGAAATCAATAAGAAATTGAACTTTCTATAAAATTCAGTCGACTGTATGTTGTAGTAGTACTTAGTGTGGATGTTGAACTGTTGTGAATAAAAAATGTAGAGTAGAAAAATAGATATGTAACATGCCTTTTATCCAGAAGTCTATTCCAACTTTTCCTATTGTTTTGTGTTGTATTGTTTTAAAAGTAGATGAATATGAATGCAACTATCTTTTGCAAATAGTTTTCTGCATTTCTCATTCTGTTCTTGTCATGCTACTAACACTATTTCCAGGTTCTATAAGGTTATTGTCAGGCTCAGTGTTGTCTCCAGAAAATGGAAGCAACTTGCTCAAGTTGTCTCCAGAAAATGGAAGCAACTTGCTCAAGTTGTCTCCAGAAACGGAAACAACTTGCTCAAGTTGTCTCCATTACATTCTTAAAAATGTTCATTGTATCGTTAATAATGAAAAAGGTTTCCTATGTGATTTCTTAAAATACAGTGAAATTTCATGTTCTGGACCGAAACTAATGAATTTCACTTGCAGAATTCACCCATGTTCTGGACCGAAACTAATGAATTTCACTTGCAGATTTAACCCAATTGCATGTGCATAGGAAATGAAATGGTTGAGAAGTAAACAAGAGAAGGGTTAGGATGGCGTTTCCTATCTTGAATGTAATGATGAATGAAAGCTTCAAAAAGAATAAGATGCAAATCTGGATGAATGATTGAGCGAGTGTGTCTACTGTTAACAAGAATACTTATATTAGTCTTTGTTATAAAACTTTATGCACAAATATGTTATTGTTAATAAAAATGCTTTTGTTAGTCTCGGTTATAAACTATTGAATGAAGGATTAAATTGTTTGATTAGATATAATATCATTGTAGTTTGTTTGCAGATACAATGCTATTCCTATATGTTGTGATTGCAGGTAAGCATAACAATGGAAGCAAGAAACTTGCTCAGAAGACAACTTGCTCAAGTTGACTCCAAAAATGGAAGCAAGTTGGTGCTAGTTGTCTCCAAATTCCATATGATCATGCCAGAGTAACCGCATTTCCTTTTCATAGAGTGACTACAAGGAAAGCTATGTATTGGACACTAACTTTAAGTATCACCATCTTCACCAAGAACAACTACGAAATTAGAAAAATATCTGCAATACAAATAAGTACAAAATGAGTGGTTGAAAATGTTCAAAGCTACAAAACTAAACATAGTTATCACAAGTTGTGTCCGAAATGGAAGCAACTTAATCAAGTTGTTTCCAGATGTAGAAGCAACTTAGTCATCTCCAAAAGTGGAAGAAACTTGGTCAAGTTGTTTCTAAAAACTGGAGTCCATGAACCTATGGTATCTCATTTTTACGTAATCTCGCAACAACCATTTTTTAACTCAACACTTTGCATCCTCCTAACGGTAATTAAATCGAAATGACATGGGAGATGCTTAAATTGCAAAAGTTAATCTCCAAGACAACCATTTCTACTTGAAAAAACAAACTAAAACAAAAGTTAATCTTAAAAAGTAAAGGAAACTAACACAAACTTGTCTCCTAATCTGAGACAACCAATTCAAGTTGTCTTCAAAAGTGAAAGCAACTAGCACACAGTTGTCTCTGAATCTGAGGCAACTAGCTCAAGTTGTCTTCAAAAATGAAAGCAACTAACACAAGTTGTCTCCAACATAAAATACATATGAACAATTTATTAAAACAAAAATGAAGCCAACTAGCCTGAGTTGTCTCTAAATCCTGAAGAAACTTATTCCAGTTGTCTCCAAAATAAGGAAGCAACTAGCACAAGTTGTATGCAAAGTGTTACACATACGAGTGAACTTGACGTGAATCAAAAACGTATCTTCGACATGGAGTCGGGTGTGCTACCATTGCACCACAAATTCGTCTTAAGAGATACCATATAGTTTACATGGATCGAAAACTAGAACACCAACAAACCTATTGTAAACAAGACAAAGAAACTAACATAGATATTGGACGCTAGAATTTCCTGGAAATTTAAGTGCTACCTGATTGTAGTGAAATAAGTTTACACATTGACAAGTACCAGCAACCTTAAAGTTTTCCTATGAATGTGGTTTATAATATCTTGTACACATCCATCCAGGGAACTATAATTTGAAGAAACCGTAAAGACTTTTACAAAACCAGGTTGCTTATAAGTAAAAAATAGCATGGCGAACTAAAATAATTGAAGCAATAACAAAAGATTCATATTCAGTAGGGAACAAAAAAGTTCCAATCATTGTACTACAAATCCTACAATTAACTCATTCACAAATTATAAAAAAAAAACTATCTAAGTTGATAGCCATTCAATAAGGTCCAAACAAAAATCCGTCTCCTAAAATTAGTCAAAGACCCATTATCATTAACTACTGCCGACTATCTCATCGCCTTGTATAGCATCAACAATGCATAGTTTCAGAAACAGTTTAAATATTAGGTACACAATCTAAGTTTCATACACATCTGATTCACACAACAACCAAGATAGATTTACAAAACGGGAACATTTCCACAAAATGTAAATAAGAATTTTTACCCTTTGGTTCCTCTTGGGACTATTGCGATGATCAGGGTGACTTGAGAACATGTTGCACAACAAAGTTCTGCGAAATACATGAGTATAACCCCTCAAATGATTACAGGATCAGATGAAACTAAACCCAAATTTATGCATAAAGAGATTATAATTAGTTACCATGACGTATTGTTGTTGAAATTGAACACACAAAAAAGAAGCAAATTACATTTTTCCAACCCCATGACCACCACCACCAACAACAATCATGTTACAACACCACCACCCGAAACATACATAACATTTTAAAGCATTGCCACCAGGATCACCTGCATCAAATCCAAACTTTTCATAAACTAATCATCACCACATACAATAACATTTAAAAGATGATGAATTTGGAGTTACATTCATGGATTCTTTCAAAGTAAAAACTAATTAGTAAAACACGATAAAGAGACCAAACCTTTTCCTTATCATCAAGTTTCGAATAAAATTAGTGAGTGAGTTTACATCTTTTGAATGAATTAACTCCAAAGACCCGTTCAAGTCTATTGCACCAACCTTAAATCCGACTTTCCATTAAAAGTGTCGTAGTTTTATACCAACACCAAGCACCAAACCCACCTCCATGAACAAGGACAAAATGTTTCTCCTCCAAATCACCAACGTTTACATCCTGTACGTGTCAATGGAAATTATAAATAAATTTGATAGTATCATCAATATTTTACTTGGAATTCAAAATAAAAAAAATCAGTGGATCAGTAGATGAACGAGAACAACAATAGGAATTGCACATTATGACTTTATACCTATATACTTCCCCATTTTTTTTAACACTTCTAAAATTTGTATAGCCAATTCTATTGTAGGGAAAATGCAAAGTGCTTAAGGAGCTTTCAGATTAAAATTCACACGAGAAAACATTCCACGAAGAAAATAGGTACCGTTATGAGATTGTGCAACTAAATCTTTATAAGAGGTTTCAAAATCATAAGTAAAGTTATTGACTGAGTACATTTACCACTAAAATTGTGCCCTAAATACAGGCACAAACCAAGCCGCAATCCATACTTTAGATCCAAATTTCTCATTATCAATAAGCGTGAATAATAAATCATCTTGATCCCGTTCCATCAAAAATAGTTGTATTTGTATCAAATAGATCTGAAATTCGAGTTGGTTGTCGATTGAGAAGAAGAAAAACTTTTAATTGAGAAACTAAAATCGAGTCGATAAACATCAAAATAAAAATTAATATGAAGTTAAGTGAGATATGATGAAATTAGGTTATCCACTTACAATTTTTAATCGGGATCAACTTAGGTCGATTCTTCGTAATCTGTAAAGTGTAAACTTCATTTTCCATCTACCAAAACTAAACCAGAAATAATTTGATAGATCTGTTGATAGTGTGACGGATATGACATAGGTGGTGGTCTTTGGTTGTGGAGGAGGAAATCGAGATGGTGATGGGAGCGATGCAGACGGTGGTGGGAGCGATGGAGCCGATTGAGATTTTTCTTCTGAGGAATAAAGAAGAAGAAGAGATGGAAGGTTAAAATTGAGATTACGAAACTTATGTTTTTAATTAAAATTTCAATTATGTCATTAGGGATATTTGGGCCGACCGACCGAAGGGCCCGAAGAGAGGAACACCCATTTATGGCCATTTTTTTGTAAAATGAAGAGTAACACAAATGTTCAATTTGATAAAAAGATTGGAAATTTCCGTATACATGGTTACTTTTTCACTAGACAAAATTATCCATTCCTTTTAGTCCAATTACTATAATTCATTGTGTATCCTTTTTTTAGGGGTATAATTGGAATGTAAACTTTAATATAACATATCTAAAAATCCGTGCCTTGTAATTTTACAAATTTTATCTTGTTGGAAAGCTTATGAAAAAACCTACGGAACGAGTATAAATAATAATATCAAATTTAGAATTTTTACGAAAAATTCGGAAGTGTTAATTCTTTTAGGCATATTTTTTGAAAATTGAATGCACCACTAATCTTTCTACCTCCACCTCTTCTACTACTCATTGTCGCTGGAAAATGTCTATTGATATTATTTATCAAAATTACTTATTAATAGAAATAAATATTATAATTAATTAAGAAAACATTTATAATTAAAAGATGATTAGTCATTTATTATGAGCAATTAGTGAAACACTAATTAATAAAACACTTTATAATGAATAGATTATTTATTATGTGCAATTAGTGAAACACTAATTAATAAAGCAATTATGGTATTTAAGTTGAACAAACCACTACTGTTGATTTATCTTTTCTATCAATTACAACAAAGGTGGAACACTGGTTAGAGGCCACTCTTATGACACAATAGGTCATGAGTTCGAACCTCCCCGTTATAATTTTTGAAATTCCATATCTTGACTTGAGTATTCATTTTTCATTCACAATATTGGAATTAATGCCACGCGTGCGAGTTGTAGGGGTGGTCAGGAGAGCCACATCCCTTGATTTATCTTCTCTCTAGACAAATCCTGACCACCACTTACATAGGCAAACTTAGCCAAGCTTTGTTTTGTATCTTAGAATAACTAATTGTTATTTTGGTAATTTGATTTTTAGTTCACATCATGTTGTTTTTTTGTTCAAGAATATATTTCCTGGATTGATTTCCTATTGTTTACACTTATTACTTTTCAATATTATTTTTTTAAATAATTCTTCGGAAAAATTTGCTAAAGAAAATGCTAGAATTGTCCATTTGTTCGTTTGAAGTAAATATTTCAACTTTGGTTAAACGATTACATGTATATTCAAACCATGCTTGCATGTGCTATTTTCTAATTTGTTAGATAAAGACGCCCAACATCATCCACATTTAGTACATTATACTTTGACTGCCATTATCTTGCATGGGTGATGTTCAAGTCTAAATGTCAATTCATAAAATATAATTATCCAAGAATAAACGAGTAAAAAAGGCACTAAGGATATTTTTTTCTAAAAAACTGTCATTAGTGATATTTGGATAAAAGAAATCATATTATGGCTGCATTTGGTAATGCTTTTATTTTTCCAAAAGCACTCTCAAAACCTATATATGTTAATAACTTTTGAAATTGGTATTTGATAAAAAAAAATCAAAGCGCCTTTTAACCAAAGCACTTCTCAAATTCCTCAATTTTTAAAAGCTATAGAGGATGAGCTTTTAAAAGCTACAAAAGCATAAGATTTGGTCCCACCAAAATTTAATGCTTGAGTTATCCTTTTTGTCCCTATTTTATTTTGTAAATGACAAAAATTACCCTTAAATAGTTCCTTAAATAAATATATATATATATATAATTAATTTTTTATTTACTATATTTTATTCTTTAAATATTATTATATTTTATTTTCAAACTATTTTATGATACCATTTAATTTAATTTATCTAAAAAATAAAAAAGATAATTACTTAATTTTAGTTTGATTTTTTGTTTGAAAATTATATATATATTAAAAATTGGTTAGCTAAAATATTTTTTTAACAATCATAATAGCAGTAACAATTACTAAATTTAATATTTAATATATTTATATTTAATAGTAAAAAATTTAATTATTTTAAACTCAATAAAATTAATAAAACTATTTTCAGAGATATATCTTGTTTTTTGTCATTTGCCACAACAACAATGGTTGAATATAATATTTTACCAAACACACTTTGATTGTCTTTTTAATCGTCTTTAACTTTAATTAATATTTTACCAAACATCTAATCGCTTTTTCTCACAAAGACAACACAATGACGCACATCAGAAAAGTGCTTTTTTCTCATATATCAATGAGATACCTAAATGGCAGAAACATATTGATGATGTTTTAAAGCATTTTCATGTTTTAAAGTGTCTAGTATGTAAGACTACATGATGTATGACACTAACCAGAGCGGCCCCGGTGATACCTAATCATAGTTATAAAAAAAAGGTGGTGTTTGACTCTGAGATTTGAGAGTCATTAAACGGACATGATTTGTCGGGGAGGGTCTCCTTCGTCCGGATCGTGTTTTTGGAGTGGACGGCCACGAATTTTCAATATTGTTACGGGGTTACATGGGCCAACAATAAGAAGAGAGGGTGGCGCTTGATTAATGACATAACCCTAAACGAAAATCTTTTTCCTCTCCTGCCGTGTAGTAGTAGAGTTGAAGAGAGAGGTTAATTGATGATATAACTCAACTCTTCTTTGGTTCTTACATTTTCTCATACACCATCATGATAATCTTTCTATACCTTCATATACTTCTCCTTCTCGAGACGCAACAGCGGTTTACTGACCACAACATCATCTTCTCTTGCTTGAGAAAGTACTTACAGCATCTGCATCTTCTTTTGCTGATTCAGTCGTATTTGATGGAATTAATAATTGATTTTTGCAATGATTTCAGAAATTAAAACTTGGGTTCATATATTTGATGGTAAATTTGGGGTTTTTCAATGTAGTCCAACAAAATTTTAAACGCAATCGCCACTACCAAGACTACCCAAGTCATCTCCAGTCTCCACCAACAAAACCGGTCTGATATTTGTTTTATTAACCTAAAAATTTGAATGTCCTAGAGAAAAGTATGTTAACTCTTTTTAGTGTATGGTACTATATCTATTCTGTGGAATGCAACATCAAGCTCTTATCAGGTCATATTAATGCATTGCTACCACAGTGAATTCAATAATAATTTCCTTTTTCAGTTTGTATAAGTTTGTTTGATCGGTTCTTTTCTTTTTTCTTTATCATAATTTTATTGATCATATCGACGTCCTTGAAGCTAATGCAACTGAAAATTTATTGACAATGTCCTGTTTTGGAAAAAGCAATGGAAGAAGATGATGCAAACTTTTCAATTCCTAGGCTCATTCATGTCTCATACTACCTTTTCAATTATGGACCAGGTGGTATAAGTCCGTCAGGTGTTTTCAGCAAATTTTTTGTGAATAGGACATCAATGTTGATGGGAATGGGAAGGGACTGGAATTTAAAAGCCCAAACTAAGGGTATTAAAGTTGGATTTTGGCCATTCAAGCTATTTGATTGTGTTGTTGTTGGTTAATATCATTAGATCTTAATTTTTATGCTTCATTGTTTTTTTTGCTCTTTTGCTAAATATGATTTGTGGAGTGAATGGTCTGTATTCAATATGAATTGTAGGTGTTCACTACCAGTGGATCAAAAGCGAGGTACTATGCTTAGCCAGTTAGGTGAAGATAGAGAAGAAGTAGACAGCGTCAGGAAACGCGAAGCACCCTTCTAGAAATTCCTCTTAAATTAAAAAAACTCATATACAGAGGATAAGGTTGGTCATTCTATAACCTTTAAATTCAATTCAACTTCCTGAAGATTTTTTTTTTCCTTCTATTTCTTAATTATGCGTGGCGTCGGGTGTAAAATCTCTCTTTGTACTTGATAAGAATTTCTGTGCAGGATTACCAATTCTGTTGGTCATGTCACCGATCAAGATAATGATGTGGTGAAGAAAAAGAAAAAAAACCATCATAAATATAATCTTATTTGATACCGGCGAGGATGGGTGAAAGAATTAACTTTTAGCTACCTATGGCTGAGAAGTGCTCTTTTTCAGCCCGAGTGTGAAAGGTAAGATATATTTCATTGTGGTAATATTCATGTGTTGTATCTTGGAAAAACCTGCTTCTGAATTTGTTTTTGTATTATTTTCAATATAGGAATACATTCGGAGAGTATATTTCTAAGACGAGTTTGGATTCTGATTTTGAATAACATCATTATGAGGTTCTTCAAGGAATGCTTCTTATGTTCTCTGTGAGTGTTTTATATTATATCTATATTTGTTCTCGGTAAGAGATATTGATTTGGTCATGAAAAATGAATGAGTAATTGTATTAGCAATGCAGGTGGGTCATGTAACCATAGCTACATAATAAGTCTGAAACTGACATAGAAAAAGGTACATATTGCAGGAGTAATACAGTAGGATATTCAGTGGAAAGAAAGAAATCTCTGCGAGCTCGCTACATATTTATTTTGTTCCTGATGAACCTTATGATCTTAATTTATCCGTGATTATTGGAACAATGTTTTTCACAATGAGAACTGTAAGTCGAGGTTTATATATTCATTGCTTTGTTGATCAGTAATGGTTTGATATCCTTAGCATTAGCATCCAACATACATGCGATTTGTTTATTGAATACATTTATTTGAAACATTGGCCTAGAGAGTAGTAGAGACTAGAGAGCGTTCTAGCAACAATACGAACTATATATATTTAGACCTATGCTGAGATACCTAACATGTTTTAGTATATGAGTACATAATTACGATCCATTGTTAACAATTTCTAAATTGGAAACATTGTTCTTCCCATTTCCATACATAAAGTATATCAAGTGTCATAATTTAGAGTAATTTTAGACTTGAATTGTGGTACCTAACATTCATTAAGATTCGTTAATTGACAGCAAGACTCGATTAACTGGGGCTTAATTAGATTAGCCTATAAATTGTCACTCTTCTGTTTCAATTCCATAAGCTTCTTAAGGCTCGCTCTCTTAGTCGTGGTTCAAATCTCTCAAACCATACACAATCATTGAGAACATACCGTTTTGATTCATGTCCAAATTTAACACTGAGAAGATACCGTTCTGATTCATGTCCAATTCATTCGCTTTCCCCCATATAATCACCGTTTAGGCTAGGTGATGTGGTCTTGCAAGGCGATGCTTGCTCCACTTTTTTTTTGTTGAACCTCATAACACATTCATAAAATATAAGGTAGTTACTTTTGAGGTTATCTTTAAAAAAAATTGTTCATGTCCTAAAAAATTTTTAATTTATTTGTTTTGTGTCTTTGATTTCATTTTGTTTGATACATTGCAGGCAATGTATGTCAATATAATAGTGTGGAACTCTTTTTCTGTTAGAATAATTTATCACCATTTATAGATGTGAAGGCTTACTAGGATTCTATAAAATACAAGAACTTGAACGTCATTTGCCAGACATTGCTAATTAATATCCTTAACAATGCTAATTCTAGGTTAATGTTGTTTTCTTTTTTGCAGGCTGTTCCAAAATAGAGTTAGCAATCATTAAAGCAATTGAATGAAAAATTTCCATTCCAAAGTAGCTCGCCCTGCAAATGCACAAACTTAAAAGAGAATACAATCTACATCACCGCTTTATATTCCTAATCAAGTGAGTATTTTGGAACTTTATTTTTTAGTAATGTCCTTTGTTTGGTGCATAAATAGCGTCTTTTCAACCTCTAACTCAATCTTTGGTGTATTTGTCGATACGGTACAACATAGAACATTCTTGAATAATATCAAAAGAATTCTTGATGTACTGTATTGTGGAGTAGAGGAGATTTCAAAACCTTGGAAATCCTATCCGCCTGTGATTGAAGAAATGAAAGTATATTTTGGTGGCAGATGTAGCTGAATTACACAACTGATGAGCTGGTGGAAAAAAAAGAGTTATGTGGAGAAATTGAGGTTAGGGAGAGGATCAAAATCTCACAAGTGCTGGACTCTGCATCAAACTTGCATGAGGTCTTTTTAAGCCATTAAAATTTTAGCATTGATGTACTGAATTTAATTTATTTACAGTCTAAGCTATTAGCTTATGCATGCACTTAATTGAAAACCAAGACTTAAAAGGAATGATAATGGAAGAGTAATACCCTCAGCCATGTGAACCTGATTTCCTTTAATTTCCATTGGATTTTCTCAAGTGGGTTGTTTTAGCTTCAGTTGCTTGATTTGATTTTAGAATGCATTGTTGTACTGCTTTATAAGTGTTCTGGAAATAATGGAAGTTGTGCATTAAGACTTCAGAATACTGTGGTCCTCTCACTCACTTCAGATACTACTAAGTCTCATGATACATGAGTATGTAAACACAAATTCTAGGGTTTTCTCTTTAATGTTTAGGTCATCTCATTTTCTTAATTCTTAATTCGTCCATTTTATATAAGGAGTAATGTTTATGTTCATTTTCCTCTACCCTCTTCGGTATCCTCTATGTCGAGATTCCCTTTGGTGACAGACATGTAAGTTTCATACCGGTTTCATTGTAATTGACTCTCCCACACTAACCAAGTTCAGATAGTATAACCAAGTTCAGAGAGTATTGAAGATTGTTTCTCTCTCATTAGAAAAATTGATTCTATTATCGGTTTCATTTTCGAATCAAACTATAGCACTGACTATTGGTATTAGGTTAGTCTTAGTTTGTTCTGTATCAATTTTATGAATTTTACATTAATATTATGAAGTGATTGGCTGTGCACTGTAGAGTTAAAAATAACTTGGAAAGCTTTGCTTATACTGTTGAAAAATAGGTCTCAACTCCTGAATCATCTTAGAAGCGCAGATTGTTCTTTTCTTAATGTGTTATGGTCCCGAGTTTGTCTTTTAATATACACTTTGGTATTATGCGTGCATCGATAACTTATATTGATTTATTGTTTGATTGTGAAGCTTATGCATGGACATTGCTCTATGTTATCTGGTGATCTCAATTTGTACAATTGCTCCTCAACTGCAAGGGCTCTGGTGGATAAACAATAACCAACTCTCGAGGTTTTACTGTTTCACCTAGATTGTCAGGTGAAATAGATTCACCTAAAAATAATACACATATTTGTAAGAATATATTTGTTCTAGTTTAATGCTAACATCCTTCTTTATACCTTTAGGACGAAACTCTCTTGGTAATTCGTTATCATATTCATGTACTAACGGTGCTAAATACTTAAGCACAAGCACTTGAATACCAACATTGATATGATGTTATTCACATGCTTATTAGGGCTACAGAGACCATAAGTACGTACGGCCACATCTACAAATGATGAGCTTGCAACTGATGCTCTTAATTCATGGTTTTGAGCATTAGTAGAGGACTATGCTCTTGGTTGTTATTTTTTTTCAGGTATTAAGCTTACTATTTTTACAAATATTTTGAGTTATCATTGTCTAAGTGAGTATATGGTCCTTATTCTAGCAGTTGTTGTGCTTGAATGGAAATGCAGGTAATAGCTATGTGGTGGTCGGTGGGGTGCTTGGGATGCACTGATGTATCGTATTTTGTCTCCAAAGGATGTCGTATTTTGTCTCCAAAGGATGTCGTCATTGCAAAGCCTAGGTGACTCCAAGGTACCAATGTGAAATTGAACACTTAAACAGGAATTAATGTTGAATCACAGAGGACTATCTCGAGTACGTGGATTCCGATGTTCAAATGCGTGTGTTGTTAACAAGTTAATCTCTTTGTATAAAGGTATTCATGTGTATTCTTCTTCTGATTTCTTCTATTTGGTTGTTTTCCCCGTGCTATTTGACTGCAGTTTAATTTTCTGGAGCCCCAGTATTTGCTTTGTGCTCCACCATTCCTGCATATTTTTGTATTTGCCTTCCGATTGTTTCTTTGTGTATGCAGTGATTTTCATGGTGTTATCTCTGATGTATTAATTGGGTTGTTTGATTATTCTGAGCGATTTGTTCTAAGTTCATTCATAGCAAAACAAACATATACATAAGGACACGGTTTTTAATACAATTGGGTTGTTTGGATTATTCTATGTGATCCGTCTCTGAATATAAGCTCATTCATAGCAAAACAAACCTAGAGAACAACTGATTATATTCATTGTTCTACCACTGATTTTCTCCTTGAACTCTCAATCAGTTTGCATGTATATATGAAATACTGATTTTCTACTTGATCTTCATTGTAGTGATTGATGTTCCCTTCTTTTTAATTGGGTAGTTTTCATCTCTAATGCATGTTCCCGAGTCCATCTTTCTAGGTCTAAAATGTTCGCCATTTTGGTGAATTTCGTAACTTTAATTTATTGATTCATGTTTATATTACTAATTAAAGTAGAGTCTACAAATCTCCCTTTTTTTGTTAAGTATCCCTGCCCTAATAGCTACAATTGATTATAGCATTTTAACGGGAACAATAAGTGTACATTTTGACGAAAGTATACTTAAAAATATTATGTTTTAGTTGTTTAGATTTATACCAGCCATACATTTGTGAGATGTTTAACATTTGATTTACGGAGTGGGTGCTCGCGGATTATTTCCTTGGGTATTATCTGTTAGCTCATATTTTATATATATAGCTTTGTTGTCGATTTTGTATAATCCTTCTACGATTTAACAGTGTTTTTATGAAAGATTCCATAGGCTCATAGAAAAACACAAGTTTGTTCATTTGTTCATTTGATAACAAGTTAACGTACATGATTTGAAAGAAGAATGAAGGTTTTTTTGTCAACAAGTTTAGGTCCAAGAACTCTTTCACGAGGATAGTCCTCTCAGCACCAACATCACAGCAGCTGTTGCTCTGGGAGAAATCTGACATCTAAGCTTTTGTTGGAGAAATCCTTGGTTCCAGACCTTATTCAGGTACATATGATTATTCTTTAGAGTCATACTCTATAACTCCGGGCCCCATTGTTTCAGTCATTTTCTTATCTCTTTTCACGCATTTTCTAGATTGTTTTCTGTGCCAAATGTTTTTTATGCATCACAATATACCGTTCTTCATTGATTCAAATTGGACAAACTATGAGAGTCATTTTGAGATGATTCATATGACGTAGGTCTTTCTTTAATATTATATGTATAGGTGAGTGCCTCAGCATGGCTCTAATTAACCAACTATAAGATCCTTGCGTGTAAGGTATCTTTCTGATTTATTTACTCAAGGAACAATGATTTAAAAGTTACATTAACATGAACAGAGATTACTCATCAAATTTCTCTAGCTTATGTCTAAGTGAAGCTATGTTTTCAGATAATCATAGACTAGATAAATTAAGAACCACGACCATCACTTTTGATACCATAGAAACAGTGAGTCTCAGTTGATGACTAATCTTGGTGTGTTCAACTTTATTCAACTAATCCAAATAGCCATATCGAAGTAGCAGCCACTTAAGTAGCCTCTAAGTGGTGTTATTGTGATACTCTACCAAATGGGTATGCGATTTTCTTCTTGATTTGGTTAAGTAATGGAAGAGAGAACTTCGGAGTTTGTAGGAATTGGTTTAGTGAGAACAGAAGACATAAAATAGAAAACGGAGGAGCTGATGATGTTTTTGTTGCTGATATTAGGAATACTGAGAATAATAGAAAATAGAAAATTGGAAGGGGTTTTTGAGTTTGTACATGCAATTCAGGTATGGACAGGGGTATTGTTTTGTTTGTTAAACTTATGAACTGTTCTAACTTGCGTATAATAGAAAACAAGAATCTCTAAGTTCACCGCTGCATCTTTACTTTCAGTTGAAACCTGCAAAAGCAATTGAGAATGAGAACTATGCTTTAACAGATGGAATTCGAGATCAAAATCAGAATTAGAGATTGGCACAACAAGATGACGTTATTAGAACTATTTATGTCTCTGATATTGATCAACAGGTTACGTATTCTCACATTGATCAAGCTTCTAAATAATTTTTCTTTTTTCGAGTATGAATTCTTGAACATTTTTTTGTCAATTAGTTTACTGAAAATCAGCTTGCAACACTTTTGGTAGATAGTTTATAGTTGGTCAATGATGTTTATAAGAGCCTCTTTGATGTCATATGGGAAGCACTTTCGACAAGTTTTGTCATAGTTCCGAGGCTTGGGACCCACAATTTGCAATCTTTCACTGCTCATTTTGTGTATTGCTATGGAAGCAGCTACTTTAAGAAGTTATATCTTAGAAAAAAGGGATACAAATCTATTGTAGCCAGTGAAAACTTGATAATTATTGTTGATGGGGCTTTCACTACAATAGTAAAACAAGTATTATCTTCTTTAGAACTGAAATACTTTGCTTAGTTGGTTGTGAAACATCCATAAGCCCATGACCTACCATCTTAAATTTTGTATAGTTTTTTCAGTATAATGTGGTACATCATAAGTTCTATTAAATTAGGGGTCCAACTTTCTTTTGATGTATGATAAATAGTTTTCTATAATTATTCTATTCATGCAGCTTGATAGCCTAATTACTTAATTTACTTTACTTTAGAGCCACTGGATACAACATCTTAAAGGATGCACATAAATGCCTTTGGATAAATGAAAAGCGCTCTGGGACCTTTCACATGCACATGGAGTATGCTTTTGATGGGCTTGGCATTTAGCTACTTTTGACCTCCAATCATCAGTTATCATGTATTCTTTTATACCTTCAAATAGGAAACTTATACATGTAAATATCTGTCCAACGAAAAAGGGGAGTCATATGTACCTTATACCAAGTGGATATTCAAGTCTCTATAAGTGTGGTGATTAATAAGTGGAAGGGTGAGAGTTGAAGGTTCCTGGGATTCTGTTTTCTTCGGTTCATGTTTTATAGCTATATTCTTCCAATTCTCTTTTTTGTTGGTAGTATTTTTCTTTATTCATTTTTTTTTCTTAATATCCCATTTTTAGATCTCCATTCTCCAATTTGGATCTTGGTCATAGCCATGGTTGAATAATATGGTATCTACATATTAGTATTTTTATTAGAGAAAGAGACGAACAAGAACTTACGTTTTTTAAAAGAAAAAATCAGTTTAGTTTTTTTTTTTTTTTTTGAAGCATGTAATTTATTAAACGAAGAATTAGGTTACAATTTGACGCGGATATGTGGTACTTACGGATTCATGAAAAACAATTTGACTAATAAAATCTGGGATTGCCTGGTATTAGTATAGTTTCTTTGTATGATTGTTCTCTTTGAATGATCACTTAACTAATCACTGTTATCTATAATTGTCCACAAAAATACTGAACTTTGATTCCTTCTGAAGTGGGATTGGTAAGGTAGGAGTCTATCAAAACAGAGGACATAAATGTCTACGAAATTGCAGCTTCATCAACATAATATTGTTGTGTGTTTCTTTCTTTAGAATCCATGTAGAGCACATAATCCTTTATCTGTAATGATCGCGTTACTTGCTGTCTTAGCTCAAATGGAAGAGCACATGGTTCGCAACCATGTAGCTGTGGGTTCAACTCCCACAGATGGTATTGTTGTTGGAGTAAGTCAAAAACTTACTACATGCTTGGTTGGCGGTTGGCAAAAAATTACGTACTGCGACACAGGCGTGGAATTAATACGAGTGTTTTGGTACTTGGGAAGCATCTGAATGAAACAAACTAATTTAATCACTTTGCGAAGTCTTTCAAAGCAATGATACTCATGGGTGCAGGATAGAGAATTCAACAAGTAAGACCTTACAAATTCAAAACCTGGATAGTGCATTCAAAACCTTACAAATTCTATCTTCGATACTGGAGTACTTGACCCGAGCACAAATACATGGAAGGAGCAAATATAGTTTCTAGAGAGAGACCACAACAAGGCAAAGTTTGCTTGGACTCTAAACCATGATACCTGCAATGTAATTATAATGTAGCCTCCGAGTAAAGGGCATATAGGTTAACCAATTTATAATGTATCTTTTTGATCAAAATGTTGTTAAGGAGACCTACGGAGTATAACCATCGGTCTAGACTCTTTCAATTCCTACAATTGTGTATAAAATCAAGACTGGGTCTCTAAGCGAGCGGCGAAGGAATCAAGTTGAGGTTATGTTTACATTTCCCATCATATCTCTCCTGCTTAAGGATTATTTGATTGTGTTGATTTTTCTATGTGAATGACGTTGTTTGGCTGTTATGTTTACTAGCTGTGATGCCCGTGCTCCACACGGCCCCAAATATTTGCAGAAATATGTATGTTTTATTGTGGGTGTAATTTTTAGGTACAATTTTTTTTTGGAATATATAATTGCGCCCATGCGTTGCACGGTCCTAAATGTTTTGTAGAGAAAAGGTACGCATTGGTGAATAAAAATACGCTTATGGTTTATGGTTACTTTTTAAAAAACTACTTTTCTACCCGTAAAATAAAGATAAATTATGTTTTACCTGTGAAGTATTTTTCTTATACTCAAGATATATTTTTTTTCTTTTACCCGTTAAGTATATTTTTTTTTTAATTCAAGATATATTTTATTGGGACATTATCTATATACCCCTAGTATGAAGATCCTTGAAAAATACTCTTTCAAACTTAATTTATACCCTTAGGCTTATGGAAGCCCAAATCCGAATTGTTAGATTACCAAAATAACCTCTGCTAAAAAGAGAAAACCATCACAAACTATTAATTTCTCCAGGCCGTATTTCCATTTCTCTTTCTTTCTCTCTCTCTTTAGACGAAAAACTGAAACAGATCTGATCGAAATACACAAAAACTGGTGAAATCTTTGAAATCAAACACCAAATCGATCAAAAATCAGTAGATTATTACTATTGCATGATCTAGAATATCTAATCTGACAGAAACACCCAAAAAAAAAGAGAAAATTAGGTTTCATAGATCGATATACTTGGGATCTGCAGCAACAACAATTTGAAAAGATCAAATCGAAGGTTGTATCTCATCTTTGATTTAGATCTTTTAGGTTTTCGTTCATGATTTATGTTAAAAAAAAATAATTTTTATCTACGTTTCAAATTGATTTAGATTTTTCCACACCGTTACCGATTCATGTCAAATTAATACTAATTTTCCTTGATTTAATATTTCAGGAGACAAAAACAACAAAATCGATAGCTTTTGTTGAAGAAATCAGTAAAGGTAAGTTTATTGGTTTACTTGTTTCTGTTTGATTTCATAGTTATGTTGTTTCATTTACTGCTGAATTAGTAGTATAGCAGTTTGAACATTTTTTTAATTTTTTATATTTTGTTTCTTAAAATGAATGAATGGACCGCCGAATTGTCAACGAATTTGTCTAACTGTAATGTTGATAGCCTGATGTTGAATTCAGTTTGTGTATGTAATGTAGAAATCAATAAGAAATTGAACTTTCTATAAAATTCAGTCGACTGTATGTTGTAGTAGTACTTAGTGTGGATGTTGAACTGTTGTGAATAAAAAATGTAGAGTAGAAAAATAGATATGTAACATGCCTTTTATCCAGAAGTCTATTCCAACTTTTCCTATTGTTTTGTGTTGTATTGTTTTAAAAGTAGATGAATATGAATGCAACTATCTTTTGCAAATAGTTTTCTGCATTTCTCATTCTGTTCTTGTCATGCTACTAACACTATTTCCAGGTTCTATAAGGTTATTGTCAGGCTCAGTGTTGTCTCCAGAAAATGGAAGCAACTTGCTCAAGTTGTCTCCAGAAAATGGAAGCAACTTGCTCAAGTTGTCTCCAGAAACGGAAACAACTTGCTCAAGTTGTCTCCATTACATTCTTAAAAATGTTCATTGTATCGTTAATAATGAAAAAGGTTTCCTATGTGATTTCTTAAAATACAGTGAAATTTCATGTTCTGGACCGAAACTAATGAATTTCACTTGCAGAATTCACCCATGTTCTGGACCGAAACTAATGAATTTCACTTGCAGATTTAACCCAATTGCATGTGCATAGGAAATGAAATGGTTGAGAAGTAAACAAGAGAAGGGTTAGGATGGCGTTTCCTATCTTGAATGTAATGATGAATGAAAGCTTCAAAAAGAATAAGATGCAAATCTGGATGAATGATTGAGCGAGTGTGTCTACTGTTAACAAGAATACTTATATTAGTCTTTGTTATAAAACTTTATGCACAAATATGTTATTGTTAATAAAAATGCTTTTGTTAGTCTCGGTTATAAACTATTGAATGAAGGATTAAATTGTTTGATTAGATATAATATCATTGTAGTTTGTTTGCAGATACAATGCTATTCCTATATGTTGTGATTGCAGGTAAGCATAACAATGGAAGCAAGAAACTTGCTCAGAAGACAACTTGCTCAAGTTGACTCCAAAAATGGAAGCAAGTTGGTGCTAGTTGTCTCCAAATTCCATATGATCATGCCAGAGTAACCGCATTTCCTTTTCATAGAGTGACTACAAGGAAAGCTATGTATTGGACACTAACTTTAAGTATCACCATCTTCACCAAGAACAACTACGAAATTAGAAAAATATCTGCAATACAAATAAGTACAAAATGAGTGGTTGAAAATGTTCAAAGCTACAAAACTAAACATAGTTATCACAAGTTGTGTCCAGAAATGGAAGCAACTTAATCAAGTTGTTTCCAGATGTAGAAGCAACTTAGTCATCTCCAAAAGTGGAAGAAACTTGGTCAAGTTGTTTCTAAAAACTGGAGTCCATGAACCTATGGTATCTCATTTTTACGTAATCTCTGCAACAACCATTTTTTAACTCAACACTTTGCATCCTCCTAACGGTAATTAAATCAGAAATGACATGGGAGATGCTTAAATTGCAAAAGTTAATCTCCAAGACAACCATTTCTACTTGAAAAAACAAACTAAAACAAAAGTTAATCTTAAAAAGTAAAGGAAACTAACACAAACTTGTCTCCGAATCTGAGACAACCAATTCAAGTTGTCTTCAAAAGTGAAAGCAACTAGCACACAGTTGTCTCTGAATCTGAGGCAACTAGCTCAAGTTGTCTTCAAAAATGAAAGCAACTAACACAAGTTGTCTCCAACATAAAATACATATGAACAATTTATTAAAACAAAAATGAAGCCAACTAGCCTGAGTTGTCTCTAAATCCTGAAGAAACTTATTCCAGTTGTCTCCAAAATAAGGAAGCAACTAGCACAAGTTGTATGCAAAGTGTTACACATACGAGTGAACTTGACGTGAATCAAAAACGTATCTTCTGACATGGAGTCAGGTGTGCTACCATTGCACCACAAATTCGTCTTAAGAGATACCATATAGTTTACATGGATCGAAAACTAGAACACCAACAAACCTATTGTAAACAAGACAAAGAAACTAACATAGATATTGGACGCTAGAATTTCCTGGAAATTTAAGTGCTACCTGATTGTAGTGAAATAAGTTTACACATTGACAAGTACCAGCAACCTTAAAGTTTTCCTATGAATGTGGTTTATAATATCTTGTACACATCCATCCAGGGAACTATAATTTGAAGAAACCGTAAAGACTTTTACAAAACCAGGTTGCTTATAAGTAAAAAATAGCATGGCGAACTAAAATAATTGAAGCAATAACAAAAGATTCATATTCAGTAGGGAACAAAAAAGTTCCAATCATTGTACTACAAATCCTACAATTAACTCATTCACAAATTATAAAAAAAAAAACTATCTAAGTTGATAGCCATTCAATAAGGTCCAAACAAAAATCCGTCTCCTAAAATTAGTCAAAGACCCATTATCATTAACTACTGCCGACTATCTCATCGCCTTGTATAGCATCAACAATGCATAGTTTCAGAAACAGTTTAAATATTAGGTACACAATCTAAGTTTCATACACATCTGATTCACACAACAACCAAGATAGATTTACAAAACGGGAACATTTCCACAAAATGTAAATAAGAATTTTTACCCTTTGGTTCCTCTTGGGACTATTGCAGTATCAGGGTGACTTCAGAGAACATGTTGCACAACAAAGTTCCTGCGAAATACATGAGTATAACCCCTCAAATGATTACAGGATCAGATGAAACTAAACCCAAATTTATGCATAAAGAGATTATAATTAGTTACCATGACGTATTGTTGTTGAAATTGAACACACAAAAAAAGAAGCAAATTACATTTTTCCAACCCCATGACCACCACCACCAACAACAATCATGTTACAACACCACCACCCGAAACATACATAACATTTTAAAGCATTGCCACCAGGATCACCTGCATCAAATCCAAACTTTTCATAAACTAATCATCACCACATACAATAACATTTAAAAGATGATGAATTTGGAGTTACATTCATGGATTCTTTCAAAGTAAAAACTAATTAGTAAAACACGATAAAGAGACCAAACCTTTTCCTTATCATCAAGTTTCTGAATAAAATTAGTGAGTGAGTTTACATACTGAATGAATTAACTCCAGCACCCGTTCAAGTCTATTGCACCAACCTTAAATCCAGCTTCTGTTAAAAGTGTCGTAGTTTTATACCAACACCAAGCACCAAACCCACCTCCATGAACAAGGACAAAATGTTTCTCCTCCAAATCACCAACGTTTACATCCTGTACGTGTCAATGGAAATTATAAATAAATTTGATAGTATCATCAATATTTTACTTGGAATTCAAAATAAAAAAAATCAGTGGATCAGTAGATGAACGAGAACAACAATAGGAATTGCACATTATGACTTTATACCTATATACTTCCCCATTTTTTTTAACACTTCTGAAATTTGTATAGCCAATTCTATTGTAGGGAAAATGCAAAGTGCTTAAGGAGCTTTCAGATTAAAATTCACACGAGAAAACATTCCACGAAGAAAATAGGTACCGTTATGAGATTGTGCAACTAAATCTTTATAAGAGGTTTCAAAATCATAAGTAAAGTTATTGACTGAGTACATTTACCACTAAAATTGTGCCCTAAATACAGGCACAAACCAAGCCGCAATCCATACTTTAGATCCAAATTTCTCATTATCAATAAGCAGCGAATAAATCATCTTCTGATCCCGTTCCATCAAAAATAGTTGTAGCTGTATCAAATAGATCTGAAATTCGAGTTGGT
The DNA here is from genome assembly GCA_023529315.1 of Papaver bracteatum. Lineage (NCBI taxonomy): Eukaryota > Viridiplantae > Streptophyta > Magnoliopsida > Ranunculales > Papaveraceae > Papaver > Papaver bracteatum. The sequence goes on from JAJJWX010001032.1 coordinate 593,138, forward strand.
TGTCGATTGAGAAGAAGAAAAACTTTTAATTGAGAAACTAAAATCGAGTCGATAAACATCAAAATAAAAATTAATATGAAGTTAAGTGAGATATGATGAAATTAGGTTATCCACTTACAATTTTTAATCGGGATCAACTTAGGTCGATTCTTCGTAATCTGTAAAGTGTAAACTTCATTTTCCATCTACCAAAACTAAACCAGAAATAATTTGATAGATCTGTTGATAGTAACGGCGGATATGACATAGGTGGTGGTGCTGGTTGTGGAGGAGGAAATCGAGATGGTGATGGGAGCGATGCAGACGGTGGTGGGAGCGATGGAGCCGATTGAGATTTTTCTTCTGAGGAATAAAGAAGAAGAAGAGATGGAAGGTTAAAATTGAGATTACGAAACTTATGTTTTTAATTAAAATTTCAATTATGTCATTAGGGATATTTGGGCCGACCGACCGAAGGGTCCGAAGGGAGGAACACCCATTTATGGCCATTTTTTTGTAAAATGAAGAGTAACACAAATGTTCAATTTGATAAAAAGATTGGAAATTTCCGTATACATGGTTACTTTTTCACTAGACAAAATTATCCATTCCTTTTAGTCCAATTACTATAATTCATTGTGTATCCTTTTTTTAGGGGTATAATTGGAATGTAAACTTTAATATAACATATCTAAAAATCCGTGCCTTGTAATTTTACAAATTTTATCTTGTTGGAAAGCTTATGAAAAAACCTACGGAACGAGTATAAATAATAATATCAAATTTAGAATTTTTACGAAAAATTCGGAAGTGTTAATTCTTTTAGGCATATTTTTTGAAAATTGAATGCACCATTATACAAACCACCACAAAAGATACATAACACATTATGCATCCATATTTTGGTTTATACATCAACTAATTTTCCGTTACAAATAATAAAACGTATGCTACATGCTTCAAAAAAAAATGTACTCCCTCCGTTTTAAGAAAAGTGATATTTTCACTTTAGGCACAATTTTCGAAAATTGAATGCACCATTATGCAAACCACCGTAAATGATGCATAACACATCATGCAACCATATTTTGGTTGATGGATCGACTAATTTTACGTTTCTGGAAAAGTGATATTTTCACATTCCGTTTCAGGAAAAGTGATACTTTAACTCTGTTTTAGGAAAAGTGATACTTTCGCTCCATTTCAGAAAAAGTGATACTTTCGCTCCGTTTTTGAAATGGAGCGAAAGTATCACTTTTTCTGTAACGGGACGAAAGTATCACTTTCCTGAAACGGAGCAAAAGTATCACTTTTTCTGAAACTAAGCAAAAGTATCACTTTTTCTGAAACGGGGAAAAAGTAGTCGCATACAAACACCATCTTCAGATTCTTCTTCGGTCGGCCATCCTACCGTGGCAACGGTTGTACTAGTTGTAAAGACTGTACAACGTATTTATGAAGGACCCATGGATAATAGGGGTGCTTATAACATTCCCACTATTTTATTTTTTTCCCATGAAGAACTTCATATTTCTTTTTTTAGTACAGGCCATACTCAAGGGAATAAATTAATAAACGGGTAGAAAAATAAAAATAAATGAATTACCTTATACTCAATATTTCATTTCTTTAACCCGTGATTTATTTTATTTTATTCAAGATATATTTTATTTTTGCACGTAAAGTATCCTCTATTTTAATAATTAAAAGACACGTAGAAAGAAAAAAAAAACTACCTTAACCATGAGGTAGTTTTTTTACTTAAGGAATTATTTTTGAGTGGTGACTGTAAGATATTTTACCTATGGTATTATTATTTTTTTAGTTAAGAAATTAGTTTGTGGTGTGGCCAGAAGCTCTTATTTTCTATTGGTCTAAATTTTCTCATAAGATTTTATTGGTCTAAATATTCTCTGGTGGGGCCAGAAACTCTACTAAAAATGCTTTGTTCAGCTTTCAACCACAACAGGGGAAATTCATCTGAAATCATATTATTAATTTCATTGTATTAGCTTATTGCTTATGTTTTCACTTGGCAGTACTTATAGTAAAGATTAATTTACAAGTCATTTTATTTCCTTCAAGCCGAGGAAACCACCTTCAACACTCAACTACATGATATTGGGTTATAGGTAAAGCAAACTTGATTTACATTTGGAATTTGGTCTATTCTAAATTATTGTTTAAAATTCGATGGCTAGCTTTAAAAACTAACGATTCAAACCTGTTGATGGTGGATTTTCATTTAAGGCTAAAATTGTAAAAGCCAAAAAATTATGCGCTAACATCTTGTAAAAGATAAAGCCATTAATAAGTGATGAATACTTCTTCACTTTACTAATTCACCTAGAATGGAGCATGTGGCAACAATCCCAGTCTGTGAATTAAATACAACATTATTAATTAATGCATAACCAACCTTGTATTTCCTGTACTCATTATCAGTGCGGCATGACGACTGAGTGTTGCTCTCAGCAGAGCAACACGAATCTCCAGGCATTATAATGAAAGCATGTACGAAATACCCGTACAGGCTGTCACTCATGGTGTGCTATACTAGCCCGATTAAGCAACTCTCGGTGTGTTATACTAGCCCGATTGAGCATCCGGACTGTCCGTATCAGTCTGGAAATGATCACGACCATCCAAATCCACCAGCATCATTGGATGGTCCAGATCGATTCCATAACCCCCCGAGCAGGTATGGAATATCCACTGCCGAACCAACGCGGGCCCCGCATGGTCGGCCTCCCCAAAAGGTTGGCATAACTTGCCAAAACGTCCAAACCAAAGCAGTATGGACAAAAAAACCTAAATTAGGGTTTACGGCACATTACATGTGTCGCAAAACAGTCTCAACCATCCATCTTCGCAGGAATATATGAAGGGTGTAGATGTAGATTCAGAGGGCCCAGAGCATGTCAAAACAACCACCATGGGCCCACCTGCATACCTGATTGATCGGTCAGGACCAACTATAGTTTGTCACCTTGATTCGTGCGCTCCAAACCAGGTGTGACACACGACCGACAATACCCTAACTATTGTTTGTCTCGCGATCACGAGCGTCCATCTTCTCTTGATCGGATGGAGGGTTCAGGAATAGGCTAAGCAGGTCCGGTAAGTATCAACATGATCACTGCGGGCCCACCTATCTACACACCCAACCGGATAAGACCAAACTTGGCTATACACCTCGATTCGCATGCCTAAAACAAAAGTGGTCGCACCTCCCAAATTGCAAACTAATCTTGGCCACTCGATTTTGCCAGACAAATTGAGTGGCTTATATCATGTGTTCTATGGGATGTTAGGGTATGGGAGTGAACACCAGCCTACCACCCACACGCCGTACCGATCGGCCAGGACCGACCAAGCCTGGTTGTCCTGAAACGCGCGCCTGAAGTTGGCATGATGCGCGGCTTTTGCGGCACCAGATTTCTATCACAAATTGATCTCGACCACTCAAAAATCGCCGGATAAATTGAGTGACCCAGATCACACTTCCACGGGACAGTGAGGTATGAACATGTATACCGACATGCCGTTAACATAGATGACCGACCGACCATACCAAAACCATGTCCCAATCTTGGATTCGACCAAGCTGAAAAGTGGTGTTTGCGCACCTTTTTCACAAAACCCTAATTTCACCAACGGTCGCAGATGAGTGTCTCAAAGATCATCTCGTCCGTTCAACTTGTCCGGCTTGGTTATACAGCCCTGGTCAGGAGTTAATTGGTCAGTTCGGCATCATGGTGATCATCATCCGTCACTCTACCACACCATGTGGTCGGTCGAGGAAGGACTTGCTGGCGCAACTTCCAAACCATCACAAGAAGTAGGCAGAATATGAGGCTATTTTGAGACGCTCAAACATCAATGTTTCATACATGCTGGATGCACTTGATGCAGTACCTGCATAGAATACGCACGATACTTCACAGGTATCGACTTCTTGAATAACACAGTTATTCAATCTAGCATTACATGCTATTTTTTGTGGGTCCCACGATCCACACACTCGAGAATCAATCATGTCACAAACTGGGGGATACATATTGGGGTATTGGTCTGGCGGTTTAAAGCGTGCAGCGCACAACACGCCATAACAAGAACATGTCAGGAAGTCATGGACGGTTAGTGATGATGGGAGAAGTGGGCAAGCCTGGTCATGTTACACTAACACATTACTCCACTACTCCATCACTCCACTTCCCACGAGATATGAGGGTTATGCTAAAAGACTTGTATAAATAGGTTCTTTATCCTATTTTTCAAACAAGACAAGACAAAACAACAGAGGAAAGTGTTGATACAATCATATTCAAACACCGGAACTGATAGCTTACATCCTGCAAGCCAATTCAGCTTTCTGATACAAGTCATACAGAGCCAACACCTTCACAATCTCAACACCTTCTTCGCTTCCCCCCCTAAGATCAACCCCATCTCCTTCACTTTGTGACCGAAACAAGTCTAGAACGGCCATTTCTTGGTTTAGGATGGACTTGCACAGATTGATCTCCTGAATCTACAAGCACTCACCGCGCAGTGCATTTGTTTAGGGTTTAGATTCATTCCTCATCCACACACCCCAAATTACCAAAACCAGCATGAGTAGTTTTCACCCATAAACAATTGTCGACCACTGTGGGAGGTTAATCTCTCGGTTGTAAAGTCAATTTCTTCGAAATCCGATTCAATTTTATTAATTTCAAAAATGGTAGTTCTTAGAACCAATTCAATCAGCAATTCATTTCAAGAAGGTGGAACTCAGGTCTGGATTAGCAATCAATTCTGACGGAGCTAGTGTGGATAACACTCCCGGTGTCAATGTACCTGTCAGTGGAGCTATTGTGGTCAATACATCTCGTGGAGCCGTCACTTCTACCACCAGCACCAGCGTAGCAGGAGATGTTCCAGTAAATGGAACACCTCCCATCACCAGAGCCAGAGCAGACACAAATCCCGGCATCTCCTCAAGTGTAACACCTCCGGTAGTCACCAGAGCGACAACTTTCACTCCTTCATCAGGACGAGGAGCCGGAGGGATGAGAGGAGGACCACCGCCCATTACCATTGTAGACTTGATGGAAAAGAATGAAGTTCTTGTTAAGACTCAAACGGATATGGCCGCAACTCAGAAAGAGGTACTCACTTTTCTTAAGACATTAACTGATCGATTGCCACAAGAGCCGCGACAGCCCCTTGAGCCAACAAGGAACACATTCAATGCACCGAAGAAGGTACTTCAGCAGCTCGGACCTACATGGACCTGATCAAAGAAGCGACATCATATATGAGCGGTCCTGTCATGGAGATTCCTACATTGGGGACTGATCCTCACAACGATCCTCCTCAAGTTAATAGTTTCACTATGAACCAGAGACCGGTGGATCGGGAAGCGGTTTTTCCAGTGAAAATTTTATGTGAACTTTCACACCTCTCGAAGAATCAGCGCGCGGAGATGTTTTGCTGCAATCAACCAGAGGAAGGTCACAACCGTGCCCTACATGTCACCACACGCATCAAGGATTCAGAGTTCAAGACGACCCTTATCGACACAAGAGCGTCTTCGAATGTGATTACTCTCAAGACTCTCAGGACATCCAAGGTTCTCCCAGGAAAGGTCGTACGGAAGCCTACCACAATGACAGACTTTAAGGGAAACCAAACCAGCACATATGGGAGAAGCTCCGTGGAAATAATCAGACAAGTTCGTTGCGTCCCACTCCCCACGTGGGCGCCAATTCAGGAAGAAACCCGTCTTGCATCATTGAAGGCTAAAACCCACGATGTATCTTTGTTGATGAAGCATTCTTCTCCATCCTGTGAAGCCATGACCCACGTTCACACGAAGAGGGAACAAAATTTTGTGGTGAGTCATGACCAGAAAGGGAAAACGGTATAACGACGCTGCCATTATCAATTAGCATGGGAGACTGTTACCCAGTCTCTCCACCCAATGGAATGATACAACAACAACGAACCACAAGAAAAACTGTAGATGCTCCACAACAGCTGCAAGATATCACCAACTCCACAACTGATGAGATTGAAATCATTGAGGAATCTCCTAGGCCTATCTCCATGAGCTCAACCATGTGTACGGATAAACACACGAAGCTCGTGGAACTTCTCAAAGAGTACTAGGACATATTTGCTTGGAGATATGAAGAAATGCTGCATTTAGATAAAAATTGGTCACCCATCATCTACATACAAGTCGGTTGGTTAAACAGTTACAGTTCAGACACGAGGAAAATGGATAGATCAGGTGCTGCATAGACTTCAGAGACTTGAACAAATGCTGCTCCAAAAATGATCCTCCTCTACCTAACATTGACATGTTAGTAGATGCAACCAGCGGACACGGCATGTTCTCCTCCATTGATGGATGTAGCGGATACAACCAGATAAGGATTTACGAGCATGATGCAAGTAAGATAGCTTTTCGAACTCCTCTCAGAAATTTTTATTATACCATACTGCCATTTGGTTTAAAAAATTCCGGTGCAACGTATCAACGCTCTATGACGGCAATCTTCCACTGGAGTCGATACCTCAAGGGAGCAACCTCAAGAAGATAACGATGTATACGCGTAATATCAATCAAGATCCTGGCGAGTCACTCTATCAGACAGTGGTCGAACAAGATCCGGGCGAGTCACTTTATCAGACAGTGGTGCGTGTCTATCATGCTATGTTGGAGAATCTGCGCTTTTGGTTATCCTCTGGAGCTGTTGAACGCTCATCTACAACAACATATGCCATGATAGAAAGAACCAGGCCTGCTGGTAATGAAGAGCCTCATAATGTTCGTAGGGGCATATATCTCACCTAACAGGTGATACAACCTTCAGCCTTCTGTAATAAGTTCC